>JAWDHB010000352.1:600000-1067507 GCA_033439405.1 Fusarium sp. NFCCI 5145
TTGACGAGGTTGGTCTGAAACGTGGTGCCCAGCGAGGCGTGGTTTTGAGATTGTGCTCGCTTGTCGCTGGGTTAAAAACACACGCTGATGCGTGGTGAACGTATTATAATCGTCATCGCTGATGATTCATTGTATCGTTGTTGATGTTGTTGGAGTCCAGCTCCTTGAAGGACAGAGGAAATATAGTTGTCGAGCGTTCATAACATAATAAAAGTGAAGTTGTGGAGGAACTGGTCGACAATCCGTGTAAGCCAATTATAAAATGTATGGATAGCTCTCCATTTGAATAGGCAGAAGAGTGCTGAAGTCTGCCTTGACATACAACACAACCTCAATCTTATATATCCTACGTCCTCGCCCCCCAAATAAACAGAAATCCACGCACCAACGCTTGAGGCCCTTTCTACGACTCATTTTCAAGCGTGGCGTGTCACCCTTCGCCTAGTTGTCAAAGTGAGGCGAGCCATATGCAGGCCTCACCCCCAATCCCACCTCCCCACCGCCTCGAGTCTCACAACACAGGGCGAACGGCATTGCAGAGTTAACGTAGCGCTGCATACCTGTCGCTGCCTTATAATACCATCTGAATCACTGGGTATCAGTTGCGACACCGCTCTATCAGCAAGCCCATAGAGCCTGATATCCTGTAGTGTAGCTGGTGCAGCATCGCAATCACCCGGACGCGACTTGGCGGTTGCATTACTTTCCATTCTTTCAAAGGGGTGCCTTTTATCAACCCCCCATGTCTTTAATAATTACATGTAAAAAACCTTGGGACCTGTACAGTACAACGCATCCTCATGCCAATTGGCGCCTATAGCATATCCATCATCCATCCTTGACAAAAAACGTGTGACGCATCCCCAACCACAGTGACTACTCAAAGCTCGCAATTCTCTAGGCTCTAACTATACTATGCTCTCTGTCCGTTCTCATATCTCAGCTTGCTACCTATGCAAATCTAAGGCTTCCCGTCGGTACCCGCTGCGACAAGCCATCAACTTCTCTCTTCAACAGCTTGAGAACTCGCCTGACATCGGCGAGGTCTGCACCGCCAGCGTTATTTCCATGTCCAGGCGGCGGCAGGGCTGCGTCGCATCTCTTGAGGAGGTCGGCCACAGAGGGGCCAATAGCGCCGCCCTTGCCTGCACCTCCACGTCGACGGGCTTCAGCCACCCAGTCGTTTACAACATAAACGATAAGCTCAATCATGCGGTTTCGTACTGATCCGCTGAAGCCGTAATCTTGGCTATCAAAAACGCCCTCCAGGACACGGACAATCATGTCATGAGAGACGCCCAAGGTGAGGAATAGTTGGACGGGCCAGGAAGGATCAGCGCCGATTGTAGCATCTTGTTGGTAAGCAACTGCGTAACGGCAGAGTTCAGGGAGGAGGTCTTGGATAGGGAAAATGAAGCTGTCGAGCGATGTGCGGTGGGCGATGTTTTGGATCTTGCTGGTCACAGACTCATAGGGTAATGGGGGCGAGGGCATTCCTGGTTCTGAGTTCTCTAGGCGAGACATGACTTCATCGTGTGTCTGTTGAATCAGGTTGCTCCATGTGCCCGAGATGGTCATATGGTTGCGGTAATCGGCAACATGGTAGATGAGCAGGCAGAGGTCGTAGTAACCAGCCTGGTCAGCATAGTCGTTGAAAAGCTACATATATGTGAGTAAAAGGACATTGTCAGATAAAACCAATAGGAACTTACCTCTGACAGTCCCTGAATCTTGCCCTTGAGGGCCTCCTCAATCTCGAGTGACCTCTCAGGGTCGATCCTGTCATCTGCTCTCAAACGCTCCAGCAAATCATCCTGGATATGGGCGATCTCGAGCAGCTCAGTAACGCTGTGGTTGAGCAATTGTTGCTGCTGTCGGCTCACACCAGTCGTTGAAACGTTGGCATTCGCCTTAGCCAGACTGAGTAATCTGATTCGATCCTTGATGCTGATGGGGAAGTCGGAGTTAGCAAGGTCCGCCTGCACCTCGGCTGCATCAAAGAACCGACTGCGGTTGGTGTAAAATCGGCAGAGCAAGTCGGCATGCTCAATATTGGTGCCCGCAAGTCGCTGAAGGAAGGTAATAACGTGGGGTGACTCAATAGACAGGATGCGATCAGTCCAGCCTTGTTGGATGTACCACTCATAGAGGTCAAAGTGGAACACCTCGTCCTTTGATCCATTCACCACCTCGTAGGCCTCAAGCCTCTTGGTAGCAATCAATGTCAACCTGCCATCAACCATTTCAGGCTCTTTGCTTGATGCGGCATCCAAATGGCTCAGAACATCGTGGATCATGTCATAGCAACGCTTGCGGTCGTTGAAAGCATTGGCACGGGGGTCAGACGAGGGCTTTCCATCATTCACCCAAGACAGAGCCGCGTTGGCCCTGTCCTTCTCATGGGCAACAACAAGGCACAACTGGATAGCACCAGCATAATACTTGAGTTCGATATACTGTTCCACGGCGCTCTGAAGGTTGGCAAAAGTGAGATTGCTTGCAACCTTCTCGAAGAGCCTCAGACTTTCGTGAAGCAAGCTTCGCGACTGGTTAGTCTGGAGAGGCTGCTCAGAAGCCCGCTTGAGCTGTTCCTGAGCCTTGAAAGTAACGACATCATCTGGGCTGCAGAAACTGCCGCATCTCCTTCGAAGAGCGTCAGCAACAGTTTCAACGTTAGAGCCACTCTCAATATTGCGGTTAACAATGGCCTTGACAAGCAGCTTAGCAAGGTCCTTGCCATCTGTTTGGGAGAAGAGCTTCTCGTATGTGAGCTCCTTAAGTTGTTGCCGGGCCGCATCATCGAGACGAGTGTAGATGTCGGCAACTCGCTCATCGAAAAGCATGAGCACAAACGAGATACCCTCTGAGATACTCTCCATCAACTTTTGAAGGGCATGAAGAGCTTGATGTTCAGCCTGCAGAGCTACTTCCTCCTGACGGCTAGAGACATGCTGGAGATCAGATGGGCCAGACAGGCCTTGAATGAGGCCCCGGTTGGTGTCAAGGAACCTCCTGAGGCGCTCCAAGTTCTCCTGCACGGTACTCAACTTGGAAAGGGGAATTGTAGAGCCAATGGTAATTCCACCGTTAGGTGAAACACCTGGGGCAATGACTACTGATTTCCACAGCTGGCGTACCAATCTGGAAAGATACAGAGCTAGAGCGTCGTGTCGAGAAGAGAGATTAATGGAATCGGTTGTAAGGGATGCGCTATCGGTTTCGGCCATCGTGGGTTGTCCACCAAAGTCGACAAAAACGGATCGTGCTCGGTCTTCAGTCGCCTGGTCGATGGCACGAGCTGCGCCAGGTTTAGAGTCACCTCCATGGCCACAAGCAACAGCCAAAGCGGTAGTAACAGTTTCCACGCGGCCGTAATTGTTAATAAACCGGCGGCAGACAAGTTCCAGCCCTTCGTCTCCAACAGCACCTCGAATTGCAGATGCAAAGATATCGACGAAGCGCCTTCGTCGAATAATGTGCACGCCAGTGTTGGTGAGAATCGCAAACTCGCTGGGTGCATCGTCGAATTGCACAGCTAACTCATTACCAAATCCAAGGGGTTGTGGTGCCGCTGCGAACGGTTTTGTGATTAATCCAACAGCCTCGGCTCGGCTACCGATGTCGATCCAACTGGCAGTTTCGTGGTATTTGAGGGGAGATGTCGGGGATGTGTTCTTAAGACGTCCCGTCTCAGGTCCAGACGCAAAGAGAGAATCCTCGTTGGGGTTGGACTCTTTGCTCACAAAATCCAAGAAGTATCCAGGTGCGAATCGTGCGCCTTGTCGGCTGTAGGTTAAAGCGGATGAGTCAAGATCAATAATAGTCTCGCCGCCACCATACATAGATCGACGTGAGCTCTGGCCAGGGGGAAATTTGATAAATTGAACCTGCATGCTCTGCGGAGCCACGTTGTTTGAGGAACCGTAGATATATGATGCAGTACTTGTCGCGCTAAAGAAGAGACGGCATCCGGTGTTTGTCAAGGCCATCAAATGCAGCTTCGTTGCTTCCTGCTTGGAAATCGGGCTAATCGCAACAATACTCACTTTCTCATGCAATAGCCTAGACTGACTGATCATGTGAGCAATGTCGCGAAGGCAATGGACCTTCTCCTTCTCAATAACCTTGTTCAGGCGATCGGGGGCTTCCATATGGTAGGTTCGAATGGTCGATCGACTCGAAAGCGTGTACACAAGGTTCCTTGTGTCGTCAATCACGATATCGACAAGATGTTCTGGGGTCTTGTGCGACCAGAATCCTCCTTGCAGAGTGACGACGGAGGACCAACCAGGATTTGTGTGGTTAATCTTACCGCACCGATTTGAAAACCACTTCTCTTCGGACTGATAATAAAGCTCATTAATGTCGATGTCGTTGCTTCCTCCAAAGAAGATTCGGCCGTTAGCAGATCCAGTAATGACGCGGACATCGGTACCGCGGAGAGGCAGCTGCATTTTCGTTTGGTAGAGAGTCACTGCCTTGGTGCCCGAAGGGGTATCGGTGGTCGAGACGCCTAGTAGGACAATGTCGGCAGAAGTCGCAACGACCAAGATATGTGTTATAGTGTTGACAAAGATGCCTGGCTTGGGCGGTACGAGCGCAACGGCGTGGATGGTATGAGGTTGGTCTTCGAAACCGATCAGCTCAGGGTCAGGGTGTGTGTAGTCCCATAGAAAGAGCGAGTTGTCAATAACAACCCAAGCATGGTTGATCTCAGCAAAAAGACCCATCAAAGTCTGGAGCTCGCCAGCATTGTAGTGATCGAAGACTTGGTTGGGGATGGGATACATCTGGGTCTTGTGGAAGGGGGCCATCGCAGAATCGGTGTTTTCAAGGTCGTATTCGGACGAAGCGCCCTCTAGTACTCATTAGCCAATTCCTTCTCCTTCCAGCCTTGGTAACCTACGTCTGCAATAAGAATCCAAATCGGGATATCGGCCATCAGCTTGGAGGCAAGTGTTGATGGCCTTGGCCGCCTTGACAACGGGGGGTACATTTTCAGATCGAATAGGTGGCAGCGCGGTCGGGGCAATCAGGTTATCGCTAGTAGGTGTTCTTGATGAAGATTGCGCCGTGACCGCGACGCTTCGCGCTGATGATACAGATGCCGCAGTCCTTTGAGTCGGGACGGACTGGCTGCTATCGTTGCCGGTGAACAACTGTCGGCGCACAGGATCAGAGCCCGACTGAAACCTTGAGGCAACAGCTGGCGTATTCAAGAAAGCGCCTGGAACTGGTCGGACCGGAGTTGTCTGTGGGAACGACATTATGGGCAGTAATATCGAAGCCCTCGGCGGGCCTGCGTAGCTTCACCAGTGTCGTTGCTATACCGCTGGAGGCAGATCGCGGATCATCAAAAGCAGCAAGCTAAAAGCGCGTGAATGAATTGCGATCGATATCCCAATCCCTCGTTGTCGCGTTGTCAACCTCGTGGGGGGTTTCCGGTTTCGTCGCGTCGTCGTCGAGTTTGAGATAAAGTCTATAGCGAGAGGTGGACGTTTTGAAGGTGATAAACAATTTGACGAGAGCTTGGGGAGGCTGGATATGGAGCACGGATTTTTCGCGACTGGGGCGTGGCGCTAGGACCGTTTTGGTGCAAGGCTGAGAGACCAGTTACCACCAGTTACCACGCGTCATGAAAGAAGCTTCCAGGAAAAATGAAAAATTTAGAGAATATTAAAATACTCAATTTCTTAGAGATTAAAACTTGACATCTCTTTGTCTAACAATTCTGAGTTGGCTTATCAATGATTCTGCTCAGAGCTTGCAGATTCTTTGGCCCGCTTTGTTGATTGATAAAGAAATCTAACTGATAACTTCTAAGAGGACAGACAGCTCGAGAGTCCATTCATTCATCTTGTACCGATTTCTATTCAGGTTTCATACGTATCCAATTGCGATCCTGAGAATCGCTTGGTATTGCGACTCAAGATCCAAGGTAAATTGTAGAACATGTATTGCTCATACCACTCAGGTTGCATCAAAAGCAGCCTTCGTTTTTTGTAATATTGGTAGACCATGGCCATTCTGACCCCCAGTGCAACGCATACAGGCACTTCTCATAATGGCAAAACTAATCTTGTCTGTCATCTTCGCTTTCCCATTAAGTTTTGAAATTTTGTTGTCCTACTATCCTCCCACAAAGCCTCTATCTATTTTCATCTCTTTCTTGATAGTTTACTGCTTCTTGGCCTCACGGGCAGCCTTGCGAAGAGCCCGTCGTCGGATATCCTCATGCATCTTCTTGTTGAAGTGGATAGTAATAGGACCGTTGGAACCAGGAATGTTCTCAATGAACCACAGCATGAAAGAGTGGCTCCACCAAGGCGTGTAAGTGTTGGGAGCGGTCTGATAGCCACCAAGGCCAATCTTGCCGAGGGTAGCCTTGACAAAGTTGCGAGCGTTGGGGACGAGGAGACTGGGACGGCGAACCTTGCTCATGGCAGTGGTGACGAGATGGCTCAGAACGAGATAGACATCGACATTGTCGTCGGCAAGCTCAGCGGAGAGAGCATTGCTCCACTGCTGGAGGAAAGCCTTGCTACCAGAGTAGGTTGCCAAGAAAGGAGTCGGAGTCCATCCACCGAAAGATCCCATGGTAAGAATGAGACCGCGCTTTCTCTGCTTCAAGATGGGAGCAACTACCTGAGTAACTCGGAGAGTGCCAATGCAGTTGATGGTAACAATGTTCTGAAGCTCCTCCTTGGTGGTCTCGAGGAAAGAAACAGGAATGCTGTGGCTCTGGCCAACATTGTTGATAAGGATACCAACATCAAGACCAGCAACCAGCTCGCTCAGACGCTCGTAATCGGCATCGTTGTTCTGGGAGAAGTCCATGTCAAGAGTCTTGACCTCAAGACCCTTTCCGGGGTACTTCTGTTGAATCTCGGCGGCGAGAGTCTCGAGCTTGGAGAGGGTTCGGGAAACGAGGACGAGGTTAAAGCCCTTGGCGGCGAGCTGCAGAGCATACTCTTTGCCGAGGCCATCAGAGGCACCGGTAATGACGGCCCAGGTGCCAGGCTTTCCATACTTGCGCAGCTGGAGAGACAATTGTCAGTATAGGATCAACTGGGAGATATATGAACACTTACGTTGGTGCCTCCGAGGACAAAAGCGCTGAGGACAAGCTGCAGATAGCTCAGGATCTTGGAGCCCAGAAAGAGGGCACCAACACCAGCAAGACCCCATTGCAGAGGCTGCGGTACATTATGGAGAAAGTCTGTAATGGCATCCATATTCGAAGAGTGCAAAAAAGGACTGCCTATGTGAAGAGGAGAAAGAAGAAAAGGAAAAGGGCGACAATCACAAGATAAGTACGGATACAAACGCAGTACTGCCCCTCGGCTCTTGCTTGGATTGGCCCCAGTCTTGGCTCTCAGCCGGACAATTAATTGAATTGAATTTTTAGGTGGCATTACTTACCCCTGACGTTGTTGAGGTGGTCCAAGCTTCTACCGGTCTCTGGTCCCCGATGACAGGTCCTCTGTCCCACCAAAAACAGACCATCCGACCTACGGAGTACGGAGTAGGTATTGGCCTTACACCAATCTCATCCCGCCATTTTAATTCTGTATTCACATTGCAGTAGCAATTGTTGAGGTTCTGTTCTTTTCCCGCCTACACGTTCAAACTGTCTCGTATCCCGTCAACATGGAGGCTCTCAAGGCCTTCCTCCCCGAAGCAAAGGGTGTTCTGCCCTATTATATGATCATCGTAAGAGCCGCTCGTCTCAGGAGCCAAATAGGATGCTGACCACGTCCCCTAGCTGTCAATCATCTCAATCGGGAACTCGCTGCAGACGTACACAACCCTACACTTTTCCCGCCGTGTCTACAATGGCAAATTCATCCGCAACCCCAAGCTCCCTGCCAAGACCGACAAGTTCGAACCCGAAGATCAGACCAACAAGCTGATTCCTGCTCAAAATGAGCCCAAGGCCACCGATCAGCTGACTCCCCTCGCTGGAAGACTTTTCGGTACCTGGACGCTTATCACCTGCGTCGTTCGATGCTACGCCGCGTACAACCTGCACATTGGTCCGGTTTATACCATTGCTTACTGGACTTACATTGTCGCCCTGGGACATTTCGCCAGTGAGCTTTTCATCTTCAAGACCATGACTTTTGGTCTGCCTCAGTACTTCCCTTTCACTCTCGCCTCCATCTCTTTGATCTGGATGCCTCTGGTTCGTGACTACTACGTCGAGTACAACTAAGACACAGATTATTATGAGAATGTGCTGGGAAATGCTACGTGAAGTAAATATGGTGGTAACATTTACGAGCTGCTCTCGGGATAGAAAAAGCGGCACCTGATGGATAGATAAAATAAGATAGATTTTAATGGCTTACTTACGAGGCTCTCATGCCTCGAGGTTCTTTCGATAGAGCTCTCCTCCACAGTTCCTCAAGCGGACTGTGGCCTGCTCAGGTGTGATATCGCGCTGAGGTTCAGCCAAAAGCTCGTAGCCAACGAGGAACTTCTTGACTGTAGCCGAACGCAACAGAGGTGGGTAAAAATGCATGTGGAAATAAGCGCTTTCCAACTCCTCAGGTGTTCCATCGAGAGGTGCTTGGTGCAGACCAGAGCTATATGGAAAGCTGCATTCAAACAGGTTGTCGTATCTTCGGGTGACTTCTTGAATGGCTTCGGCGAATTGGAGTCGCTCTTCTGGCTTGAAATCGAGAAGAGATCGGATGTGTCGCTTAGGAAGAACAAGGACCTCGAAAGGCCAAACAGCCCACCAGGGGCACACGATCACAAAAGCGTCGTTCTCCCAGACAACTCGTTCTTTCTTCTCAAGCTCCAACTTGACGTAATCGCCCAGGAGATGTCGACCACCATGCTGTTCTCGGTATTTGGCCATTTGCACAAACTCCTTGCCTGGCTCTTCGGGCATGGTTGATGTAGTCCAGACCTGGCAATGAGGATGGGGGTTAGAGCAACCCATAGCAGCGCCCTTGTTCTCAAAGATCTGCATATATCGGTACTGTTCCTCAGGGCAGGGGGCTGCATCCTTTGGCATAGAAATTGTAAGCTTGTCCGCCTCGGCAGCGCGGGGGTTTGATGGTGTCAAATGGTTCGCGTAGATGCGTGTCCAGTGCTCGATAACAGGAACAATCTCCTCAGGCGTCATGTCAGGAAGTGTAACATGATGCTTGGGAGAGAAAGTGAGGACATAGCACACGCCCTTAACGCCCTGAGCTTGAAGGAGAAGCGATTCCAGGTCGTTGGATGAGGCTTCCGCATCATACTCAGGCTGTTCTTGCTTGACAGCGCTGTAGTCGTTCACAAAGGCAAAAGTCTTCTCGTACTGTGGATTATGGTCGCCAGCGGCTCGTGAGTTGCCGGGGCAGAGATAACACTGAGACGGTCAGGCAATGAAGTTGTTATGATGAGATGTCATGAGCCTACTTTGGGGTCATATTCTGGAAGTTTTGATGCGATAGCAGCCTCTTGCTGGCCTCTATTATTTGTCAGAATGGTTCTGAATATGAATGAGCGTGAACGTACTGCCAAGGTCGCTTCGTGCGGTGAGGGGATACAAGCAGCCATGAGTCCGTGAGGGGATTATATCGACGGTGAGAAATGTCGTCAAGAATTTGATCAGGCATGATGATAGTGGGGTGATGGTATGACAAAATTGAGGGGTTGAGATGGATCTATGAGGATTTTAAGACTGGGCGAGCTTCTATTTATCACTGGGGAAAGCCGAGGCTAGTGATGGATCAGATAGAAATAAATAACTCCTAGTATAAAAGCATTGAGACTTCTGAATGGCGCGGTTCAACGGTCATATTCTCGGCCGTGCTTTCGGAGGAGTCTTGATGAGTGGGTTGCTAACTATTACCTACCTTAGGTATGTTAAAGGTCAAGTTCTCAGACTCTCATGCTTTTCTATGAGGGATTGGCGATGCGTTTGTATTTTAAGCATTCACTCTACAAGTCGAACAGTAATATTCTTGGCCTCATGAACGCCCCAGCCATGATATCCAGTAGAATTCAAATGGAAACTTCTCAGAATACCTAATCATAGACTAATCCCCCAATTCATCATCACCCAAATCCGGGTCTGACGTTTGGGGGTTGGCATCACTGGCTCGAGGCGGGAATAACTGGAGTTAGCTTGCACGTGACTTATGATGACTTCAGCGTGGGGTTACAGTTAGCGGCCACTGGCTCCCCATTCGAAACATGGAAGCCGCCCTGCAGCATGTCCAGTGCACCTCAGCCCCTACAAGCTCCCGTCAGGCGCCATAATCAACAACATCCATTCGCAACTTCAGAAGCCCCCTCGACCAATCGACCCATCACCAGTTTCATCAACAACCACCTCAAATCTCCATTTCCCATCAGATTTCGCGTCGCATCATCTCTCTCATCAATCGCGCACTATCAGTAAAATCCTTTTACGCCTCTAACGCGCCTTGCGCAGCCACGAACCCGTCGCTACGTTCAGACAGGGGGGGTATCGACAACCTCCCGGCCCGACATCGCAGCCGGCGATATGGGTGTCATACGCAAGAAAACCATCACAAGAGGTGGTGAGGGTGGTGTCAAGTATGTTTGCGACGTCTGTTCATCAGATATTACGTCCACGGTATGTTACTTTGTTGACTAGGCAGATGCCTAATTCTTGTTCCGAGGCATGAAGACGCGCTTCGGAGATATTCCGGTTAAATTCAATTCCATGGATGTCATGATGGGGTTACTAATCATGTTGGTGTTGATCCAGGTCCGCATTCGATGTGCCGATCCAGCCTGCAGTGACTTCGATCTTTGTGTCTCGTGTTTCGCCAAAGGTGAATCTCGAAATGCTCACAATCCCGCGACACACGCTTTTCGTGTTATTGAACAAAACTCATTTCCCATCTTCGATCAAGAATGGGGTGCCGATGAAGAGTTACTCCTCCTCGAGGGTGCAGAGATCTACGGTCTCGGTTCTTGGGCCGACATCGCAGACCATATAGGTGGTTTCCGCGAGAAGGACGAGGTTCGCGATCATTACCTATCGACCTATGTCGACTCGCCTTGCTTTCCACTGCCGAAACGATGCAAGCCCCGAGATTGCGAGCTGGCCAACGAGATACCCAGAGAAGAATTCCAAGCACGGAAGAAGAGAAGAATAGAGGAGCGACGAGATCTGGCCAAAAACGCACCCACTCTACAGCCCAAGACGAAACCGACGGCCAGTGTACCGAGTTGTCACGAGATTCAAGGATACATGCCTGGTCGTTTGGAGTTCGAGACTGAATATGCGAACGAGGCCGAAGAGGCTGTTCAGTTGATGCAGTTTGATCCCGGTGATGGACTCAACCCCAGAACCGGCGAGCTTGAACCTGAAATGGAACTCAAGCTGACTGTGATGGACATCTACAACGCTCGATTGACACAACGCGTAGAGCGCAAAAAGGTCATCTTTGAGCACAACCTTCTCGATTATAGAGAGAACACCAAACTGGAGAAGAAGCGCACCAAGGAAGAAAAGGACTTGCTTCAGAAGACCAAGCCATTTGGCAGAATGATGAACCGCCAAGACTTTGAGGAGTTCAGCCAAGGTATTCTTGATGAGCTCAACCTGCGACAAGCCATCACACAACTACAAGAATGGCGAAACGTCCGGATCGGAGATCTTCGAAGTGGTGAGAAGTACGAGACAGAAAAGGCTTCACGGATCCAGAAGGCAATCCCCATGGGTTCAATGGATCGCGAGCGTCTAGCATCTGCACAGCGATCAAAGCAGCCTCCACCTCCAGAACCTCCAAGTGGGGCTGCTCTTCTCATTGCCCCAGAACTGCCAGCTCGAATTCTATCAGCACCCAACGCAGAAGTTAATGGAGATGGCAAGGCCTTGACGAATGGTCATACTGAAAGCCAAACCAATGGCCAGCCAAATGGTCAGCCAAATGGTCAGCCCAACGGTCAGCCAAACGGTCAGCCAAATGGTCAGCCGAACGGTCAGGTCAATGGAATCAACGGAGTGAATGGCCATGCAACACCTAAGCAGAGATACACGGCCCAACCCATCTCCGGCGTTCAAACCATGTCTATGACCCAGGATACTGCACCGGACTTGCATCTCCTCACACCAGAAGAGGCCAAGCTGTGCGAAGTCATCAGACTACAGCCCAAGCCATACCTGATGATCAAAGAGCAGATTCTCAAGGAAGCTCTCAAGACCAATGGCACACTCAAGAAGAAGCAGGCAAAGGAAATTTGTCGGCTGGATTCGCAAAAAGGAGGACGCATATTCGATTTCTTTATTAATTCGGGCTGGGTGGGCAAGGCGTGACCTGGTTGTTTACTGTTTAAAATACCCTTTTGAAGACGATGGTTGGAATTGGCGCCTGAGCGTTTGGCAATACTTTGCTGGTTGCAGTATATGTAGCGTGTGGATAAATGTCACAAGTCTGTTAGAAGATATATCGAAGCTTTGTTTCTAGGTGTGTGTCCTTCTGATAGTGTGATGTATTGATCTGTCTATCTAAGAAAACTTTTTTTCTTTCTTGCCTAATCCTTCGCCCTTTGTCGTGTCTAGTATCTTGAACCACTGTTGAAGTACCAAGCTTAGGTAGACTAACGTGCTAAGCTCGTAGTGGTTTCCACCATTGTGTGTTGATAGAATGATAGAGATACCAAAAGGTGACACCGTGCAAGGAGGTGAGTAAACATCAGGGGTATGCAACCATCATGGCCGTTGAAGTCTCCAACTTCTTGGTCAATGAGTGCGAAAAGGGGTGCAGGGCTGAGTGTTGTTGTAGGGGGTTGGAGTATAGGCAGGTATAATAGAGTAGGTATAGTAGAGAGTGTGAGCGTAGCCCCAGGTGGGTGCTCCGGTTCATTCTTGGGCTTGGCTATCCGTTTGTCTTCTTTGATCCAGAATATGCATCCACAGATACCAAAGGCAAGCAAGTCAACCACCAGGGCAGGCCATATAACGTCAAGAAATGTCTGACCCCGACTTGTGTAGTTGTTGATGGGGTGGGTTTTCTCTCAGGCTTACCCTCCAAATTTCTGCTGGGCCTTTCTGTGTGCGTCAAAGAGGAACGTCATTAATAGGCCGCCTAGAACAGGGACAATTATAACAACAGGGAGGATGAGGTAAGGATTCCAGGGAAACCAACACATCTTACCGGTGTAGTTGTTGAGAATTGAGGAGGTGGTTGTAGTGATGGTTGTGATCGTGAACAAGAGTATGCGGTCGATGATCCAGAGACACGGATACAACAAGGGTAGAGCGAAGTTCGAAAGTGAAGATGAAGAAAAGGAAGAGAATGAAAGGCAAGGTAGGGGGTGAAGCTCTCCTTTGTACTTGAGAGCTGAGGAGTACGTGGGTCGGTGCTTAAACTGATGTGAGATCTTAAGGTTTGATTGACTCATTCAACCTTTGAATAAACTCCAGACGTCCCTGGGTTTATTATTCTTCATCATCAGAATCAGAATCAACACCCGCCATAGTACTTCCTCCTATGACAAGCACGTATCCCATACCGACCATGCACCCGACCATAATGACCATTATGATCCAAAAGATCGTCCTGTAGATCATGCTCCATGTCACAATCATTTTTGCTGTGTGAGTTGCGTAGGTAGGGAGGCGGTTGAGGTAGAGGTATTGGATAGCCAAGGCCAAGGCGTGATAGGTTCGAGAAGGATGATGTTAGAGGTTTGGAGTTGCAGTAGGAACCGACCATATTTATGGCTCTGTTTTGAGTGAATAAATATACAACTCTATTTGGAGTTTAAGTCGACGTGGATGGAGTTGCTGAAACTGTATGTAAAGTCTTAGGGTTTTGAGAAATGGCGGCTGAGCCCTGATGTGTCATGTAACTCATCTCAATGCATTACACTCTCGAGTCGTGAGCATCGCCACTTATCTAGGAGTATAGCAAGGTGGTGGAACACCAGGCTCGTAGGGAGGAGGAGGTGGTGGTGGTGGTGAGGGTCGTTGCCTGGAGTTTACAAATATGCTGTCGTAGTTTTCATCCCGGTTGTTGGTATAGCCTTGTTCTTCGTCCATATTGTCGACATGCTGGGCCATGCACTTTTTCGCAAAGTAGTGCAGCGCCATAACGCAGGCAAAGCTGCCGATTATGGCGGCGATTGCCATCACCTCAGTCTGGGTCGATGTCATTGTGCTGTGGGTAGGTAGTTTGATGAGTGGCTCGTTATAAGCAGGTGAAGTTGTCGTGGGACGAAGTGAACGGAGTCGCAGATGGATTAAGAAAAGATATTTACTGACTACAGAGATATCACATCGTGGAGATCCTTATATTGCCTTGATTTAATTCACTCATTTTCCAGTCTTGTTTCGTGCGAGCTTGCGTACATTTATTTTTTAGTCACTTGACGAAACTATCTCAAAAACATAGTTTCTATTCTCAACACTGATCAACTTAACGCACACTTCTAACTTTTTTTAAACCAAAAACAAAACTCCGTACTGCCCTTCTTTTCCCAAATCTAGGCTCTCGACCCTGTTCTGAGTGTAAAAAACATTCCAAGCTGTATCAAAGCACCAACAAAGTAAACCCTCGTTCTCCTGGGAATTACATCTTTAGGTCCGCATAATGATCTATTCCTTGTCTTCCCTTTCCTCAGCGTAAGCAGGAGGAAGCACCGTAGGCGACGTGTGAGAGGTGAAAGTCCTCGGGGGAGCCATGCGAGCAGATGGTGGCTCAGACGGAGGCGCATCGTAGCTCACATGTAAGTCGTCACTTTGGCCACCAGGAAGAGAAGTCTGCCCGTCATGTGGATAGTGACTGGGTATCATGACCCCGTTCCAGTAGGTGTTGCCATCAGGCCTTTGTAGGTAAATAGGAGTCGCAGTTGAAGAGCCAGGAGTAAACGCGAGCAAAGGAATAGGAGCAGGCCCAGATGTAGATCCGGAGTCGTCTCCACCATCAAGATCCATGTTTTCTCTGTCGTCCAGCTCCTTAACCCACTTCCAGCCCAGCTTTCGGCCCATGCGCTTCAGAATGCTGAAACCACTCATGATGAATATGGGAATCATTGCGATGACTGCAATGAGAAGGATGTTGCCGGGCTTTGAGAACCAATCGAAGAAAGTATTCCATACTCTTTGTTCTCCTGCGATTGCTGCTTCTGTTTGATCATCAAGTGTGGCAAGATAATCCACGGGATCAGTCGCATTGTTGGGCATGTCACCGGGAAGAATAGGGGTGACAGATACAATGCCCAAATCGGATGGACCATCGTAAGGGTAGTCAGGAGTGACATCAAGAACACCCTCTAGATCTTCGACAGCAGCGTTAATGTCAGCTTCGATCTCTTCTTCGGAAATTGACAGATTAGAAGATCTAGAGCGGATTTTGGGACGTCCAATGTTGGTATCAACATAAGGGTCGGGAACCATGCCCTCACCTGAAGCGAAAGTGCCCTCAAACATGTTTTCGAGCTCATCGTAGGTCTTAGGATGGTACTCCCTAGGGAGTATCTTGGGGTCGTCTGCGATGGTTGTAGGAAGAGGTGGGGGTGGAGGTTTGGCATGCGCCAGACCTTGACCGGGAGCCTCGATTTCAACAGGCAGAGGGGCCATCGTGGAAGACTTGAGGCGTTGTGTTGAAGTTGAAGATGTGTGATTGAGGCCACTAGGGGTTTGCAACTTTGTGGGTTGGATATCAGGGAAGTCGGATGAGGGAGAGTTGAAATGACAGATGGCACTTTATACGTCTACAAAAGTATTTCAAATAATCCACTCACTTCATATTCTGGTGGCCAATTATCAGGAGTTTCAATGCAGCCAACAAGCTAAGTTTTCACAACAATGAGACCTGAACCCACAACAAAGCCAACACAGGCACTGTAAAGTTTCCACGGTAGTTGATCAGGTGAACTGAAGGATAATGGCATCAACATACTAGAATATCGAACTCGAGTTCAGCTAACAGTACACAAGAGGTTATCGGCGGTGTTGATCTGTATGAGGCAAGCTAACAGAAGGGGGAATGGAATCTTGTATAGTCCATGTCGATAGCATCGGATGTCACTTTGATATAAAAGCACTCATAGCCGAGTCAATATTGGACTCTTCAATAATTCTCCCATAGATCCTTCACGTATCCCTCGGTCAACCGTTCATCTTCTCCGTAAACCTCTTGCCACCCAGAAAAGCCCCTATCCAGCACATACACATCTTGACCGCTCTCTCCCTTAGGGTCCTCGCCCATAGAGCGCAACAGACCGTCCCTCTCACGCAGATACTTGAGTGCAGCACTCGGGCCACGCTGTTGACTCAGTGCACAGTGAAACACAACAGTCTTTTTGTCTTTCAGGCGACGCACAAGAGTTGCCATCATGGCGTCGAGAGTATGTGCGGGGATATTTGTTGAGCCCTTTATGTGGCCACCAATGTAATCTTTGCACGTCAGCTGAGTACCATAGAAACAATCGGAATCCAAAGGAATGTTCTTTTATGGAGTATTTGGAAGTTAACTTACCATTGTCACGAACATCGATAACAGCGAATGAAGGATCTGTAACGTTGATTTCCTCGAGAATTTTCTCAGAGAGAGATTTGGCTGATAGCCGCTTCAATGTTGCAATTGTTGTCATTGTGCGAGCCTGTGAGAATAGAGGCTTGCTTATTTTTCTAAAGAGTCGCATGCGAGAGTGAGGTTGGATGAGATGCGATCTAAGATGAGGCTCATGAAGGTTGGACAAGAGTAAGCTAAATTTAGTTCTTGGCGTGGCGGACCCCACGTGTGTGATAAGGAGGGAGCTTTATGCTGTGTTAGTGGTGAGAAATGCTCTGCCAACACCCATAGGCAACGAAGTCAAATCAGCTCAATAGGTTTATTTGCGTTCCATCATCACTATAAAGTTTATAATGCGTCAATATACCGCTGTGAACATCAAGTCTGCCACGATTCGGTTCGGCTGCATTCTATGCCACACCCAGCGTTATGTTGTCACGCCTTCATATGATTGATTTCCCACGCTGCAAGCGTTCTATAATCCAATAAAATTATGATAGAACGAGGCAGTCGAGCAGATAAATTCCACTTTAAAATAAAGTGAGTTCAGGCACTTCAAGCCCATGTTAATAAGAATATAACTATAGAGATAGAGAAAGTCCAGTGAGACCATCGTGTAAGTGAATGTGAGGTGGTGTTGTTACCCTGGACAAGATCCCGGCTTTTTACCCCTGTCCGATATGACGCAGCAAACGACTGGGGCTTTTGGCTGGCTGGGCTGACCATTGATCAATTCGGTACTGGTACAAACTTGGACTTAAACCCACCCACTAACAAACTACTCACATACCCGCTCAACCAACATTCTCTCTGTTCTAGACTCTTGTTTGTTTGTTGCTTGACCCCTTTGTCAATTGTCCTCTTGTTATGAGTGCCTCTGTTTGTATGCGACTTACACAAACGATTCGCTTCGCTGGTACCATAAAAACTGCTGTCAACTCACTGCGACCGCTTTCTTCAACTTGCACTAGCCACTCAACATTTACCCCGCGACGACATATACGATACCGACTGTACTCTACCGCAAACATGGGCTCGCAACCAGAGAAGGACAATGGGCATGTAGATCTTCGCCCCGAGGAAGTAGTCGCAGACTTGGGTTTCACGCCTATGGTCAAGGTCGCAGAGCCATGGACTGTCCCCAAAGTCGTGAAGGAGATTCCTGGTGGTGCTCCCACTGAGGGGTCCTCGTCACCGCTGCCCTTCTTCCACATGCTAGAACGACTCAAGACAACCAAGCGAGAAGGATGGAGACGCTTTGGCATCTCCAGGTAAGGATTTGAGGCCCCTCAATCACAGGACGTCACTAACAGGTTCTAGGGGAGAGTCTATTGCCGACCACATGTACCGCATGTCTCTGATCTCCATGTTTGCGCCTCCCTCTCTGGCTCCGAAGCTCGACCTTCCCAAGTGCATGAAGATGTGCCTTATTCACGACATGGCGGAGCTCCTCGTCGGCGACATCACACCCGTTGACGGCGTCCCCAAGCCCGAGAAGAGCCGACGCGAATCAGAGACGATGGACTTTTTGACCAAGAACTTGCTACGAAATGTTGCGGGGGGCACAACAGGCGAAGATATCCGTGCTATTTGGCAAGAGTATGAAGATTCTGAGACGCTTGACAGCCACTTTGTTCACGACGTTGACAAGATGGAGCTCCTCCTGCAAATGGTCGAATATGAGAAGCGTGGTGAGGGCAGAGTTGACCTGGGCGAATTCGCATACGTCGCGACGAGGATGACACTGCCAGAGATGAAGGCTTGGGGCCAAGAAGTTCTCAAGGAGCGTGAAGCTTTCTGGGGAAGCAAGGAGCACGTTCACGGAGAGCAGGGCGTCAACGGAGGTGTTACGTCGGAGCGAAAGGGCCAGCAGGACAACTACTACGACAAGGCCTAATAGGAAGGAAATGAGATGTAGGGATGGAATTTTGAAGGGAAGTGGCTGAATGATACCAATGACCTCGAGGATGGCGCATGGAATAGAAGAATTTGGCCCGATGCTGGTTTTAGAGTCTTTCACACAATATGAGGCATAGACTGGATAGAGGGTTAAAGCAACGACTAACGATAGTAAAGCATACATACACTTACTTGAATTTAATGCTCGTCAATATGATCATTGTTTGAGGACCCCTGTGTTGATCATTCATTGATCGCCTAGGACAACCAAGGGATATTACATTGGAGTAATTTAACCAAGACAATAACTCAATACCTCAACATCTGGACAGATAGGGAAGAAGGGAGAGTTTGCCTTTGCAAACTACAACCGTTTCTCTCTCTCTCTCTATCCGTACCTATTGCTCATCTTTTGCCGATTCTCACTCAATTAGCTGGACCCTGCTGATCAGACAAGCGAAAACCAGCCACACAATTAACGAGAGCTACAAGTTGCCAGCATAAAGACAAGCATTCCATTGACCGCTCATTGTTTCTCCGACGAAAAAAAAAAAGACCAATATCAACCTGAGAATTCTATCGAAGCTCTGCTATACTCTTCAATCTTTATTTTACTCTCAACTATTCATATCGCGGCTCTTGACCACTACCTGACTACCGAGATCACACCATCTGGCCAATCACACACCGACACAGACGCTGGCCTGGCCACTGGTGCTGGCCCCCCAACCATTGTTTACTTGGCCCGTGGACATTTTGCCGCCAGAATATCCATCTAATCCAATACATCATAATCGATAATCGAGCCTCGCTTTCAAGGCGCATCTCACCGTACTCCGGTACTGTGCGTGCATCTACAGCAACCCTCACGCTGATACGCCCTCTACTCGCGGCTCGTTTTGGCTGCATCTATTAGAGTTGGGCGCTTGCAGCCAGGCAGCTTCCCCTCCATTCCCATGCGGTCGTCATCACAAGACACAACCTTCTATCTCACCTAGTCACGAGGCGCCCGCTCTTCACTATCGCCATCTTCAACGCAGCGATCGCTTCAGTTCCACGCCGATTTCAATCTCGTCTCTCGATCCGAATATTCGCTTTTTGCTTACCCCAGACCCGCTTACGATAAACGACCTGAGATGTGTCTCGGCTGCTAAGCTTAGCTACTAGTTGATACAGCTTCCCTCCCTCCCTCTGATAAGGCAACCGTTCATCTATCGGCCGTGCACGTACGTACGTGGGTGCGTTGAGGCTCGCTTCTCGCGGCCCTATCGATTACACATTATGACTGTCCCTTCACATTTCCATATGCCCGGCGCCTTCAATCGAGAAGGCGTCCATCCCGGCTTGTTTCGCCCACCTATCTCACCAAGCTCGAGCACCAGCTACGGTTATGCTTCCCCGCGCAGCACAGCAACCCCCGATGGGCAAGCTACGAAACGAAAGCGACATTGTCATGATATTTCACGCTCGCAAGAGTTTCGCTTCCAGGATGATAACGATAGGCAAGGCTACTTTGGGACGCCGTTGGCTCAGATGAGAAATGAAGAGATGCGGTACCAGCTTGGTGGGCAGCTCGATACACCTAATTCCGGTCCTTTCGATAGTGGTATTCTTGGTGAGAGCATGTATTCGGATTCAGATTATCGCAGAGCTCTCGGCTCAAAACGAACCCACGACGACATCGATCAAGGGGCTGGTCCCACACAGCTGTTCAACCTCCCTCCCCAGCCGATACCATCACAAAGCTGGGGCAGCTTCGCATTTTCAACCATTGGAGGCGTTGTTGGACGTGTTTGGGAGTTTTGCAAAACAGGCTCATTTCGAGGATTCCAGGCTGGCGGCGGCAGAGCCTTTGCAATGAATTCTGGTAAGGTCGAAGAGCTAGATCAGACACTATTCGAGAGTCAGCATTTTCCCGGCCGATTTCCACCGCCGCAGGATGATTACTTCAATCATCAGTCAGATAACGCGGATCAAGACGTGAACAGTGGCGCTTCTACACCGACAGCACCTTGTCCGAAACGCAGACACACAGACAACCGAGATGAACTTGGCAGGAATTGGGTTATGGTGAGTGATGAGAAACCAGCTGAGCCTGAACCCAAGCCTATGCCTCTGCGACGTCCATCTTATCGACAGCCCCCTCGATCGCGAAACTCCGGCCCTTCCATGACTACAGGCCGACGTATTAGTGCCGCTCCATCTGCCCGATTCTCTTCTGCCTCTACTCCCGGTCAGCGACGATCCACTACCAATCGCCCGGCAAGTCGCCTGTCACATGGTGTATCGCCGTCTCCACGTCCAGCATCAACTGCCTCGTTCGCATCGTTCGCGTCACTCGCTCCTGTCGCTTCTCCTAGAATAGACTCTCCCAGTAGGATACCCCAACCTACTCGTCGGCGAAACACACCAGCCGTCGTCTCATCGCCGATAACAAAGACGCCCTCGCACCGCCGCTCTCACTCTAATGCCTCAGTAGCATCAGGACGCATATCCGCAGAAGCAAGCCCCCGTCTCACCACAGAAGCCAAGCATCTCGCTGCGCGCCGTAAGATGGAGGAACGAGATGCAGATGTGCGGATCAACGCATTCAACAAGCAACTACAAGACATGATTCGCCAGGGTAGAGAGGCCTTGGGTACGACGATTGAAGTGGAGGGTAACTGGGACGATGAACTGTGAAGGACTCCAGCTGCCATCTGACTCATCTCGTGACATACCCATTAGACATTTTGAAGCCACCTTGTACCTTGCTACGTTTTCTCACTGATACCCTCCTTTCTTGTTTCTTGCTATCTGGACAGCGTCGTTGTGGATTTGATTGGACTGTTTTCAAGAGGGATCTTTGCATTGGGGAGTTGATTGATAATCTGGGCGTTGAAGCGAAAGGAACCGACTCCTTGTTAGTCACAAACGATTAACCGATTTCTTGGCGGTTATAAATATCCGCCTGATTTATTCGCTCACATTGAGGATCGATAACCGTGTCTAAGGAGTAAATAAGCATAAAAACTTTTCTTCTTCTCTTAAACTCCTGTTTAACTCCATGTGATCCACTAGGATGGACGTCCGTGAACGGTGATATATCTACCCGGCTTCTATAATAGGGAAATCGTGGACAGCCTGCACCTCTCCAATCATATGGGCCTTGGCTGTCAACGCTCGAATAAACGACAAGGTCCTCTCTTTAGACTCGGGCTATCGTGCCCGATGCGGATCTCTGCCCCTAGGTCATAATTGCACGTTTGATGCCATCTGGGGAACCTCAGGACAAATCCTTCCCGTTCATGGGTGTTCCCTGCGCTGCTAGCTTGAGCGGTCTTTATCGGCCTCCCGCTCGCTGACGTCTTTGAAGCTCGTATTGTTGTTTATCTGAGGTCTAGTCATTGTTAAGTTTCTTGGCCGTGTCTTGGCAAGGCCTCAGGATAAAAAGCTCAGGCGCATATAGACAACACCGGTGGTTGTCCATTGGAGATGGGGTGCGTTCTTTTCTCTCTCTCTCTCTCTCTCCCCGGTAGACTCCTTAATGTTGATGATGGTTAAGGCAGAGGGACTTGGCGCATGTGTAAATATAGGTGTTCCTGGTGTAGATCGAATGGGCTGAGGCTCAGAATTACCCATTTTTAGGACTCGGGCTACTGGAAATGGCACATTGAGATGTGATGGGAAGTGCATATGAGTAATCTTGTAGGGTTGAAACAGTGATAGCCCCATAAATGATATTCATTGTTTAGGAGATGCAGGTTGACGAGAAAGGGGGCTTACTCGGAGGTTTTGATCTCCGTCTTGGTCTATAATGCCATTTCTTTTCATTGCTTGTTGTCTCGTTTGCTTTTTTGATCTGATCCTCCTGAAGACAAGACAAAGCATCCATCTTGGATATGGGCGAGTTCGGTTATCGACGCGAAGCTAAGGGAAAATTGGGTCTCTTGTTCGAGACCACGGACAATTTGCACGGACATTTTGAGCGAATAATAAGCTTACCGTAGACAGTAACTGATTGTGTCAAGTAGATGGATGATCTGACTTGGCGGTGATATCGGTAATTCCACTTGGTTGGAAATTATATCGTGTAGACTATCTGATGGTGTTGAGGTTGGGATTGGCATACGTCAAGTGCTCCCGTTTGCTTGTTGTCTCATGCAGTCAGCACTTACACCTAAGCATCTGTGAAGAAAAGACTGGAAAACAACAAGGCTGCTCTTATCTTGGCGTCGTACGTGCAATTGCATCTTACCGAACCAATACCAATACCACAGTTGTGGTGAGAGGAGAGAGGCCTACAGCCTGACTGACCCCCATCCATGTCTTCAGCTCTGGTGGGTAACAATTGTGACTGTCCCTGTCCCCTATTGCGATTGACCGATTGACAGGCCAGTGGGTGCTTAAAATGGACACCCCAGGCTTGACGGTGAAATCCCATTAGAGGGCTTATTCTCCGTTCCTGGTTGCAAGGTTTCACTTATTCTCGTCCTGTCCTCGTGAGACAAGGTTAGCCATTTACCTTAACTTAAGCTTAGTGAGCCTGTTCGATCAGGGGGCAGAGGGCGGGTGGTCTACCCGCCGAACCCCTGATTACCTACGCTGCAACCATTTATCGTGCCCAATAGTGACAAAGACTCTTGTCTTTTGAGCACATGGCATATGCTGCCGTAAGACTCACGGGGAACAGATGGTTCGTAGAGAGATTCTACTCGTCGGCCATTTCCTAAAACTACCTGAGACACACAGCACCCTGCAGCAGAGATTGGCTTGAGGATCGTCCCGCATAGATAGCGCCATCCAAGGACATGGGTTCCTCTCGTATGTACGTACTGTAACTCAACTCAACTCAACGAATATGGCGCAACGAACGATATGAAGTTTTTCGTCACTGGGCCTCATCCGAAAGAGGAATTCATCGTCGCTCATGAGTCCAATTCAATTGCAGGGTTCCGAGGTTGCCAAGATTCCCGAGTCTCCAGCTCTCTGCATACGATGAAACCTCGAGTCCCAAGGACCAGTCTCTCTGTCATACCCCTGCTGATACTGTATATAGTAGGTATCTGCACACTAACAATTGCACTGCGGAATACAATACGCGCTACTCAGGGCCAAAGGGCCTCGTACGTCTTCTTGCAAGGTTGATGGTCGGGATACCCTGCTCATAGTTGCCACACCCGGTTCTGGGCTAAGAGTGTGATTCAGCTCGCTACGATTGGGCTGGGCTGTAGACAGTCAGTTCCTTCGTGAAAGAGTTCTGCTCTGTTGTAGAAAAAAAATAAGTATATATGATAGAAGTTCCTCTGCTATTCTAGACTGGTTCCTCTGTAGGTCCAACAGCACCGTTCATCCACTCGTTTCTTATTCACTCCTAATTCGAAGCTTTCCAAGTTTCAGTACTGTCGTTTACGTCTCCTTCTACCCATTAAACACCATTCAATATGCGTTTCTCCGTTCTCGCTACCTGCGCCGGCTTGCTGCAGCTTGCCGCTGCCGCTGTCCCTGTCGGCGTCGCCATCAAGAAGTGCACCGTCGACAGGAACATCGCCCTCACCTTCGACGATGGTCCTTTTGCCTACACCAACGAGCTCCTTGACCAGCTCAAGAAGTACGGCTACAAGGCCACTTTCTTCATGAACGGTAACAACTGGGACAACATCAACAACTACGCTGCTACCGTCAAGCGAGTCCTCGCTGAGGGTCACCAGCTCGGCTCTCACACGTATGTTCCATCCCCAAATCTATCTGCTGTGCGACATCGTGTATGCTAACAGTCCCAAAGTTACAGCCACCCTGACCTGGCCACCCTCACCAACGCCAATGTCCGCACCCAGATGACCCGTCTGGAGGCTGACTTCCTCAAGATCGTTGGAAAGTGGCCTACCTACATGCGTGCCCCTTACTTCAGCTACAACTCCAACACCCTCTCTGTCATGAAGACTCTCGGATACCACGTCATCGATGCTGATGTTGACTCTCTTGATTGGGAGTACAACACCCCTGCTGAGACCAACACTGCTCTTAACAACTTCAAGAGGGGTATCACCAACGGTGGTTCTATTGCTCTCTTCCACGACGTCCACGAGAACACTGTCCGCAACCTCATCCCCAAGGTCCTCGACGCCGTCAAGCGCAGCACCCGCATTCGTAAGCTCTCCCTTCTTTGATCCTCATGTCTTTGTCACAGACTAACTAACACCTTCATTTAGCTGTTACTGTTGGCCAGTGCCTTGGCGACCCCTCCTCCAACTGGTACAAGACCACCAAGCGCACCAAGCGTGACCTTGAGGGGGACGACGAGGTTGAGATCGAGGATGAGCAGACTGTCGATGAGCGCTCTCTGTCCAACTACATTGAGCGATCTCGCTTCCGCCGCAACGCTCATCACGCTTAAGTACATTTGTTTATTTCTTTGATGTGAATATGACTTATTGGATACATGCATCATTGGAAAGAACATTGAACTACCTGTATCTCATTTAATTGATCGCACATAGACAATAGACATGCCTCTTAATACAAGAATTCATTATCTACTTATTCCTTGCTCCTTATCGTGATCAGATATCTTTTTACGTCGTAGTCGGCTGTCAGTTTAAGCATAACCGAGCCTTTAAAGCCTAACATCCTATAGGTCCACCTACACTAACACCCTACCATTCTGGTATTGTCAGCGAGTCAGCAATACTACCTAGTACAGAAGCTTTGACTTTCTGATCCTTATCTCTTGATCTTCATTTTGATGACTGACTTGGAACTAGTCAACATGCAGAATGCAAAAACCGTGCGTTGTCAATTGATGCCAACACAACTATCTCTTGGCCAACATATGCAGGATATACGAACATTGGCGAAGCAGGTAAGATTTTAAAGGCTGATGCCGATCAAAAACAAGTTCATTGGCTTGGACAAACAAAGAGTTTGATACTGTTTCTTGTTGTAATAGGTCTGAATTTCAGTCTGAATTACTGTTAGACTATCCTGATAAAATCGAAATACTTTCACACTGATCCTTGCAATTTGCCTTGACTCTCAGACCGAAAAGTGTTGGACTTTAGGGTATTGTTTGCGAGTTAAGGGAGTCCATCACCACAGTGTAGATATACTCAATGCATAGCAGGATCATGACGGTTGGGCTTGTAACTGGAACAGTAAACTCATGCTTAATGCCCATTCATAAATCTGGATATACCAAGGCGGATAAATAGCCAATGTGCATTGGTGAACTAATCTCATAATTCTTCTTGAAACCCCGTTAGAAAAAAGTAATTCTCCAACTATTGGCCTTCCAATGGCATTGGCCCTTTACAAACCTTCAATCAGAAAACTAAAGTCCTAACAACTTCTTAAATTGTTAGCGAAGAAGCTATGAGATTATTGAATAACCAATACCTATTTTACAGTATCAATTGGACTAATCTTCGAAAATGGCTAGCTGTCACAACTAACGCAGCAACTTGGTAGGTCTGCTCGCTCTAATGCTCACTGAAGTGCACTTATGAAACAGGAACTTAATAAAGGAGTGCTAGCAGATTACCAGCTCTTCAATTATCATAACTTCCTGTCCAATAAAGAGGAATTCTCTTGCTTAGACTAGAGAAAAGGGTTGGGTATTATTGTTGGTTTTTAGTTGTCCTCAATATCAATTAGTAAATCATTTGAATTTAACATGTTACAATGTTCAATTCCTTGTATTCAATCCACGTTAATTACAAGTAGTGTAGCATAGATTCCAGTTACGAACCTTGAGATAGTTGGTCGACTGTTTTGGAACGGGTGCTGTGTTTTCTCACAATTGATACTTCAGGAGTACGCCATTATCGGGGGGCACGAGGCTAGAGAGTTGACTACGGATAAATAGATAGCAAATCAATATGACACAGTGTTGGGTTACGGAGGCTTGGCATATCCTAATCAAGTCTCCCGTGAATGCCCATGACCCATAGCCCGGCCGTGAAGATTTATCTGCCGGTGACTATTGCGTACGATGAAAGCGGTCCGCCAGCAATATGGGATAATACCATGTACCAGTAGAAACCCGATTTCAGCTAGGCCACGGAATCTTAGCTCTATATTCACCAGCTGGTCCCTGGACGCCCCCTCGTGGGATTCGCCCAACGGAGATGCCGTGAACTTGGCGATGTGAGCCTTGGCGCTGTATCTACCGAGTGATCCAAAGTAGAAGCTTACCTGGTCCCATTAGGCGAAAGCCTCATTGAGTGTGAATAGAGGCTTAGATCGAAGGCAGGGGATTTAAAAGTACTTCTGCCAAGACATGCATGAATATATTTGACACAAGTATGTCAAGACCCTGATATTTTAAGCATATGGTCTCCTGAAACTCCTACCAAGGATGTCTCACCCTTGATCCTGGTCAATATCTACCGTAACATTGGCGCCCTGACGTGCTGTCAACTGAACTCTATTATTTTGTACCTTGATCGTCTCACTTGAAGTGGATATCATCATTGTTAGAAACTGATATTAAGAGTTTGCAAAAAGAGTGTAATTGATGCATGTGAAAATGCGGATGCTCTTGAATTTGGTGTCACGGCATTTTCATATGATATATCTAAGACACTCGGGTTTACTAACTTGCCGAAGTCTAGGCACGTGGAATATGAAGGCCGACAATAAGTTACTGATACTGACCGGAGCAGCACATGCAAAAGTCTGGGAATATCATTAGATTTGACACGTGGGCCTGTAATCCCAGACCTCTGAAGTTTATCTGTATATCGCCTCTATAATACTTTCATTTGGACTCTTGATACTTGGTATCAGTCTCTTATTCTTGGAGAAAAGCCTTTGAATACCTCAGTTCGTTACAATCTATGTAGTATTAGAGCTCTCGGTGCGTTATGTTGAACTACATTTTCATTACTACAAAGGCCACGATCTATTCTCGAAAATATGACAGTGGCTTCAACCAGATTTAAGTATAATCTCTATGACCTTTGTTATAAACTTACACTATTCATCTCTCAAGATATATTGTAGATCGTGGAGAAATCATAGAGATGACCTGAACTGTACGTGACATGTATCCAGGGTAATGTGTGCAAATAAGCTTAAGCTCTCATTTGTTAGCTTCATATCACCCACCAAAACTACACTTCAGCTAACATGTATTCTGGATTCTTTCATGCTGCCGAGAAGCTCTGTGCTTGGGTGGAAGTTAACTTGCATTTTGTCAAAGAATGTGAACGGGAGGAAGCAAGATTGGAGATTCTACAATCTGTGGATGCCATAGTACCTATAGTAAATATGAAATACCCATGGTAACGCTTGCTCGTATCTGATAGCCCCCTTTTGTCCCTCATAGCTTATTTGAGCCTCAAAAGCATGAGTGTTTTTCATAAGCTTGATTTCTTGGATCTATCAAATTGCATCAAAGCTAGCCAAAAATGTTGAGGAAGCGACAAAATGTCCGGACAACCAAACTTAGATCTTTGAGATACGAACTTGTCTTTTCCTCTTTGCCTTGGATATGTTAACTCGCTATTTTCAACCATTGACAATCATTTCAACCCATCATCATGAAAATTGTAGACTCCATCCTGTCGAAACTCCTCATACCAGCCTCTGAGCCCGAACCAAAGCGTCATGGGCGCGGGATTCTACGCAGCCTGGTGGCATCTATCTCGCCAACTCTCCACTATCCTCCCGAGGACCTCAGTCTTGCTGGTAAGGTTGCCCTCGTCACGGGTGCAACCAGCGGTCTCGGTCTTGAAGCATGTCGGCATCTCTTGACCCAGGGCGTAGCCCAGCTCATCATGAGTGCTCGATCGGAGAACTCGGGTGTGGAGGTTGCCAATCAACTTTCAATCGAGTTTCCAAATGCAAAGATTGAGGTCTGGGATTTGGAAATGGAATCATACAAGTCGGTTTGCATGTTCGCTCATCGTGTGAATAGAGATCTGACACGGCTCGATATGGTCATTCTCAATGCTGGATTTCTCACGGACAGGTGCGCAACTTCAGAATATACACGCCATGAGAAGATGTTCCAGGTCAACTACCTCTCTACCGCTCTTCTATGTGTCCTACTCCTTCCGGCCCTTAAGCACAAGGCGCCTGCTGGTAAACCAGGCCGACTCACTGTCGTGTCTAAGTGGATACCGCCGCATCCAAGCATCACCAAGCCAACAGAACGGTCTTTTTTCGATTATCTGGATAATGTTAAAACGAAGGATGGATTTAGCCAGCATCTTGATACCAAGGTCCTGGGGTTTATGTTTGTCACAGAGCTGGCAAAACAAGTACCCTGTGACGATGTGATCATCAATGCTGTCGACCCAGGGCCTGTTAGGGATACTGGTCTGTGGAAGTCGGTGCAGAACACGCATATTAAGAATATCGTAAAATTCGGCCTGTTTCTCGGTGGGCGTACTTTGTCTCGAGGCGCTTTGACCTACATTGACGCCGTGGCCGTCGAAGGGACGGAGTCTCATGGGAAGATGCTTATGAATTTTGGTGTGTTGAGGTAAGTTGCGTGTCACAGAAACTTGATATTAGAACTGAACGAATGCTAACTATCTGCCTTCAGGAAAGAGTCTCGCGGTAAAGAGCGCAAAACTGAACTAAAAGCTCAGCGAGAGAAACTCTGGGAGGAAACATTGCAAGAGTTTGAAAGTATTGTTGGGGATTTGGATATGAATGAAACGGGGCGTAGTCGCCTGGGGCGATTGCAGATCGGATGGAGTCTTCTCGCAAAGAATGGGTTTAGAAACTCAAAGCGTCTTAGTTAAACTATGAGCTTGGGTTGTGTTGCACTTAGTTGTGTCGATCAGAGGAGAAGTCACCATTTTCGGATCGCAGTGCACATCGACAACTCCACTCACCTATTACGGTATCTCGGTGACATGGCCGTTGATACGCCGGACACAAAACGGAAATGATCAAAGATGAGATTTTCAGTGGTCACGGGGAGCTCGTCCAGCTCGTGCAAGTCTCGACCCTTGGCGCAACGAAATGACGATTAGTGGCGGAAGTCGGAGGGTAAAGGCCGGGCGACGGGCCGAGACTAACAGATTAGTCTAGATTACAGTAATAAGTGTCGCGTGTGGTTTTGCTAGGATGAAATTTTGGGGGGGAACGGGGAGTTTGGGGAATAGGACAGAGTCTGTGTAATGGACTGTGTGATACTGTCTGTTTATTGTATTGGGATGGCAATACTGGGTATTATCTGAAATCCAGAGGTAGACAGAAATCTCTATCATCAGTGTCACGGCTATCGAACCGAACATCATGATCCAATACTGTCAGTACGTAAATACCTAGTCTAGTCTACATCACCCGACCCTGGTTCTGGATGTCGGGGAGGTCGGGGAGTTAGTGAGGCTTTTGATGGAGCCGATGACCAGCAACGCCAATGAATGTAACCGATGGCCGACGGCCGAGAAGTCTCAATCGTCCGTCGGTATCCATAAAATTTTGGGGGAGGTTTGAATTGAATTGTCAACCTAAATCAACATCAAGACCCTGTCTTTAATCTGGGGAATGCATGCAGCCAGATGAAGCAGATACTTATGGGGCTTGAGAGTACTGTATGAGGTCAGAATTCCATATTATTAGTCCATTGTAGGTACGGAGTACGTCTTATAGCCTCACGTGTTGTAGTCCCCGTCTCATACATAACCCCCCGTCCCCGATGGCCCGATACCCGTCTTTAAATCTCCACTCTGCTAAACCACACGGCAACTACCGACAACCGCAAGAATGGCCACCCCGGCGGCCGTCTTAGAGCAAATACGCGGGCGGACAAGATGGCCAGGTCAAGGGGCCCGAACGAGTCACGACCAATTTTTCGAGCGTTTCCTCTCTAGAGACATCAATTAACGACCCGCAACTGTCAATCTCCCCGTTGTCGCCTCACCAAAATCAAACAGCTCCCAAGCTTCCCTTTTCTCGCTTGTCTTGTCTTGTCTTGTCCGCCGACGACCCGAAGCGAAGGCAATGACAAAGGCAAAGCCTTCATCTCCCAGCGCCCCCGGGTCATCGGCTTCCGCCTCGGCCACGCGCCGACAGGTCTCTGCTAGACCCGGCAAGGCGAGATCTCTTGCTTGTCGACAGTGTCGCGATCGTAAAATTCGATGTGACGGCGCTCGTCCTGTCTGCGACTCGTGTTCTAGACGCGGTCTTTGTGCTGAGCAGTGTATTTATCCTGAGATTGAGCATGAGGGTTCTATCGCTTCGTCGCGGAGGTGAGTTCAACCATCTTCTTATCAGACCATTGTAGTAGATAGAGACTAATCAAATGATAGCTATATTCGCGCTCTGCAAAAACGAGTGCAAGAACTTGAAGAGAAGGAGAAGCAGTTGGTAAGTCTTTTTAGATCAAGTACCATGCTCATGCTCTTTTCATTCGGGATGGTTACTTATACATTCCCAGGAACTGGCTGCCCACGGCCACAATGCCTTCGTCGCTACTACGCCTGCGCATGACGACTGGAGAAAACACTCCATCTCTCCCAGTGTTGCATCTGAGCGCATAGCTCGACATTCAAGGCATGTTGATCATGCTCTTCCTCCCATCCACGCAGACTCTGCCTATCCTCCCCCCAGTTTCTCTGTGAGGTCTGGTTCACTACCAGTAGTTCACGAGCCAGCCAGCTACTACTCTCTTCGTCACCATCCCATGGGCGCCAGTCCGCCCTTGACTGATGACCTTGAAGATGCTACTTCAGCCAAGCCTTCATCCTTTGGCTCCTATTCCTCCAATGTCAAGGCAGCTTTGATGCTCCAGAAGATCACGCTTCCACCAGCAGACCTCATGGACGAGCTATTAGCCGAGTACTTCAACATCGACTGGATCACTATGCCTGTTATCCACCGCCCATCATTCTACCAACGCTACCATCGTCTCATCGCTGTTGCAAACTCTCGCTACCGTCGCGATATTCCTCTCCAAGAAGCAACCGAACTTGCTACCACCTACTCCCTTTTGCTTGGAATGCTCGCCCTCGGTCAACTAACCAAGTCATCAGCCACAGAGCCTACCGAGTCGCATGTATCCCACGCCTACGAGTTCCATCAACAGACCAAGACTCTTCTACTCGTCGACCTTCTATCTGTGGCATCCGTATCTGTTGTGCAGGCTTTGATTATTCACGCTCGGTTCTTACGGCGGGCGGGTGCGACCCAGGAGAGTTGGATGTTTACTGGGATGGCTCTTCGACTTGCCGAAGGCCTCATGCTCAATGTTGATCTACCAGGAAAAGCACAGGCTGAGCGTGAGGAGCGAAGGAGGACATGGTGTGCTTGTGCCTTGCTTGTCAGGATGCAAAACGCCCCTGGAAGTCAAACGAATCCATCTTTTGGCACATATCCCCAGGAGATCGACGACGAACATCTCGAGGCTTTCCCACATAACCCCGATCAAGTTCAACCCTGCGACACCCCTTCACGGCTATCCTTCTTCAACCAGATTCTGAAGCTATCTGACAAGATTCTTCAACCTATCCACGATTCTTTCAACCAGAAATTGGACAATGGCAGTAAAGAATCCATGCCCGATATTCTCTCTGCTTCCCTCAAACTTGATTGCGAGTTGGAAGAGTGGCATGCCGCTCTACCTGAGCATCTGCGTGTCAAGTTCCCCTGCACACAACCCGAAGCGATCTTCCGCCGCCAGGCTACTTTGCTGCGTTTGAGATACCTTGAGACCAAGGCATTGATCCCACGAGTAGCAATTATGAAGCTTATCAGCAGCAATACAACCCAACCGGCTTCGCTGATGGCGAAATCGATGCTCGCGGGGTTATTCGAGTCCTGCTACGCCGCAAGTGTCGAGTTAGAGGATATCATGGCCCGCGAAAGGAGGCTGATGACTTTTGACGGACCCCCTGAGAGTCACTCTGTTATCGGTAAGTCTAGATATCTTTCCACTGTAGTACTCATTCTGACTTTTCAAACAGCCCTTAGTATAATCGGTATGACTCTCACCGTCCTAGTCCAGCACCCTCTCTTTAGGGACGTCATCACCAATCCCGCCCCCGTAACCGACGAAGCCAGACGATGTCTCGCAACAGCCAAGCAATATGCAAACTCGCCACACCCACTGGCTGGGCGATTTGTGCATTCTCTCGAGTCCACCTTGCAGCCTTCATCGCCATGTGTTTCTCCCCGCGGAGTTCTGGACCCTGCACTGGAACCTAAGACTGTTGGGCCTGTGTTGTCCAACTTGACAGAGGCTCCTGGGGCTGTGGAAATGGCCATGCTTGAGGCTTGGTATGTGAGAAGACAGGATCTCGCCTCTGGATGCGATATGCCTGTTACAGAAATTGTTTCTTTGTGGTAATTGGATGAATGAATATACGCATATATATATATATAGGACGGGGCAGGATTTTGGCGTTTTTGTTTAGTTAGCGAGATACCCAATCATGAATTTAATAGAATGAATACCTAATTTACCTATGTTAAAGAGTTTCCATGAGTTATCCTGTAATTTGGGCTGCCTCCCATCTTCGCAACCAACCAACATGGTCGATATATATGGCCGAGGCGCAGCGCATAGGCCAGGCCATTATGCCGGAGGCCGACCTTCATATAACAAAAGACAAGCAGTATTGAGCTTGAAGATCATATGAACGAAGTTTGGCAGATTCTTAGGCTTAATTGGTTCATTTGACTGGAGCATCCAGCTTTAAGCTCATTCACCCTATTGCGCCATTCTATCCCTTGCCATAGATACATACCTAGGCACTGGTTGCCTTGAGACATAGCCTTCATAGATTTATCAGCGGTTTCTTTGCGGCCCTTTAGTACATTTGATCCCAATAGAAGTTTACTATAGTGGGTTGATGGCCTTGTACCGCTGCGAGGCACTGCAACTAACCGACAGCCCCTGGATTTCTCTGTGGATGAATCATTCACTGCCCTCAAGCAGATTCGGGCAGAGATCCAGTAGCCTGATTTTATCACTATATTAATACCATATCTTCTCCTGTGTGTTTTCTCTCCTCTCTCTTGATCTTCATCATTACCACCGCCAGCTTGTCGGAACAGCTATCACACCAAACAATATCAACACCTAAAACAACACGCATCTCAGGATTATCACAATGACTACCTCAAAGGGAGTCAAGTCCGAAGAAGGACTTGCCAATCGAGCACTGCTCGACAAAATGGACAAGTTGAGAGAGCTTGGTATCTCCAACATTGTGCCTCTTCCTCAGGTAAGAAAGACCTGCTTAACTTTTCACGAATCCATTCATCTCAATACTGATATCAATCAATATTAGATGGTTGTGGTTGGTGACCAAAGTGCTGGAAAGTCCAGCGTTCTCGAATCGCTCACCGGCTTCCATTTCCCTCGCTCTGTGACTCTTTGCACAAGGCACGCCACCGAGATCATCTGCCGTCGTGAGGAGACCAAGAGCATTGTCATTTCCATCCATGGTGTTGATGCGGATGTGGAACAGGCTCAGCCATTTCATCGCACTGCCACAAACCTCGATGCTGAAGAGTTTGCTCAGATCTTCCAAGATGTAAGTATCATCTCCCTATTCGCTCACCCCATCCCTCATCTCCTAACCTGTTCTGAATAGGCTGCCAAATACATGGGAATCAACTCAGAGTCCACTGATGGTGCTTCTGGCTCCGCCTTCAGTCGCGATGTTCTCCGTGTCGAGATCAGCGGCCCCGATGAAGATCATTTGACCGTCATCGATGTCCCCGGCATGTTCGAGAATGTCACTCCTGGCGTTACCACCAAAGAAGACATCGAGCTCGTCAAGAACATGGTTCAGAAGTACATCCAGGAGTCTCGTACCATCATCCTCGCTGTTGTTCCCTGCAACGGCGACATCGCCAACCAAAAGATCCTCACCTACGCCAAGGAGGTTGATCCCGAGGGCAAGCGTACTCTAGGTGTCCTCACCAAGCCCGACTTGGCTGTCGAAGAAGCTACAAAGGCAGTTGTAGTTGATCTCGTCCACGGAAAACGCCGCGATCTTCAGCTTGGCTACTGTATCGTCAAGAATCGAAGCGCTGACGACACCTCATCCAGCGCCGAGGAGCGCACTCGCGCCGAGAAGGACTTCTTCTCAAAGGCGCCCTGGACCAAAGTGTCTCACGATCGTCTCGGCATTCCAGCGCTCAAGACTCGTGTCCAGCACTTGCTGATGGACCGAACAAAGAACGAGTTTCCCAAAGTTCGTGGAGATCTTTCAACTCTTCTCAAGGAAACCGAGGTCCTTCTAAAAGACATGGGTGAATCACGCAGCACTTGTGAGCAACAGCGTATCTACATTGGACGCATCGCAGGAGAGTTCACTCGTATCAAGAACTGTGGTCTAGATGGATCATACAGCCGCGAAAATCTCTTTGGTGATGGCACCGATCTGAAGCTCATCACACGCATCCGTGAGATCAACGAAGAATTCGCAAAGACTCTCTATGACTATGGCGCGACGCGAAAGTTTCATCGATCTAATGACAAGGAGAAAAAGGAGGATGAGGACACCGACAACGACGAGGGAGAGGACACATCAGATGAGGTGGACTTTACCGGTGATCGTAAAGATCTTTACAGAGGCGGGTTATCTTTTGAGATTCCCCTGTTGGGAGAACAACAGTTGGAGGATGGTGTCGTCCACGATCCCTTTGAATGGCCCGAGCTAAATGAAGGGGACATCATGAAGTACATTGAGAAGGAATGGCTCTCTTCCCGTGCATACGAACTTGGCACTGTAAGTATCTACTTCTTTGGGCATCGCCATCTGTGGTCATCTATTCTAACCTATATCTCATAGTTCGGCGGTCAAATGTTGACCCAAAACTTCAAAGAGCAGTCCAAGCGCTGGTCAGGAATGGCTCGAGCCCATATTGCCAACGCCATTCTCATCGTCCATCATTTCATCAGTACCGTTCTTGAGCACTGCTGTCCCGACCCTACGATTCGAGAGGAGCTCTGGAACTTCCTCATCGATGACCTCCAAGCCCGGTACAAGCGCGCCGTCGACCATACCGAGTTCCTGCTCAAGGTTGAATTCGAGGGACGAAGTATCACATACAATCCGTCTTTCGGTAAGGATTTGGCTGAGAACAGATCCAAGGGAGAGGACCTGGGCGACTTGGTCGAGAAGGCGTGCAATACTGGCTCCGACCAATATAATACCCCGTCGGAGATTGGTAGTTATGTGCGTAAGGCTGTTGAAGGCCGATCCAAGCCTACCAACCTGGCCACTATTTGTCAGGACATTCATGATGTTCTCCTGACCTACTACGACATCGCTCGCAGCCGGTTTGTCGATGTTGTCTGCCGACAAGTCATTGACTTTTTCCTTCTCGACGACACAGACGGCCCACTCACTGTGCTGTCCGATCAAGTCGTCTTGCATATGAACCCCGAGCAGCTCGAGTCAATTGCCGGTGAAGACATGCTCAACCGGGACCGACGTGAGAAGTTGACCCGCGATGTCGCCAACCTGAGGGCTGCGCTCAAGATTCTTCGTGGCTAACTAATTGGATGGTTGGTGTGCAAATATTCGACAGCCCTTGGGAGCTCAGCGACAAGTCTTTGGTTTTTGACTGTCTCAAGGTTGAAAGATTAGAGATTGTGAGAAGAATATCGCTCTGTGCTAGACGTTGGGGTGTGTTCTGAGAGAGGACTTGGTCAAGACTTAGAAAATCAGAGCCTTGTAGAAATGGCCTAGCAGCAAGGTGTATTAGAAAAGGCTTTTGTAAGGAGAAACTTGTAAGAATTGATTCCGATTTCGACTATGAGTTTGATTTATGACTTCCCAGATAGACCACTGGTTGTTTTGTTCCATCGAAAGAGAATCAACACCCGTTTAGTTACTATAGTGTGCTCAAGTTTTGCACTGGACCTATCTCTTCTCTCCCAAAGCATCTAGCGACTCAACTATTATCACTGTTTCATGTGCCCCATACTCATCGCATAGGTCATTCAAAATAGTTGCAGCGACTGCGATTCTCAAGTTGGAGATTCTTTATTCGTTATTCATTCGTACAAGGTTGTCAAGCAGTTCTGCTTCCAAGCCTCCAACTGCCGATGCTCAACTCGGCAACTATGCAAAATCAAACATCTAAGGTATCATAGTCTAAATATCATTATTCCCACCAACGCCGGAGATATGCGAACCATGCGATCAACACCAATTTTGTCAATCCATACATCATTTTGTAAGGAGGCTTCCGACATCCTGAAGCTGGACCGAGTTCAACAATGGGGGTGGTCCTCCTCTGTCTATCCGTCCCCAGCCAGCCCCCCAGCTCGGAGGTGGTGGTGGCGGCGGAGGACTGGCTGCAGACGCAGGAGCACCCGCCGGGAAGATTTCGTCTTCTACTGTTCCAGAGCTTCGAGTACTCAGAGCAATATCCGTACCGCTGCTTGACTTGGCCTTGCGATGCCTCCTCCAAAGGCGAGATTTTCGGAGCCGAGAATTCTCGGCCATGAGTTCCGGCGATGTCATGATGCCGATACGATCACCCTTGCGGAAGTGGTTCATTCTGGATCTGGGGTATGAAAATCCTGCGGGTTGACCTCCGCGGAAGGGGTTCCATGCCCTGAGTTTTGGCGATCCAAGGCTGATGCTACCATTGCAGCCAGAATTGTAGCTCGTACGGGGTTCGCCAGAAAGCTCCTCTAGAGTCATGCCTTTGGTTTCCGGTATCAACAGGGAGACCAAAGTACCGAACAGCATGAAAAGGGCAAACAGTTGTAGAAGCCGGTGCATGTTTGGTGAGCAATCGGTGCCTTTGCAGCCCTCTAGCGATCCTTGGCGTATCATGGGGATGCTGATGCACTGAGCGACAATAGCGCCTATCTTGCCCATGGCAGCTGAGAGACCATGGGCGGTCGATCGATATCGGGTGGGGAAACATTCGCCGGGAACGATAAAAGTGGTCGTATTCGGTCCAGCGTTGAAAAGGAATTGACCGATAATATATAGTGCGAGTAAGCCTCCCTGTGTTAGACTATTATAGGCAAAGCCAAGAATGCAGAAGAGGATGGTGAGTAGGAGAAAGCCAATAACCTGTAAAGGCTTGCGACCAAAAGTGTCAACACTGAGAATGGCAGTCCAGTAGCCAGGAAGTGAGCCGGCACAAGTCAAAATGATCATCCCCACCGCTTGATTGTGAAGCTTCTCGAAAAGGCTTTTGCCAGCGCCGTAGCCTACTGCTTGAAGGACAAAGACGTTATTGAGACCAAGGCCATAGAACGCGAGATCCTTTAACAGAGTTAGTTACCGCAAAGAGAGATTATGTAATAAAACTTACCAAAAAGAACCAGGACATGGTTGTGCCTAATAGCATCTTGAAGTTGACCCATTGGCGGAAGAAGGCAAATAGATCAGACCAAGACGCGCGAGGCATGTTAAGGTTGCGTCCAGCTATGCGCTTACTCCTAACCTGGTGAACAACATCAAAGGAGCCCTTGGATTTGCTCGCCACATATGCTTTGATGTCGGCATCGGCCTTCTCGACGTCGTGTTCAACATCGAAGGTATATCGAGGGGTTTCGGGTATCGTAATACGGTAGTAGAGAGCAACACAGGCAGGAATGGCGCCTACTCCAACAATGATTCGCCAGGCTCGGTCGGCAGCCAGTCGACACTCGAAGCCGCAGTGACTCTCGTCAACAGCGCTCATGAAAGAGTCCTTGAAGGCAACAGTAGTAATCAGGGCAACGATAGCTGCCGCAAGCTGTCCAAGTCCCTGCATAGAGAAGACAGCAGCAACCATAGCACCGCGCCACCTTGTCGGTGCGAACCTAGCGGGATGTCAGATCAGCCCAATCCAATAGGGTGCATTAGGGGTTCGGCGTGAACTAAACCCCAGCCACAAAGTCTGAATAGCAACATGACAGTGAGATACTTACTCGGATGTGATGACACTCGAGAGCGGATAGTCGCCACCAATGCCAATGCCCTGGATTTAGTCAGGAAATGCCGTCAAACGCAGATTTTTTTCAGACTTACCATAATGATGCGCCAGAAAATCAGGAGGCCTGTCGATCCCATTGCTGGGCTTGAGGAAATGAGAGCACAGCAAAGAGTTGCCAGGATAATAATACCCAATTCGACACCATACATACGGCGTCGGCCAAAGCCACTTTTGAGTTGTCAGCACATTCTTGGCCATGAAACGATGAAGTTAGTCGATATAGACAGGGGGTTACTAACTCTGCTAGCCATCCAAAGACGATCATGCCCACGACAATTCCGGCACTCGTGGAAGCCTTGAAGGCCTGGTTGACTGGGTCAGGTAGGTATCCATTGTTGCCACTGAAGCCGTTTTGAGGATTTGAGTCGCCCCAAAAGACAACTCCAAGGAGGATTGTAACGAGGTTGATGGCAAAGATATCGTAAGAATCAAGAAAGAAGCCGACACCTGCTACTAATACAGCGCGCACGTCTAATGAATTGTCAGTACATAAAATCAAGACCAACTGATGAGAATAAGCTCAATGTTGGGCGACATACGGTATGCACCAAAGGGAACTTTATCAATCTCAGATAAAGCAAGTCGGCGGCGAAGATTTGGGTCGGAGATGTGAGAGAAGTCGTTAAAGAAGTTGTGAAAAGCGTTATTACCACCCCAAGTGCGATCCTGGTGAGAACTCGCCGCCGGGGGAGGCAGCATTTCTTCGTCGTAGTCTGGCATTTTGAGGTTTAAGGCGAGTAAATATTGGGAGCGATGATGTCCGTAATCGACGACATGGGTTGTTCTAGAGGATGATGCCTTTGGTTGAGTTTCGTGATACTGATCTCCACCTCTTCGGGTGCTGGTCCGTTGAGATCAGGAATGCATAGAATCGAGGTGTCTTGTTTGGCGTGAATATGGTACCGATTGAATCCAACTCTTGATAGATATTTCTGGTTCAACCCGTTCAGTCCAATCAATAGTTCCTTTTCTTTTCCTTGAGGTCCGTAATTCGCTGACGCCGAGTTGGTTGGTCCACTACGCAGTTGGAGAAATGATGGTCGTCCAAGGCGGTTGGCTGGGTTGTTTTCAATATCAATACCAATACCAATATCTGAGATCCTTCTAATCCAAACCCCCAAATTAATCGGCGATGATTTATCGAGGGCAAGAGAGTGTTGTTCTACTGTTCAAGTGCGACATCGATACCATGGATCGGAGTTTCGGCGTGGACGACCGTCGGAGAGTGCGGGTTCGTAGGGGGATCGAGATGCGACAGGTAGTGGTGAAGGTAACGATAAGGCACAGACAGGCCTGGTAGAATGTACAGAGAATAATCGGAAATAGAGAAGAAAATATTATGATTCTACCAACAACAGCAAAGCACGACGATGGATGAAACGAGGAAATGAGAGGATTCCTGACAGAACCAAGCAGTTGGGATTGAAGACCTACGGCCGGATATAGCGTGCGAGCCGTGCTGTGCAGGTAAGGTAAGTAAGGTACCTTCCACGGATACCTTACGGATGGGGGATGGATGGGTGGTGATTTTGAGGCAGGTGCAATGGTGGAGACGTAGCTGCACACGCCTTCCATAATGGAATCTCCGGCCAAGCCACTGCCAGGACTGCTTGAGACTGCCCACTGTGGAAGCCGAGGGAGAAGCAAGATAGAAAGTCCACAGCACACCCACTTGAGTCTCCCCGAGCCAGTCAGTGCTGAGTATTGTCCACAGACCACTCAGATGAATGGAACACCGGGCTACCCATGCCTCTGGAGAGCCCACAAGGCCCGCCTTGTTCAAAGCAGGTCATTCTACCTGGGCTACCACAAACACCTCCTCTATCGAGCATAGCATGTATCGGCTCCGTCGACACAGCGGTAAGAAAAGGCCAGCTCTAGGCTCTAGGAGAAGTCGATCCCTCTCTTCATCCCACGGTTTCAAGCTCAGCTGGACCCGTACGTGATCCAACGACTCCGGGGCCAGACTCAGAGGACGAACAGGCTCCCTTTCCCAGTAAATGCACCCTTGCAAACCCCTGTCATCCACTAAACCAACAGAACCAATTGGAAGCCATCGGAGGTCAGTCGCCAAACTCGCCCTGGTGGAGAGCAGTCGACCTAACGCCCGCGTCTTACACTGAAAGGGCTGCCCCCCACTTCAACATCAGGGTTGCTTTGCTGCAGTTGGAGGTGTGGTGAGATTTGGATGCGAAGAGAGTTTCAATAAGAGGCGCTGGGATCTCTGTATTGTTAGTCATGTAATGAGGCTATTCGGTGGTATTTTTCACTCAGGGACGTGTCGCCCCTGGTTCGCTTGAGTTTTCTTGTTCAAATTTGACGCTTTGTTACAGAAATTGGATGCGATGCACACTGTCAGACTTGTCAGACAAACAGACAGAGACAGACAGACCATCCTGGCCCCCGTTTTTCCAGAACAAATCACTGACAAACCACATGCCTCAGGCACAACATTGGTTCTATCACGGGAAGGCTTCCAGAAGCATTAGAGTCGTTCCATGGTCCACATCATCATGCCGCATCGAGCATCTCCATTCATCTCACCGTGGTAGCGTGGTCACTTGGTCGCAGATCTCGCCGAACGGGAACTTTCATGATTTTACCGGCGTTTCTGTCACTTCCATTTACGTACGCCCTTTGATCGACACGATATGATAGCCAAAGTCCGTACACATCCCGAAGCATGATTATTGATGACGAAGGACTGAAAAAGATCGACAACGATGATATTTGGTCTCGACTGCATCTCTTGTCGACTTTCACTTCCCCTCTTTCTTCATAGTTATCCGATGTCAACACGTGCACAGTCTTCAACACCAACACTACCAGCACCCGAAACGGGCGTACTTCACTCTTTTGTTGTACGTAAAAGGTGCACATTGTGCAATCTGCCCAGACAGATATTGTGGGTTATTCTCTTACTCAATCGTAAAGTGACCTACAGACGCCTTCCGGCAAATCAGAAGATCAATCCCCGGCTGGGCACGTCGTGCATGGCTGTTCCCGTAGTATCGCATTGAGAAACACGGGTCACTGTAACACGATAAACGTGACTTATCCATTATTCACTCACATGTGAAACGGCGGCTTTCCTCTTTCTGATTCATCACGGTATGGCAAAGAGAAAACAAGACCCATCCTTTGCGCGTTGGTTGTCAGTTGTCCAACATAAGGACTCCACCATCTCAGCTTCGAAAATGCTTCTAGCCTCATTCTCATGTTTGCCACAGCCTCAGCACTGATCTCAAGGTGCACAATGGCTCGCCTGATATTAAAAAGTTACGTATTGCGGGTCCGTTGCTCTGTGCCTGGAAATCCTATCAATCTGCGACGCATGCCGCTTGAAACCGTTACCTAAAAGCATGGCTCTAGTAATTTACTAGAGATTTTTCATCTTCCAGGCACGTTTATTGACTCAAGTCAACCCCCCATCGTTTTCATCCCGCTGTCATCTCGGTCAAGAATGCATTCTGGCAGCTCTGGCCGAGTTGGGCCAAGAGAGGTACAACGCCCGACGCTTATGGCTTTGTTCTCGCCTCATCAGCATTCTCTCCTCGAGTCCTCGTTGTGTTTTAACTTCGCTCAGCTCATGCTCCTGTTTCGCTAAAAGAGTGACAGGGGCCACCTTATGGTTTATGTAGCACACCTAGCCAATGGGTTCTCCACGTGTATTTACTCTTTTCTTGACCCTTCACTGCCTTGTCACGACGCTTGTCTTGCGCAATGCCTCAATTTGAAAGGTCTACGGATCCTTTTCATCATAAAACACCTTCGGGTGATTCCCAAATGATGAATAATTCGTACGTCAGTGGGCCGGTGGGCTATCAGCGTGTTACACGTCAAGGAGACATTTGTGGTGCAGGTCTATGCGCTGTCTGGGTCTCTAATTGGAGGAGAAGAGACAGAAGGTATTCATAGCAAGATACCTAGGGATTCTATATTGTTCTCTTGCCGGCGGGACATATCTTATGAAACTCCTCGTTTAAAGGTGCTTATCTAGACGTATTACACATTCCAATAACCCACGCATCCATCCGAGAACAATGCAATCTGGCCAGTCCCTGATTCTCGAAAGGATTGGAATTATCATACAGTCTTATACAGTGTTCTCTACCTTGTGCGTATTCACCTGATGGTGTGCCGACGTGTGGCCCTATACAGACTGACTAAAGGCTCGCAACGACACCCTATGCCGTCTATCAAGGTAGAAGGCAGGCAAGGCTCCCGGAACCCTGACATCTCGTCTAAATCTTCAACGAGTGTTTGCTGAAATGAAAATCGATCGACAGAAATACAGTTCAACGGCCGCAGCCATCAAGTTCAACCTGCAACAGCCAGTCACACCAGCTCTCGCAGAGTCACGCATCAAGGGTAAATAAGCGAGTCAATGTGTAATTGGTTCATCTGCTTCACTCTATGCTCCTGTTCCCATCAGTCTACATTCCACGCATGTCACTTGGGGCTGTCTCATGTCTTAGCTTGGCCGCCACCGCGATGGTTAATGACCCTGAAAACAGGACGCCATGTGCTCAGTGGCTTCACGCCATCAGTGTGACAAGATCAGATATTGATAATTAAAAATGGCATTGTGTACGAATAGTATCATTTGTAGTGAAAGGAGGTTGGCGGAGTGTGACAGATGTGGCTACCTGATGGCAACATGGTTCAGAAGTCCACATATAAGCAAACAGATACTTAACAACTATTTATGCAAGCATATTACAAACAAGCAAGATCTTTTAATAAGTTGACCCTCTTCTCCCATTTGGGAAGACTTTGCTATGGGGTGGTCCGAATTAGAGTCTCTTCCTCAATGGCCGGGGCGCTTCCCCGGGGTTGGTGTGCTCAATGGCTTTGTGAAGAGGAAGCTAAGTTCGATATATTCTATTAGATATGTATCGTTGCCTCAGGATCAGATCGGTGTATGATTTAGAATGCTCTGCCAAGTCCATCCCCATATATATGTCTAATTACAAATGGAGCTCAAGCTCAGTATCCAAGACTGCAGTATATACGTGGTCCTAACATAGATGATTTGAATACTTGTGTGTATGGTAGATAAATAATTAGGCCGCAAAGGGTTCATTGAAGATGTATTACGGAGTTGTGCAAAAGACAATGCTCAGTTGATGTCTGACGTAGTCACGATGGAGTTGAGTATGACTCGATGATCCTCTATCACCTAAAGGATCAAACGCTAAATCAGGCTCCGATGTTCACTTTTGTTTGGTTTGGGTGCTGTCTGCCTAATGCCATCAACGATGTTGCCTGTTGTTCTGCCTTTGAGTTATCAGTGGACTGCCTGATCTCACATCAGATTCGATGAAACAACGCCCCGATGATAGAGTTAGCAGAAATCACACCATTCTGGATATCCATATTCGTCATCATGATTTTATTCTTGTCTAGCATTTTCGAAAGTTTAAAAGCAGTGCTTGTCTTGACATAACTCCAAACAGGGTCTACCAAGCAGTAATGTCCTCAACTTCAGCTTCTCCAAATGTGCTCGACTTGGTGATTTGCCCAACACTGGCCTCCTCAGGTGCATCACCATCCTTTGACATGATATCAGGCAAGACTTCCTTGAAGAAAGAAAGGACATAGTTGTTGACCTGCTCGAACTGCAACAAGAATGCATCGTGACCCTCGGGGCTTTCGATTCGCTCGAGGCGCGCATTAGGCACATGCTGCGCGATCTCCTCTTGCTCAGCAAAAGTGAATAACCCGTCACTTTCAATGCCCAATACAAGTGTGGGCTGCTGGATCATAGCTAGTGCATCCGCGATAGTGTCTGCTCGGTTGCGTGACACGTCATGTGTGTCCAACTTACGAGTCATGGCAATGTAGCAGTTGCTGTCGAATCGCGTAACGAATTTTCGGCCCTGGTATCTAAGATACGACTGGGCAGAGAAATAGTGCGACTGAGGCATCTCCCCTCCTGTCAGACTGCCATTGGTAGGTCCATGGAACTGAGGGTCCGCTACATTGTCGGGAACTGCGGGTGACTCAGCAGTCGACGATGCATCGGTTGTGCTGTTCTGACGAGATATAGATGTACGCTTTACAACATGACCATCGTTGTGAATGTGAAAGTGTGCCTCTGAGGGAGTTGAGGGTCGTGGGCGACCACCAATAGTTTGGACCTTGGATGGGTCAGGAATGTTGCGTCCGAATCTCGACTCGAAGGAGTTGCGACTTCGATATGTGAGCAGAGCAGACATGCGAGCCGCACCCAGCCCAGTGGAGGGCGGATCATCGAAAGAATAGTATCCGTCATCGTACTTAGGGTCAGCGTAGATGCTCTGTCTTTGGGCTTCACCCCAGCTGATTCCCCAGGCACTATGTCTGCTTGAGGTGGCGATAGGGACAATGCATCGGATATAGTCCTTGCCAAAGTATGCCCACTCTAGCACAAACATACCACCCAGAGAGCCCCCAACGACAGCGGCAAGCTGCTTCACGCCAAGGTCATCAAGGATGAGCTTGTGGAGGCTGTCAACAGTTAGCAATGCTTCTTATTCAAGCGAATAAGATGAACCATGGGAGTCGAAACTTACTTGACATCATCGCGAATAGTGGTAAGAGGAAACTCGGGCCCATATCGACCCTTGGTTGAATCATTGTCTTTGGCCGTCACAGGGCTTGCAGTACCATAGGGACTGCCCAAGCTGTTCATACAGACAATGAAGAATCTTGAAGTATCGAAAGCTCGACCAGGACCTCCAAGGAGAGGACCCCACCAATCGCCCACATCGGCACTTCCAGTGAGCGCATGGCAAATCACCATGGCATTGTTGCCCTCTTCGTTGAGCTTACCGCGAGTGGTGTAAGCGACGGGGAGGTTATAGAGTGTAACCCCGGACTCGAGAGTGAATTCTGGAACAATCGCTATTTGCTGCTCGGGGATAAGAGCAGAGAACGGGTTCTCAGACTGTGATTGCGTTCTTTCTTACAGGTATTCAGCCACCGGTCTTTTACAGTAATGGGGGGGCAGATGGGCATGAGACACAGGGGTATGTATGCGTTGAAAGACAAACGAGGTATGATGAAGGAGGCACCTGAAGGATAGGTGAATACTGACCATAGTGCTTGCGCAAATCGCCGTTTGTGGAAGTGTTTTCAACCATAGTTGCAGCCGGCATGATCGTCTATCGTCCTTGGAGGCTTTTGAGCGATAGTTGTGAGAGTTTATACAGAAAGATCGGACCGGGGTCGCTCCCAGGGTCTTTTTGTTTGATATTGGTTTCTCTAGACCTCAAGATGACTCAAAACGCCAAAATTTGGGACTCGATAAATAGATAGAGACCAATTAGACGTGTTTATCGGCTTGATTGACTCAAAAGAAACGATTCAATACGTGTTTAGATGAAAAATCCTGGGCCTTGCTATGGCGTAATTCTCGCTGGTCTCCATGGCTGCCGTGACTCAGCCAATTGAGAAGCTGTCTGGGCTGCAAGAATTGGGCCGGCAACGGAGACGGTGGCGATCACGTGCAAGCCATGAGCCAGGCCAGTCTGGGGAACCTGCAGGCTTCTAAGACAGACAGATACATAGATATCAGGTACAATGCAAGCAATTTGTAAGTCGATATCTCAATCAATGTGCATTAGATGAAGGATATTATTATTTCAGATATCGAATCTTTTTTTTGTTCTGTTTTGGTTTATTATCATTCATGCTGAGAATTGCTGCTATTCAGCCAAGAATACGGATAAGAATCCATCTTATCTCAATAGACCGGTACGTATCTTGTTCCGTTAGATGGCCCGTGCTCGTTTGGCGTACATACAGGCTGCCGCCACAGCTTCTGCTACCGCGTTGGCAGCGCAGCCTCGTTTCCCCAGTCAGGTAAGGCTGCCAATACGTCGTGACATTGGATCCAATCCATCCTTGATGCTTTGTTGGAGCTTTCTTTATTCCTTTCTTCTCAAACCCATCGCGACTGGGCTCCCCCACCGCAATCACGAATCGCAGACGTCGCTTTCTTCTTCGTATCAAACTTAGAAGATAATCGCGCGCTCTAATACTTTTTATATATTCTTTTCTTTCAGTCATTCCCTCGTCAGCTTTGTCGCGACCGTCCGGACCTACCTTCCTACCCTTCCCCACCCGAACTCCTTGTCGTCAAAAGTTAGTCTTTCTTCATCCGCGCCGCCAGCGTGAACAGACAGCAACAAATGCTGCTCCATCCGCTTTTCTCGAAACACTCAACTCATTTTTTCTCTCCCAGACCTTGACATCCATAACATCCGTCAACACGACAATATCACGTTACCATCTAATGAGATAATCATCGCTTTCGACTGAGACTTCATTATCGCGAGTTATGCCTCCGGGTAAACGCAAAAGAAGCGATCGCCATTCGGTCGAAGGTGGCCGATCTTCTCCTCATCGACCTGGTGATACAGCACTTGGACAACACGATCGCGACGATAACATGGCACGTGGTCGCGGCAGAGGGCCTAGAGGTCCCGGTCGACGCGATTCATCGCAAGGTCAAAATCGAGCACAGCCGAATCACCAATCGAATCCTTCACCAACACAACGACGACCGAGTTCCTCTTCTCATGCACCACCACCGCCTCCCCCTCCCCCTCCAGCGATTAAGAAACCTGCTTATGTCCCGCCGCCGATGCTGCGACCACCCTCTCCGGTCCGTTCTAACTATCGCTATAATAATCTTACGGACGAGAAGATTAGCGCTTGGGCTGAGAGTGGTCGGGAGGCGATCATTCAGCATGGAAAGCAGTCGCGAGACGATGTCGACATCACAGAGCTGTCAAGCTTATTCCAAGAGTTTGTCCACGCAGTTGTCGAGGCTCGATTATCACCAGCCGATGCAGGTGCCTGCGTCAAGGAAATTCTTGGTGACGAAACGACGGAGATCATTAAGGATTCATACGCGTTCGCTCCCCACACTCTATTTCTTGACTCTTTGTCCATGGTTATGGACAACGAGCCCGCCATTTACCGGCCGGCCCTTCGTGAATTTGTCCTCGCCTCTGGGGTGTCGTCCAACTTGATGCGCCAGGTGCTTGAAGCTGAAATCTTGCAGCAGCTGGGTCTCATAAGAGATAACTTCGTCAAATTAGGTATTAAGCAAGCAACGAACTTGCTTTATCGACAAGCGAACTACAACCTGCTTCGGGAGGAAACGGAAGGATATTCGAAGCTCATCACAGAACTTTTCACGACTAGCAGCGTGGCCCCGCCTCCCCCTGAAATGGCCGAACAGACCTTTGAACGCATTAAGGCTCTGATAGGAACCTTTGATCTCGATGTCGGGAGGGTATTGGACGTGACTCTTGACGTTGCAGCTGCCGTTCTCATCAAGCAGTTCAAGTTCTTCGTCAAATTCCTACGGGTCAGCTCCTGGTGGCCTCGCTCCCATCTTAAATTCAGTGCTGCAGTCTATGTCGGCGGCTTGCCTTTGTGGGCAACCCCGGACTACTCACAATGGACCACGACGGAAGAAGATGAAAAGCTCTTGGAAGAGAAGAAGCAGGTTCGAGATGTTGCGTTCTGGATCCGAGCCAGAGAAGTTAATATGGAGGCTTTCTTCGAGCTAGGTGGCCGGCAAGTCGCTGATTCTGACTCCCAACAACTCACCATCACCAACGGCGCTAAAGGCGATGATGCTGCGGCCGATATTGAACGACAGTGGGTGCAAGAAACCAAAACTCTTCCGCCCCCAGGCAATCGAACAGCTGCACAACTGCTCGGCTTCAAGCTTCGCTTCTATAATTCCGATGCTCGTGACGAGTCAGATGTGCTTCCCGCTAATCTGCTTTACCTGGCCGCCCTTCTAGTCAAAATCGGCTTCATTTCCTTGACCGACCTTTACCCACATCTCTCGCCAGCCGATGAAGACATGGAGACAGTTCGTGAGAAAGAATTGAAGAGAATTGAGGAGGAGGAGCGATCTTCACGAGGTGGTCCTATGAATGCCCTTCTCATGGCTGGCGTTCTACCTCAAGGTGACGATGACAACCCCAACGGCTCGAATCTTCCTCGACGAGAACTTCCTAAGAAGGTTGAGGAAGCCAAAGAGTCTGCCACAGAGACTGCAGACAACAAACCAAAACTCCCCGAGCCTCTGGAGCAGAAGGTTGCATTGCTCACCCAGCTGTTGACTATTGGTGCAATCCCCGAATCACTATTCATTCTTGGTCGCTTTCCTTGGATACCTGAGGTCTTCCCTGAGGTCCTCGAGCGAATTCATCGCATACTTCACCATTGCGTCGACAAGGTCTTCCACGACAGCCGGCCCATCGTGGTCGGCGAGACTGGATGCCCAACGAAATTTGTTCCCGATTTCGATCAGTCCGGACTTCCCAAAGGGAGTGTTCGTTTGAGCAGATTAACAACTCGCAAATCACTTCGATGGCCATTTCCAGACAAAATCGACACCAATGAATCGCAGAATTACCGATACTACTGGGACGAATGGGCAGACAACATTCCTGTTTGCCAGACCGTGGACGACATCTTCACCCTCTGCGGGACACTTCTCAACATTTCCGGCGTCAATATTGGCAAGGATGAGGCCCTTTTGACCAAGTTGGCCAGAATCGGAGCCAAGAGCCTTTCAGAGGATAAATCAGAGCACAACCTCACCCGATGGCACGACCTACTTCGACGACTCTTGATGCCAGCGTTGAGTCATACCAAGGCCAATGCTTCGGCTGTCAATGCCATTTGGGAGCTTCTCAGACATTACCCCATGACTACTCGCTACTCCATGTACGCTGAATGGTTTGAGGGGCAAATTTCGCGACTACCTGCCATGAAAACAGCTTTCGCCAGGGCTACATCGGAGACCAGGGGCACCATGAAGCGAGTTTCTCTCACCAACTTGAGCGAAATGGCCAAGCAATTGGCCAAAACCAGCTACTCGTCTCCTGGTATTGTCTTCAGGGTTGCCTTCGAACAATTGGAGTCCTATCCAAACCTGATCGATGCTTTTGTGGAATGCGCCAAGTACTTCACGGAACTGTCTTACGATGTGCTTGTGTGGTCCTTGATGAGCTCTCTTGGCAAATCAAGAAGCCGTACCCAAGCTGAACACGCTCTTACGACCAGCAAGTGGCTACAGGCTTTGTCAAGATTCTCTGGCAGAGTCTTCCGACGATACACAGTTCTGAACGCGACACCCGTCCTGCAATATGTCAACGACCAGCTCATCAAGGGCAATTCCACCGATCTTATCATTCTGAAAGAGCTCATCACTTCTATGGGCGGTATTGTAGACTCGGTTGATTTCACAGACCACCAAATCTTATCAATGGCTGGAGGTGAATACCTGCGACGTCATACTCTCATTCGTGGTCAGGACAAGCGTTTCGATAATATCAAGAGCTCGAAACGTCTCATCCAGGCATTGACAGACTCCAAGCTTGCTGCTCAAATGCTCATCAACCTGGCCCAGTACCGACAAGCAGCACTCTTCCAGGTGCCCGAAGATGAAGCCCATATCAAGTATCTGTCCTCGATGATTGACGATTCGCACCGCATTCTGATTCAGTACCTGGACCTACTCTGGAGCAATATGGAGCCGGCCAGTTTCGATGAATTAGTGCCATCAATTCCTGAACTCATTCATTCGTACGGTTTGGACCCAAGTCTTGCGTTCCTGATTGGCAGGGCCAGCCTTGCTCATCGCATGTTTGCCTGGAAGGCGAAGAAGGTTGAAGAAACAAAAGAAAAGGCCCAAATTGCCCAAGCTCCCGATAAGGAGGGGGACATTTCCATGTCTGATACACCCGTCCCGTCTGGCGGCAACGAAACACCCAGCCAAGAAGCACAAGAGGCTGAGGAACAGGTGGGTGCTCAAAGTCCACCAGCACCAAAACCCGCAACTAATTCGCAAAAATCACAGAAGTCGGACGAATCTTCTCTCATCAAGTCGGCGCTACAGCCTATCGTGGATACCATCCAAGATACCGCTCGCCCTGAGATTTGGCAGAAGATCACCCCAGAGCTCTTTGTGACCTTCTGGGCCCTTCAGCTCGGAGATCTATATTGTCCAGACAAAATCTACAGGCAAGAGAAAGAGCGCCTTCGAACAGAGGATGTCGCTGTTTCGCGAGATCGAAGTGACATGTCAAGACGAGGACAAGAACGCAAAGTGGAAAAACGAAAGGAGCTTATGCAGCTCCAAATCGGGCTTTCCGAAGAATGCGGCGAACATCTCCTGCGACAGGCAAAATGGAAGTACTTCCTGAACAAGCAGTTCCAGACATCTTTCCCAGAGCCTCGGGCCAAACCAGACAGCATATCCGACGCGCTACTCGAGCAGTGTTTCCTGCCTCGCATGCTTCTCTCCAAGGCTGATGCTGAGTATACCTTCAAGTTTATCAAGGCACTTCATGAGGGTAATGCTCCAGGTTTCCAGTTGATGTCACTTTACGACCGGCTGTTCAACGCCAACCGCTTGAGGTCTCTCATTTTCACATCCACTGTTATTGAGGCTGAGTATCTTGGTCGCTTCTTGAAGCTTATTCTGGAAGACCTGTCGCGTTGGCACAAGAACGCGCCCGTCCCCAACGAAAAGGATAAATCAAGAGACCAACCTAGGCTGGGTGCATATGAGAAGGAAGGCAAGGGGCCTACTGACCAGCCACGCCTTGGGTTTGCTTTGACCTTCGATGACAACGGCAAGCCATTGACCTTTGTCGAACACGAACAATTCCGCGATCTACTCTTCCGTTGGCACAAGAACCTCAATAGTGCTCTGCGTTCTTGCCTGGAGGGTACAGAATGGATGCATATTCGAAACGCCATTACAGTGCTGAAGGCAGTCCTTGACTTCTTCCCAGCGATCGACTTCATGGCTACCAAGTTCTCTTCCCTTCTTCAGACTATCACCAAGCAAGAAACTGCTGCCAAGCCTTCGCCGGACAGCGAAGTTGGTGGGCGTGTCGATCTTTCAGTTGCTGCACAGGGTGCAATGTCAGAACTTCAGAGGAGGAAATCTAAATGGGTTATGGTTCAGGCTTTCCGCCCTGGTGGTGTAAGTATCCCGAACTCAGACTCTCGGACATTGCTGATACTTTATAGGCAGGGGCTGCCCAAAACGAAGCAGAAAAAGCTTCCACTTTGCGCCCAAGTGCACCCGAATTCAAGCCTGGCCCGACAAGGTAAGTCGCTATCTCCAACTCAAATTATACCGAGTCTAACATGAGAAGGTCATCCGGAGGCAGGTCAACTGCTGCGGAAGAGGAAGATGGAGAGGTCAAGGATGCCAAGGACGCCAAGAATTCAACAGATTCAACAAAGACGACAGGCTCCGCGAAGGACTTGCCGGCCAAGCCAGGGTCTTCCCGAGACTCGAACAAACGCGACCAGACGCCATCAGGACCTAGGGCCTCAAATACTAATTCTGGAGCGGGTGTTGGTACAAAGCACGACTCTAGGCCTAATACGCTTCCTGAACGCCCACCTCACACCCTTCCAAGTCGACCGGATGTGCCAATTCCCGCGCACTATACTCCAGATCGGTTCAATCAATCTCGTGGGCATGAGCGTCGTGATGGAAAGGAACCACGGGACACGCGCTCTAGGGATTCGCGTGAGCCCAGAGAGCCACGGGACCAGCGAGATTCTCGAAACTTCGATCCTACCCGTCCTGATCGTCCACGCGACTTCCCTGAGCGACGAACACAGGACCAGGGTCGGGATTCATCTCGTACCGAGGGGTCGGCGCGTCGTGGCGAGCATGAGCGAGATCGGCCTAGGGATGCTAAGAGCGGCCGGGGCCATGACCATGGTCGTTTGAGCGAGACGCCGACACCAGTCCCTACTGCCCCAGCTGCAGCTTCTGAGGCACCTGAGCCACATATCAACCCAGAGAGAGCTGCTCTGTTTGCTCAAGATAACGAACGGGCTCGTGCACCCGACTCTGACCGGCCTAGCAGGGGCCGTAAGAATGCTCCTGTAGAGCCAATGGATACCATCAATCCAGAGAGAGCGGCATTGATGGGCAACAGAGATAGCACACCGTCGCGCGCACCCAGAAACGAGCCACGAGATCACAACTCTCGCATGCAATCACCTCGACGAGGTGGACGCTATGGGCATGAGAGTGGTGGCCAGCCTGAAGGTGGACGTGATGACCGACACGATCGCAACTATCCTGCGGAACACCGAACTGCTGGAAGAGATCCACGAGAGCGGTCGCCATTGCCAGGCAATTATCGTGGCGAGCGGCCCATGGACCGTGACAATGAGCGAGCCCCTGCACCCAAGGGTCGCGATGCCTCCGGTTTCCACGGAACCCCTTCTCGTGCCCCAGAGCCTGACCACAAACCGCCTCATCAGGACGATACATATGGACGCCTTAACCCAATCCAGAATGTTGCTGATGTTCCATACGGACCAAGAGCTCGTGGACGAGGCTCGGCAAGAGGCCATGGTGGACCACAGGGTGGGCCACAGGCCTTGCCAGGCCGATTTGCTGGTTCAGAGTCTGAACGCCCACCCACCCCAGATCGACCTCCCCCAACTGGCCCATCGTCAGGCAGAGGACGGCGCGGTAACTTCGAGCAGAATGCTGGTCCTGTGACGCCTTCTAGCACACCTAGCGGCCCGCAAAACAGAATGAGGAATGCTGGCCCTGGTCAGGGTATGCCTTCTCCTGTATCAACCAATGCAACGCCTTCAGGGGTCCATCCGGAACGTCTTGCTCAAATCGGTGGGGGATCACTACCTCCTCCTCCTCCTCCAGGACCACCACCTCATGGACACGGTCATAATCACGGACATCGTCAGTCAATGCCTGGAACCAACACGCCCGACCGAGGTCCCGGCCCAAGGCAACAACAAACACCTGGTAGCTATGCAGGTTCTCCAGCAGCTGATCCTAATGTGCCCACAGGCCCAGCTTCTTCAAACGAGCGTGGTCGCAACGGTGGTGGCCGAAGGCAGCTTGCAGGTATCAACAACACCCTTCAACAGGCACAGGCCAACATGCCAGATGCGAGCCGAAGCAGTAGCGGAAGAGGTCGCCAACCACGCCAAACTCTCGGTAATTCCGATGCCCAAGTGTTAACTGGAGGTTCTCCTAGCGTTACACCAGTTCAAGAACGTCAGGACCCAATCAGAAACGAGTCATCAAGCCGAGCTCCTACCAATGGAGACGAAAGCTCGAGTCGTAATGAGCATGAGCGAGGTCGTCGTGGCGATCGCGAGAGTCGGTCGAGCCGTCGCCGAGGTAGTCGTGAACGTGATAGGGATCGAAGCCCAGGCCGAGAACGTGAGGGTAAAGAACATCGCGAATATCGGGACCGTCGATCAGGGGCCGGTGAGAGTGGCAGAGAAGAGCGGGAATCTAGGCGATCTACGAGAGATCAAGCCGGCGCTCCACGTGAGCCCATGGGCCCTCCCGCTGGTGGCAGAGACCTAGTGCAGGGTCGTGAAGGCCGACATAGAGGTGATGGCCAGAGCGGCCGCAGTGGCGAAGATTGGGGGGGTAACAGTAGAGGAGGTCGCGGAGGACAGCGTGACGGAGGATTACGACCGGAAGATCGTCGCGATGGGCGCGAGGAACGAGGACGAAAGAGAAGAAGTGAAGAAGGAGTTGGAGGATTATCGAGTGATCGTGAGAAGCGACCCCGCCGATGAGAGACAAATTGAAGGAATGTCGGCATGTTTTGAGTACGAAAGAGCGAAAAAAAGAAAGGGGGGATTCGAGTTTGGTCAAGGAATATACAATCGATGAGGATTTCAGACACGACGCAGCAAGCAGTCTGTTCAAGAACGCACGACAGACGAGTCGCATTTCCAGGGCGTTTATCAGTCAGGCTTTTGTCACATTATGCTCCTTTCGACCTTGCATTACAGTACACATCTCCTTACTACTACTACAATTATTACTGCTTTTACACATCTGTTACTTGGAGGCTACAATTGGTCTCAACAGCACATTGAATCGGTTTCAGCGAGACTTGGAACAAAAAAAGAGTTGCATCAGACTCTTGTGTCTTTATAGAATTGGCTATTGGGGGTTAAGCGTTCGGTTGGCAAGGCGTTCAGGGATTGTATACCCTTTGGGCAGCGATTATATCTGCTCTTACGATCTAGAGGAAAGTCATTGGAGGTCGAGCCCGGGCATTGACGGCCTCGTAAAATATTGTAGCGTGTCTTACATTGGGCATCAAGTCCTTCTGTGAGATGGTCTCTCGATGTATTATCTATCAGTCTACGATACTCGCATATTGAGACATCGTCAACCCAACACTGTAAACCTTTTTACATCAAAACATGGGTGGGATAAGGGCTTGACTGTTCTGGATTGGCCTTTACCAACACTGCAATTATATTGTGCGAAGAACCCGATCACTAACTTGCACCGCTACAATGTCCAAGTCATGACCTCCAACTTCAGCGATCTTCCTAACTTCACCCCATGCATGAATCACTAGGAAAAGCCCAAAAACTTAAACTCCATCTTCTTCAGCCCTAAAGTAGCTTGTTTTAAGCGTGGTTGTCTTTCACTACACGACTAAGCCGTAAAGTCTCCGGCCACGTCGAAAGTGGCGTTTGACGCCTTCAGGGGGATTCGTTTCAACTCTTAACGAAGCGAACTGCTTGACACCACGCGCAATCCACGTTGTCACATCTCGGACTTGCCCGTGGATATGAAGACAGAGTTTGACGAACGCTCATGTGAGCCTCAAGATCACCAAAAAAGCAATCAGCTGGATTTATAGCCGAAGTGCAAAAGAAAGGTCTCGGAGGGAGTCGAACCCTCGCTGGCGGAATCAGAATCCGCAGTCATAGCCGTTAGACCACGAAACCTTAAGTTTACTGGGTATGACTGCGACAGTCGTATACCAGCTTAAGACGTGACGCAAGAGTCATACATGAGCTGTATAGTCTGTCGGTCTTTTGAGGTAATAGTTATGACTGAAAAAATGCCTTATTGATTAGACTCATGATACTTGTAAAATTAACAGGGACATAATTTCAATAGCAAATTCTATAGATAAGATTTATCAGAACTTCGCCGAAAAATCTCAAGCTATTGTAAAGCCCAGCCCGGGGTTCATTGAGACGTAGAATCTGAATTCGATGTCCAGTCAATATCCTAGTTTTATGCATATATTTATTTACCTTATCTCGAGGTAAACGTCACCATGTCTGCCATATGCTGTATCTGTAGCAGTGGGTCAGAGCCTTGTCTCGTCAGAAAGAGTAATTAGAGCAGCCGGCTATACCACCATCATGTCACGTTGAATTTTCATGAATCATAAATGTTACCAACAAAGTGGTTGATTGTACTATGGACGATTTCAGGAAACACTCATCAGGCAAAATCCCGATATTTTCCTAGACCAAGAACTGGCAAGTATACTTTTGGTCACTCTGTCATCCTATCCTCCTCGCCCTGCGTGCGCATTTACTGCAAGCTCTATGTACTCAGCGAATGCCCAAAACCGGCAACGGCGACCTGCTTATTATATCCAGACTTTGAAGCCAACACGAATCGCCGGGCGCCAGTAGCCCTTGCTCGCCCATCGCATGATTATTCCATCGTGGAGGTCGCCGTTGTCGTAATGCCGTAAAATATAAATCCGAATCGAAGGTTGGAGTGGCTTTCGCCTTCATGATCATTCCGCCCAGTCCGCATGTGTGTCCAGGTCAACGACAATAAAACTTTGTCCATCACAGGATCACACCAGCACAATCTTTAGGGAGTCGTGAGCCCCCAAAATTGTCCGAATTATGAAAATATACCCAAAGGCTGCGTGACTTGTGAGAAAGTCTCATAAAGTAGAGCCATCTTCATAGGGGTGGGGTTATCATAATCAGCGGAAGGGCATTCGTCCCATGTTCCGTTGTGTATGCATATGTTCTCCTTGTAATGCCAACGCCTTCCTGGTATCTCGAAATGCAAAAACCCGTTGAGGTTGTAGGAATGTGAGCCGGAGAAAGTGAGGTTCGTGTGCTTCATGGGCCTTTTTTTTTGACCTTTTGTCCATTCGTGTGGAACATCCTTCTTTGATCCATCCGCCGAGAAACCTTCGGCTCAAGGTTCCGATGTTGGATCGGGGTTGGTTGCACGTAACACCTTTGGTGCCTGGATCCTCCTCGAATAATCATGATCATCTCGCAATGTGTTGATACTCTCATGACTCGCGCTCCGGACGTATAGTCCTTGCTTGAACGGATCCATCCGCGGGTCGACTTGCAAAGTACTGTTGCGACTGCCTGCTGCACCTCCCGATGCCGGTGAGCCAGCAGCCATGCTCATATCAGGTCGAGCAATACCCGAGGAACTATCTCGAACACTGGGGTCGTCCTGATAGATGTCGTGTTCATTCTGTTGCTTCTTGCGGCGGAACCACAAGAACAGGGCCAGGGCAGCAGCACCTATGATGGCAACAATAACGCCCACAACGATACCGACAACCTGACCGGTGTTTAGCCCGCCCTTATCAATGGAGTCGCTGCTGGAATTTTCACTTGCTGAAGTCCCAGCAGTTTTTTGCGTCGGCGCCGCAACAGTTACTGTCCTGATAGTGCCTCCAGCAGTGACAGTCTGCACTACAGATGTACGCTCTTCGGTGGCCGAGGTTGTCTCTTCGTCCTCGGCCGTGGAGATGGTTGAGGTCTCTTCGTCTGAGGTCTAAACAAATGGTCAGTGTCTGTCCTAACCCTATTCGATTACATCACCAGATTCCCAGGGCGGAACATGCGTATCGAGGCGTGGCGTACAGTTGAGGTGGTTTTTGACTCTGTGGTGGACTTGGAGGTGGAAGTCGACTTGGATGATGGCTGAAGAGTCACTGTGTTCTGTACTGTCTCAGTCACTTTGGACACGGCCACGGTGGTTGGTTTTGCCTGAGTGTTGCCTGTTAAGCCGTGGTATCTTACCAACCGCAAAGGGGTCGAAATGGACTGATGATACATGTGGAGTTGGTAGGCAGACACTCGTCCGATCACCGTGTGCGGCAATCACAACACGAAGCATAATCATATCACTATCACAGGATTTGACTTACTTTGGTTGATGAAGGGGAAGGTCCCCTGGTACCAGATGGATCGACATTGCCGAGAGAGATATACCCGTATAGTCCATCACCGCCGCAGACTTCATCAGGCCAAGCCGGACACGGAATATTGCATTTCTTGTTGTCCTCTTGAGTTGATTTCGCAGGGACGTAGTTGGAGCACCAGCACAGCTTGTCCTGTGTAATGGCAAAAGCATAGTTGTCGACACAGAAGTCATGACAGAGGCCGTTTGTTTGCCAGATACTCGTATCTATAGATGTGTTAGAGGCCGCACGCATCATCTGGAGGTCAAGGGATCGCATACTCCTGGGGGTCTGGCCAGTATTGAAGCTAGCGCAGTACTCGATGTCCAGGGCGTTGACACTGATCAGATATGCCCATATTAAAAAGATGCCGGCCCGTTGGGCACTTCTGGAAATGGGAGACATTATGAAATTGGTCCTGGAGTAGCTTCGTTAGAGTGTGCTGAGTTGAGAGGGGAGAGAAGCATCAAGTCGGGTGCAACAGGTTATGTTAATCACGAGACTTCTGTGCGCTCACTCGTTGACTTCGCTGTGTTACCTTTCTCGGCCTGGATCACGATTGACGAGGTTGTCTTGCTTCGTCCGGCCTCGGGATATCCATCCACGCGCAAGCGCTGCTGGTAGGTAGCACTGCGCCCCTCGGCGTCAAACGTTGTAGGTGACCAAGAGGTTCGATTTGGCTGTCGTCGACGATGATATTCCAGGCTATTCGTAGGGTGGTGATAATCGATGACAGTGGTAAGTCGAGAGCTTCGTAAGACCCAAATGTTGTCGATAGAAACGTCTGGCAATCCTTCGTAGGTCCCAACCGTAACGCAAGCAAACGGCTGATACAAGACGTTCCCAAAACCTCAACAATACCAATTACCCAAAGAAAAATCCAAAATCCAAAAACAAAGTCAATCACCACAAGGACAAGAAAGAGAAACAAGCTCCAGGCGGCGGAATGGAAATCGTGGAGATATTAGGTAGGTTGGGAGGTTGGGGGTGGTTGAGAGTTATTGGGGTGGAATAAGTGACAAGAGGTCGAGATGGAAGGAGAGACTCTGGGAGGGAAAAGGTGTAAAAGGAAGTAGCGACTAGAGTGGTCAAATCAGGTAAGAGCTGGGTAGGTATCTGTACCTAGCACGGTAGTCCCGGGGCGGCGGCAGCAGCAGCGACCGGGATGGGAAACAAGGAAGGAAGAACGAAGACGAGGATGGTTCTTCTAACCAAATCAGGCCCAACTTGAAAGGAGTCGAGAATAGCGGCGGGGGAGAAAACGACGGTGTTTTCGATATATTGAATTGTTGATTCCTGGTGACAATATGTTGCGATATGTCTGTCGATGGTTTGTCAATGTCTCCTCCCTGTAAAGATGCCCTTGTAGAAGAATCTTGGATAGAGTTGCACTGAGGGCCAGGATACAACCTGGCAACAAAATCATGGGTACGTACCGTCCAAAGTATTGCAGGGGGCGTGAGACCAAAAGGGAAAGGTACAACACTCAGCTCCAAGCCAAGGCTGGGCAGACAAAGGAGGCTCCACGCTGAGGAGCAGACAGACCGATCCTAGGCCTTTCAGTGCAGTAGGTAGGTAGGTAAGTGGTAGTTCCGATTGAGCGTGATGTGATGGTGGTGGCAGTAGTGCAATTATCTCGGCGCAAAGTGGCCGTTTGGTTTTTTAAGATAGCGTCAATGTAATGAATGAGAGTGCAGTAAGTAAAATGAGGTGGCAGCAAAGGATTGGACTGAGAATTAAAGTGAGTATTAACGAAAGGAATGAAGGACAAGTCAACTGTGTGTAAAGATGGAGGAGAGAAAAGAAGATATTGCAGGAGAGGAACTTGAAGAGATTGACTGAGCCCGAAGAAGCAGATCTGATCGACTTGAGATTGCCTGAGGTAAGCAATTCTCGCGCTGTTGCTGGTCAACAGCAGGTCCATGAAGCTGTGCTATCCCCAGAGGTAATCACAGACAGTGACGGAATTCATCAACCGATTTCCACATAGATCAAGATACACACAAGGTTGATTTTATTTGATCTGATCTGATCTGATTCTCTAGCATCCCAGTCGGGCACTCGCAACGCTCAACCACAGAAAAAAAGAAAAAGTATTAAAATAAAGATGGACCCTCGTTTCCCTGCTCCCCTATCCTATCCTGCTATCCTGTCCATACCAATACACTAAAACACGAGGCGCCCGTGGCCGTGGCCTCACCCAACTCATATGATGCCTGTAGCGAATGTCGTCACCGATGAAAGCTGTTGGTTCCAGCGTGCGCCGTGTTATTGTTTTAATTACGGGATGTTAGAGGGGGGCGTGTCGTGTCATATCGTGTGGAAGTTGCAGGGGTTGGGAGAAGAGGGAGTGGGATCTGCATGGGCCCTGGACAAGGTGTGAATGGCGATCTTGATAAATTTGTAGAGGTACCAGACGGATATGGATATGGACGCGGAGAGTTGTAAGAGCCCGTCCTACAATCGCATTACTGCAAAATATGGTGGTGAGGTGGTATGGGAAACCCGAAAACTTAGTTGACCCCTGTCCTGCTGCCATTTTATCCTTTCTTCGATGACATTCAACTTTGTTTATTGCTCATTCAGCATCCTCTTTCCAGTCTTGGTTGTTCTGTTCCTGACGCTGAAGAAGGAGTCTAGGCTCGACTAGACATAATGGGCTTGGGCCTCTGCCTTTTAGCTTTGGCTTACGGACTTGAGAAATTGAAATTGGATAGTGACAGCCACTTCAGCTCGGCAACTCATCATCCGGGTTAACCTCAGCCCTTGGCGCTGTCTCTGCTCTGTAGTAGTAATCGCTATCTTTGCCTTAATAGATGCACTTTGCGCTCCCTGAGAGCAATGGAAAGGACATAGATTCTCCGTTCATGACGCGTGGACTTTTTTGTTATTTCTCTTTCTTCAAGATAGCCGTACGACGCTAGAACAATATTATTGAAACACAGCCTCTGTGCTTGTTGAAGGTAGGACTGGTAGGTAATTCGCGCTCCAACAACCCAACATCTTAGTACATAGCTGACTTGAAGATGTGAGGGTCAGCCAAGCCAAGATGCCAGAAATATTTAGAGTAAACGAGTATCACGCTGCAGCATATTTTTGTAAACCCCCATGCCCATCATCTTGTTTTGACTCCACTGTTCCCACTCTTCAAACGCGCGATAGATATCGTGAGGCTAGCGGCTGAACCATTCCTCGTTGTGTTGTTCCCACCACTCACTCACTCACTCACAAAAGAAAGCAACTGAATCAAGTTGCCGCACATCCCGCCAAGCCCGCGTATTGCTGTGTACGCACAACTGACTTGTCCCAACATAGAACTCGATCACATGAACTAGTCCCTGAGTTCGGCGCCGCGCCGTTGGGCATGGCATCGTTCTATTTAGGAACCTACCGTAACGGGCCATTTCTGGCCCCTTTCTGCAAGTTTGCATTTTTTAAACTCCAAGACGATCCCGTCGCCGGGCAGAGCTTTTCAGAAAGAAAAGGTTAACTAGTTGGTTACATATGTAGTTAATGGTTGTGGGTGAAAATATTGTCAACAAGTTTGTTTGATCGACATATTTCGCAATATCTCTAGCTGGTCCACCGAGAACCAACGGTTTCCTACTGCTGCTTTGCAAATCCCTGCTCAGAGGACTTGGGGTTTCAGTCATTTTGGAGCCGGCCCGCGGAAGGGAGAAGGGAACATGGATTAAGATGGACTTGCAAGGTTGTGAGTGGGATAAGGTTAGAGGGAAACATGATGCGTGAAACCTTTGGGCCATGTTCTTTCAAGATTTCCGCATGATAGTGATCGCGATCGGGGGCTACAAAACAAGCCTTTGTCCACGTTGCGAGGATCAGTGACATTTCATCACAAGAGAGGCCTTCTTCGTCTTGACGCAGACTTTCCCTTGTGATATGGAGACCAGCATACACAGACCAGACCGTCTCCCCGCTCTCGTATAATCATTCAGATCAGATCATGACCCTTGATAATTCTAAATATTAGACGAGATACCGAAGATCCCTTTCAATTTTCGACGTTACAGAGAGAGTAGAGAGCCTCATTCTCTATCGTCGTTGTCGTGTGACTGGATCTTTAATTTTCTGGCCAGGCAACATCTTCCCTAAGCCTGCCTAGCTTACCTATTCAAGATTATTTATTAGGTTGAGGGTTTAACTTACAAGAAAGCAACGATTTAACCCTAAGGTAGCCATTCCCTGGCCTGTCCAGCTGAACACGTAAACCAAGACCAAGTGTAGTGTACTATACGTATCTTTAGAGTAAAGTCAATTAAGAGATAGCCTTGGTATGCTGACGCGCTAACAAGATTACCTAGTCCTTCTTGAGACGACGTTGCTATGGTTCGATCTTTTTCTGTGTGAAAATGGCACGATGTGGTGAGCAGCAGTTGGTGGTGAAATGGCTCCCTTGAAATCCGGGGCAGTTATAGCGACAACCTTTTATTATCGTTGATGTAGATAAAAAACTTGGCACTTGCGCAATAGCTTGATCAATTATCATCCAGGAACCATCGCCTTTAATTTGTGTATGTCACTGGCGTACCAATGAATCGTTCCTATCCGTACATTGACCCTAGGTATTTTTTTTTTCTACATCAGCTTCCAGTCTCGCTCAGTGTCATTACCTAACCAACTTCAACACCATCACCGAGACCAACACGAACTCCAACTGCCGCCAAGTGGTGACTGTGACCCTATCTATGCAGGCGAGTACACCATCTTTGTTTGCTTGTGTCCAATTGTCCAATAGTGCAGCTAGCTTCTCCGATTTCTTACATGTGTATCGTATTTTTCCAAAGAACCCTTCCTTCTTCTGACGAACTGAACTGAACTGAACCGAACTGAACACGGGCGTGGCAAAGTCGCTTCGTAATGTCTCAATCTGCGACGCTATTCCCAACCCAACCCAACCAAAATATCGGCTGAGTGCTTAGAGAGTCACGCAAGCGATGGTCTACGTGGGGGGTGGTGGTTCTGCCTCTGCATGTCAGAGACCGGAATGATCATGATCATTCAACATTGTCAGCTGTGTACATACATACATAAATACATACGTGTGTGTTTGTTATCTTGTCTTGCATTGATATCGTGAATGTATCGGCATCATTGAGCCGTCAACCGAGGCTGTCACCATAAATATCCTCGCCGCCACTTCTGCTCTGGCCTCTGCCATCATGACTGCTGCTGTGTATCACGTTGTCTTGTTTGCACTCAAGTTGAGACTCGTTGTTAAACCTAACTTTAGATTATGGTCATATTTGCACATGCCAGCGAATCCACTCTCCTGTCAACTGGTGGTGACCTTTCGTTTCGAGGTTGTGCTACGAGGTACAGTACCACTTCACTTGTTGTTTGTCTCTAGCCGACGAACCTTGATGAAGTATTGTACAACCCAACCATTCTGTATGTATCGATACACCCAAGTATCGTCCTATTACGGATAGGGTGTTTCTTACTTTTCATGATGCCAAACTATACCATGGCTCCTTGATGCTGAGGGGAAAGCTCTCGTAGGCAAATCACAAGCTCAACAGCTGTCGCCATTGCGTGTTTAGCTGTGCCGCTGCACCGGGAAAATGTGACTTCAGGGTCCGCCATATGCAAGCCGCCCGCCACAAGCGGCAGTCGCTTGATGGATGTGAGTTGCATCCATCGTGAGGTTAGGGTGTAGAGGGGCTCACCTTTTAATAGCCTTTTTTTTTTTTTTTCTTTCCCGCTCAATAATCTAGAACATTTGTGTGCGTAATGACTGCAGTTGGAGGGAGGCCTCGGCTGGTATGCTTTTCAGATACAAACAACGGCAGTACCTCTACTGCCTTCAAGCTTCCATCGTAGATGTATCCCTCAGTGTCTCACTGCTGGTATCTCTTGATATCGTGATCCGTACATCTCAATACCAAGCCACGGACGGCATGTGGGAGAGATTTGCTCGTCTTTCTTACATGACTGCAGGACATGCTCTGACGGATATGCTCGGTTGAGTGGATTATCTTACTTGTTGGGTTTTCTTATGCCTTTAACATGCGCGTCGTGTCGTCTATTGAGCGTCATGACCCTCACACTATCTACATTAAGTTCTCGCGAATGCAGGGCTAATCGAGGTGAGACGACGGACTGAGATCTTAGCGATGAAGATGGGGCAGAGCCGCAATAGACCAGACCAGACCAGAATAAGCCTTTCTGACAACCCTAATCGAGATTCAGATACAACAGCCCGACTAGAAAAAAGAAAATCAAGTTCAATACTCAGGTCTGGTTGTATTTGACAGTTTTGGTGAACTTCATTCAGGCTTGGAGAAAGAAACGATGTAGGGTAGGTAATCAAGATAAAACAATGCTTTGTCTTATCTGGGGTAAAATGGCGCTTGGCTTTACAGCTGACCTGACCAACCAGTCATGGTCTTCGGCTGTCGCAGGTGGCACCAATGGTTGGTGGCCCAAGCTCCTCCACATTATGTCATCGCTGGTTGCGTCTATCTCCGTGATCCTTGAGCGTCGCATAGTCAGCCTCATTAATTATCAACACCAACACCAACACCAACAACAAACAACATTCGCATCCCCACCCCTAATTACACCACATACAGCATTTGACGGGACAGCTGGCCTGGTGCCCGGTAGTCCTCTGTACCTCATAAGATCCATCTACTTCTGTGACTAGCCGACCGAAAGGTCCCTTCCGGTCCCTCCGGCTTCGACTACTACCGTAATCAACCTGCCGATATGGGCGCGATATCAGGATATCGGGTCCTCTCGAGCCCCGTGAAGCGCTCTCGGCGCCTTCCAATGCTCTTAGGAGGCGGTTTATTCTTCATAATGTGTATCATCTACCTCCTCCTCTCCATCGCACCTTGTATGGTCTATGGAAACTGTTACCGTGGTTATTCAAGTGCTTACAGCTTCGATGCTGACTTGGCTCACAACCCGGCCTGGATGGCCGATATTCCCGACGATGTCTACCTTTCGAGCCTCAGTATACCGGGTACACACGACACCATGACCTATGAGATAGGAACTGAGGTTCTTCAGTGTCAGAACTGGAACCTCACTACCCAGCTGCAGGCAGGCATTCGATACTTTGACATTCGCGCTCGTGTGCGTGATGACGAGTTACATATTTACCATGCCAACGGCTACACCGGCTTTAGCTTCGAGGACGTCGTTGGCTATATGAATGTCTTCTTGGATGAGAATCCTTCCGAAACTATCATTATGCGCATGAAGCAGGAGGGTAATGGTATTGGAGACAACAACACATTGTCTTTTGAAGATGCCTTCAAACGATACCCTCTCGGACACCGACTGTACAACTATAGTGCTTCGGATCCTCTGCCAACTCTTGGCAAACTTCGCTCCAAGATCTTCGTTCTCCAGAACTTCCCAGCGCGAGGAGGACCATATGGTGTCAAGTGGGAAGGCCGTCAGATGATTTTGGAAGATAAATGGATCATTCCTGATATTTATCATCTGTCGGAGAAGTGGACTGCGATTCGTGATGCCCTCGAACTCGCAGCAACAGCACCACTCGACAACAGAGTCCTCTACTTGGCTCACATTTCAGCCTCAGTGGGTGTCCTGCCCATTGAAGCTGCAGCTGGACCCATGAACCGCACTGTTACTGGCATGAATGACATGACGGGCCAATGGATCAACGACTTCGAAGACAACCCAGACACAAGCCGGACTGGAATTATCATCATCGACTTCCCGGGGAAGAAATTCATCAATGCCATTCTCCGGTGGAACAAGTCGTATACTAAGAAACAAGCATAAGCCTACCTAACCCGGTCATTGGTTATTGTCAAGCTTTCAGCTTGAGACTTTGACGTCTCACTCACTTCATATGGATACCCCACACCAGCTTTGTAACTAAGCCATCTCTACCTTATTATTACAATCGTCAGCATGGCTGAACAGTACTAAAATTTCAGCAAATAAAAAATTTGACAGATGAAAAAGATGCATATGCATTCGAAATTAAGATTGTCACTTACCCCCGTTGATCAATTCCTCATAATACCCCTGCATCTGACGTGGATACTGTGGCGTCCGGGTGCGTTTCACCAAGGCATTCACTGAGTCAAAGAGATAAGATCGTCAGGGACAGAAACACCAAAAAACAAGGCAGCGCCCAAGGACAAACTGTATCCGTACAGCGACGCACAGCGAACGAAACAAAAGTACGTACACGGTACTTTACACGGTACTTTACACGCTTTCAGCTCGTGCCATACGTATGGCCTCGTCGTGCGTGTCGTGGTCCGCCCCGTTTCGATCTCTCTCAATCAATCGCTGACTGTTCCGAACCCGGTGCCCTTCCTGACACACTGGCAGGTAGGCCAGAAAATAACTAGCACACTGAGAGGACTTATAGGCTAATATCTATTAAAGAATACCTAAAATTATATAGAGATTTAGGTAAGCTTTAGGTAGTTCTTATCTGATATAGTTGAAGGAGGTGTAAAGTGTGCTGGTTATTCTCTGACCTACCTGACTGGGTTTGATGTGAATGCTAATGTCCCGTGCTTGGTAACGACGTCAAGGACTCTTTTCAGGAGATCGACACAACGTAAATGTGAGGTTGGGACGTTGGTGGAGTAACAATTCGTTAAATCTTTAACCTCAGATTACGTTGGCAGTTACAGTATATTGACCATGATCTGATATTCATGTGAAAATCAGCATCCTTGTCATTCAATCTCAAGCATAGAGCCAAATATAGAAGCGATATTGAATCATCAAGCATGCACTCAGTAGAGATGGACATTAAATCCAAGTAAATTCCTTTCTTTCAATCATATCCCATTGTAGGGTAGGTAGAATCTTGAGCTCATAGATACATGAAGCCATATATACAATACAATTCCCAAGACTCATCACAATCCAAATCAAATGTGCCTTCAAGCTTCCAAAATGCTGAAACATGCATGTGCCAAGCAAGCAATCCCCTGAACCGAGTTATCCTGCACCCAAACACCCTGCAAACCAAAATAACAAATCCATTTCTCTCATGCCCTGTTGTGCAAAAATACCAGGCAACTTTTCTGTCCCTGTCTATTGGAATCGCGTGGGGCTCGGGCTGTTCTCACGACTTAGACTCTCGAAACTATCGACCATAGCCAAGACGCGTGTTCGCGCTCGTTCTCTAGTTAGAGGAACAGCTTGGGCTTCTAGGAAAACGCCGGAGGAGCGATCTGTTGAGTGAGAGAAGCGAGGCTCTAGAGGGGCGAGGTCCGCTTGGTGGAGGAAGCCGCCGACTGAGTTGTTCGAGTCGTCGCGCCTGTGTCGTCTGGAGCGAGAGGGGTTGGGAGATGGCGATGGAGGGGGAGAAGAGGATCGTGAGGGTGATGGAGAGGGAGAGTGGCGTTGGAAGAGAGGTTGGAGATGAGAAGGCTTTGGTTGTTGTAGTGCTTCTGCGGGAGGTTGCTGCTGTTCTTTTGGAGGTGGTTGATGTAGTTCTCGCTTTTTAGGCCCCTTGTCCTTCTGCTTTGTTCGTCGAGACTCCTCTTCCGCACGACGTTGTTCCTCAGCACGCTTCTCATCCATTAACCTTCGTCTCTCATCCTCCAGATGTCGCTTCTCATTCAGCCGCTCTTCTTCATTATCATCTTGAACAAGCCGTTGCTTCTCATCAGTCACCTCATCTTCTTCTTCTCTCTTCAGCTCCACTGGTCGGATCCTAGCATGTCCATAACCACCTTCATCATGCTTCTCTCGAAGGCTGGCACCCCCTGACGTCTGGCTCTCGTTGTCGGGATCAACAAACTCAGCCTTATGTGGCTTCATCAGCACCTCATCTTCAGGATCACTTCCCTCCTCGTTGCCATTAACAACTCTTAATCGTTCTCGAGGGACAGTGAACATGACCTGCACCAATCGCTGCTCTACAGCCTTCTCAATGTCCCAGTCAGACTCAGCTCCAGGCTCAGGTCCTGCCCCACCAGACATCATAGCACCTTGTGGTAGGTCCTCGACACCCTCCCAGTCCTGTCGGCCCTTCTTCCTCCTAAGAAGATCACCACGCAGACCGACCAGACCGGGTTCGTAGTCACCGGTCACAGGTTCTTGATCAAACGAACGTCGGACTCCAGACATGTCTTCGTGGGAGGATGTTGGGGTACTAGCCCCTGAAAACACTCGCCGGAGAGAGCCCAGCCAACCTCGACGTGGTTTTGACTTGGATGGCGATCCAGGCTCATCATCGTTGTAATGAGGGGCACGATCTCCCATGAGCAGCGAGGGGCCCTCGGCTTGAAGAGCACCAAAGGATGAGCGGGCTGTGTTGTAGCTACTAGACGACGAACTGCCAGGCTTGGGATGTTCGGCACCAGCTGCCAGGAATGCTGGAGCCAGAGGGTTGAGCTGCCGTGCCTTTGCCTTGATGCTCTCTGCTGCGCTCCGTGCCCCTTCGGACAAGTTAGATCCGCTTCGTGATTCGTCATCTCGCAGAGCAGCCGAGCGAGTTGAGTTGTGTCGTGTTGGTGAAGAACGACCTTGGCCATGGCCGACGCTTCCTTGATTCTGGCTTCGACGACTATTCATACGTGCAAGCAAACCTTCGGCGTTATCGAGATTCTGTACATTTTGATGCTGGCTTCGTCGACTGTTCATACGTGCCAGTAGCCCCTCAGCTGCATCAACCTCGGTCACCCAGTCCTGGACTTCTGGATCATGTCGCGGGTTCTCGGGGCTAGGTGTTGTCAAGGCTCGATTGCCTCCTCCAGGGGTCAGGCATACGGGGTGAGGAACATTGCTCGGACCAGTGCCTGTAACTGGAGTCGCGAAGGGATCTGAAGGAACCTCGGATGTCGGCGTCGCAACGTGGTCATATAGGCCTTGGTTGTGATAGGGTTCCTCTTCATCGTCCTCATAGATCGGATGAATCGGACCCGGGAAACTTCCAGGCCGAGGTCCGGTAGGCACATAACCCCCGCGCGACGGCCTCGCCATTGACTTGTGCGGGATGTGAAGTCCAGGTAAGCCACCTCGGGCGCCTCTCATCGACTCATAGCCCATAGATCGCTCGCCAGCGGTATAAGGGCTTTCGCCATTACCATACCAAGGGGCACTGTCAAGTCCCCAGGGGTCATTCTCCGCCATCTCCGGATATTCATTGTAGTAATTGGGATCTTGAGCTAATTCTCTGACAGCTTGGTCTCGCTTGCTGATATGTCGCTTGTGTCTCTTGTACCAGCAAAGAGCAGCGATGATGATACCAATCAATGCAGCAATACCGAAACCCAGACCGAGACCAAGCCCGAGACGCTTCGAATTCGATCCTTTGTCGTTATCTGTGGGAGCATTGTTGTCTTTGTTGGGGGAGTCAGCCAGGGGGTTCGTATACTGAGACCCCCATGATCCCGATGTAATGTTGTAGAAGCGAAGGGTCCCAGATGAGACTTGACGCTTGGTTCGGCGTGAGGAAGAACCCGAAGATTCCCATCCACCGTAGACCATCAACATGTTTCCTGGCAATACTGCGGCACCATGGCCGTAAATCCCAGAAAAGTCAGGCTGCTCATCCGGGATCTTCCATTGCCATCCGCTGTAGATCTCGCTCATCTCAAGGATAGCAAGCTGTGGTTCAGCAGGGGTGTTGACATCACCAACCCAGCCTCCAAGTACAATGATAGAGCTTCCATCTTCACTCAGGGTTGCAGTATGCCCAGAGCGACTGTAGACATTATCTACAGTGCTCTTGCTCCTGCGACGGTTCTGGGAGCTTGTATCCTTAATGGCAAGGTCAGACTTGGGTAGATCATCGCTCGGAGCCTGGATGTTCACATAACTCCACGACTCGGCCGGGAGATTCCATACGGCAACTGTGCTCATATTGATAAAGGCCGTCTTAGTATGTCCACCAAGAAGCACATAACTCATCTGCTGCGTCACGATGCCAGACTTATTGGTCATCGAGGGCGTTAGACCAGTTAGAGTAAAGCCTGCAATGGGTGTTCGGGGTCCGCCGCTGGATGCCACGCTCATATCATACGAGGTATAAGCGTCGCTATCTCTTGGTGCGAGTCTCAGCATCGATTTGGTGTAGTTGGCGTTACTCTGCCAGTTCTTCGCACTACTTCCAGACTCGGGTGTCTCACACATGCCGCCGTAGGTATAGAGAGTTGGCTGGTCCATCTCTGGAGCAAGACTAGAAGAAAAAGCAACAGTTCCGCCGAGGAAATAAGGTGCACGGGGAGTATTACCGCTGTTCTTGAGGCCTCGGCGGTACCACTCGCCTTGATCGTCGCCATATTCAAAGCTCCAGACATCGCCAGTGCCAGTCTCACAATCACCCGCATACACCAGTACCGAGCCGTTTGCTGTTCTCGAAGCACCAAAGGCGGTGCTCTTGGACTCGTCCTTGAGAAAGGGAAGTGAGGTGCTATTACTTGGGCTCTCGAGGCTGGCCTCGTTTGCATCGACGCTTTTAGAAAAGTCGAGGGCTCGGAATTCGACATTGCCTGAGGCTGTTTGCCTGAAGATGTATGCTAGATTCGAAGCACTACATGGCACACTACCGTCGACGCATGTTGGATCGGGCATGAGAATCTCTGTAGGAACGTATGGGAAAGACTGCGCGGCAGCGGGAGCAGCAATAAGCATGGCCGTGAAGAGGAGGAGAGTAGTAGTGATAGTCATTTTGGACGGTGGGATAATTGTGGAATCCATTGCGATTCGCGCGTGTGGTGTTGAAATGGGTCGCTAATTCGAGAGGCGAGGGCGGATAATACTATCGCTATCGCTCGCTTTTCAAGCGTTGAATTCTCGCCGAGGATGTTGCTGAGCGCTCAAATCATGGCCATCGCCGCAGAGCTCGAAAGCCGAAGGTATCTTGTTGTTGCAGTCTATCTCTCACTTCCCCAACTTCTTACTCTGAATATGTGTGGGCGGTGTTTGAACTTTGCAGCAGAGAAGTGCTGTACGTGGTCTGCTGATCAACACGAAGGAAGAAATGTCCAAGGGTCTCTGCGCAATGTCTCGGCCTGCCTGTGCGTAGTTACCTGTCAAGGTTTCAATGTTGGCCAGTGTTAATCAAACAAAGGTCTCAATATCAGGCCACGGATGGGGTCGTTGTCCAGGTTTAGATTGGATGATTTCTGGAGGAGAACAAGCAGAGAGGTAGGTAGGTAGTCAAGAAGGAACGAAAAGACTGCAGAAGCACAGGAAGAGTATGAATGAATGCGTGGGCAGGGATAAAGATCTGGCGCCCAATATCAACGCCAATATCGTACTACCGCGGATATCACACCGAGAATCAAAGTTTGCGGTTAGGCCTATCCTGTAAAAAGTCGAGTCAATATCGAGATCCTATTCGCGAGCGCACAGATAATTGACTTGCCGCTTTCTGCTTGACGAGGTGATTGTTGACAGTGGTTGGCACGACGACAATGCTTGCTTGTTGGTGATGGTGGGGTACCACATCAGCTGGAGGGAGCTATTAAGATCCCTGTTGGTTACGGACGGGAACAGGGACATGGGTTAGACGGGGAGAGGATCTGTCACATGTGGAAGCGCCACAACTAAAGACTACAGACGGACAGACGTTGTTTAACTGCTGAGATTTGCTAATTAGGCAGTTTGTTGTTATTGAGCTTGTCCTCCATCCAATTGTTCAGCGATCACAGTCACAGACAAAAACAGTTCAACGACAACAGCGGCTGTGGCGTAGAATGTGGCTGCCGCTATCCGCTTCCGGTAAAGTTTGGCCGCTGCCATCGACCTCCAATGGATACATACTTCGATCAAGGAAATCCCTGTTTGGTCTATGAGCTCACCCCAACAACCAGCCGCAAGCTCTCCCTCCCGTCTCGTCTCTTCTTTCTTTGTCTGCCATTGAGACATCCATTAATGGAAACAAAGGGCACAACGCAAGACTAAACGCCAAGACATGTGGCTAACAAAGCTTTTGACAATCACAATCAATAGGTAGGTATTAGTTCTGCAAGTCTTCCTAGCCTAACCTATCCCATCCCATCGCGATCTCAAACCCTACTGCGGATTACCAGGTAAAGCCGACCCAGTGTGGAGAGTGAAGCTTGGGCGATCGTGCTATTTATTGTACCTACAGTATCTGGCAAGCTAATGTTGCCCAATCAACTATCGCTTAACCTTAATTGACTTGCTGACATGCATGATGGCAACGTGGGACTACAATATCTATCCCCATTGATGAATCGCAAATCAAGCAGGTTGTATCTATGAGGATTATTGCAAAATATATTCACAAAGATTGCTTACCAGCGACCGTTCATTAGCATTAGTATTCATTGACTGTACAACTATCTAATCTAACAACAACAACCGCACAAGACGCGTAGGCTAATGATTCCATAAAAGGGCCGTGGCACGATCTGATAACATATCCATCCTGACAAATCCAACACTGTTTCCCCTGATTTCCAACAACCCTTTCCTTTCAGCATCCTCATCAAAACAACACAGCCTGATAGCTAGCATGTGTTTGGGTATCAATCACACTGACAAATCGTTTCTCCCTTAGTAGTAAATCTTCTCACTCCAGATAGGAGGTCGTGCACCCTCAGTGTCCCACTCGATATGGTTCTTGTCGTTGAGTGTGCAACCCTCATCTGAGATAGGGATCACCTTGCTCGTGTTAAATACCTCCTGCTTCGAGATACCAGCAGGGTCCGCAGGAATCCACAAAACAGGAGTTTCACTTGTGACTGAAGGAGGGAAGTAGGCATTTCCCTCAACCTCCTCAGAGTAATCCAGTCCCATGTGACTCTCATGAGGCACCAGCTGACGCATGGTCGCGTAGTCGGCGTAGACCCAAGGCTTGAGCCACTTGGAGAAGAGGTTGCCCTTCTTCTGAACACCGTCAACACCACCAGGCACGAACTTGCTGGCCATCTTGCTCTTGCCATTGCCGTTGGAAGCGGCACTCTCGCCATTCTGGACGTGTCCATCCTCCAACTCTGAGGCTTGTTGGCTTGACTGAATTCGTTCCTCCTCAACCTCAAGAGAACGAGGCAGGCTGTAAAGCAGAGGGTTAAGGGCCTTGGCCAAGGTGATGTGGAACAGAATGGTAAAGATAAGGAAGACAACCATCAGAACAGCAGGGCCCGCAGCCTTGGAAATAATGAACATGCCAACCAAGCAGATCTCGGCGAGATAAACACCGACGAAAAGCTGCTTGAGGGCACGAGGGTAGATCAGACCTCGAGTGTCAATCGTGGTCTCTGTGACAAAAAGAATGTTGTAACGGTAGGCAAGGTAGAACAAGCCCATACCGATAGTTGACCAGAAGAGCGTGATAGGAGCAATGACGGCGTAGACGATGCCTATTAATAATTAGCCAGGAATTCGACACAGCCATCAGGCGACTACTTACTGATAACGGCAATATTGGTGTAAACGGGCAAGAGACTTCCCCAGGTAAGGGCACTGAGGGTGGTCCACTTGGTGTACATGGCTCGAGGGGTGCCAGCCAGGAACTTGTACAGAACATTGAAGATAATGCAGCCAACGACCTGGGTCAGGACACTAGTGGCAATGGTAAGACCCTGAACAATGAAGTAAGAGACATAGAAGTTGGCAGAAAGAGGAATAGACGATGACAGCATGCTGAACACCTGGCTGGGGTCCTTGACAATTGTTGCAATGGACGAAACAAAACTGTTTGCAAGGGTCTGGACCAGGAATACCTGGAGAACCTGAAAGACGAAGTAGGCGTTCTGAGTGAAGAGCTCAGCTTGGGACACAGAAACGCAACCTGCCTGCCTGGCACAGATGCGCATAAACACTGGCACCAACGACATCAGGATAGAGAGGGCGACAGAGGGCAGAAGGCCAGATACAACACCAAGGATCACACTGGGGATATCTCCAATCCATCTGAGACCTGGGAGGGACTTGATAGTGTTAACCTGTGCGATAACACCGACAATAGCCACGGGAATAGCCCAGAAAATGATGAGAACAGCAATGATGGCGTAGACGACATAGCGGCGAATGACGACCTGCCACCAGGGGAAGTTCAGACTCTTCCAGACAACCTCATCGGGCTTGACACCGATGAATCGAGGAGCCATATGAAGGGCGTGGTGGTGAGTGGTAGTCTGGAAAGCAGCCTGGGCATCGGATTGGGTATAGAATTCGACGAAAACAGCAGAATGCTTCTCATAGTTGCCAGCCAGCCAGTCGGCCTGAGCTTCGTCAGTCTTGGGGATGAGGGTCTTGAGCTCCTCACGGCCCCATTCGATAGTGTCAACCTTCTTGCCAACAAGTCCTAGAGGGCCTGTACGGTGGGAAGGCCGCTTCTTATCAGGGATCCAGCGGGCGGCGAGGTTTCCAGACTCAGGGTCAGATGGGGCGGATGCTGCCTTTTCGGCCTCGGGACCCGCCTTCTTCATAGACTTGACGCGCTCCTTGTTGCATAGCTTGAGCAGCTTGACCTCTCCCTTCTCAAGCTTCATAGCGGTTTCATCACGCTCCTTGACGAGCTCGTCCAGCTCCTTGGTCTCGCCGGGGATCCAAACATTCTTAACTGAGTCGTTGAAGAGAGTACGGATGCGGGTCTCATCGAGATACTCCTTGGGTACAGAAGTGAAGAGGACGGTGCGGGAAGAGATACGCTTAGCGTATTGAGGAGTAAGAAGGAAAGCCTGTCGCACGCTGATGTAAAAGATACACTCGCGCATGATGGTGTAAATAACGAAACCATACACGATCCAGGCGATAAAACAGTGAGCGTAAAGTCTGTTCCTCTGAGTGGAATCATTGATGTTGATATTGCTCCAGGAGAGGATCTCGAGCTGCTTCTTTCCGTTGCCGCCAGTGGCATTGACTGGGAAGAGAACGGGCCATGTCAAGCAAAGACTGACAAAGCAGATAGTGCAGCAAATGCGAAGGAATCGGATGAAGAGATACGAATCGAGACTCTGGTGCTGAAGAGCGTAGGCGTCGGGGATCTTCCAAAAGGCTCCAACCCAGTTGAAGAGACCGCTGGGCAATTCGGGACTCCGTTCACTGCAAGAAGTTAGAATTGGCGTTCGGGCAAGGTTCAGTGGCGCATTGCGACTTACTACTCGCGCAGAGAGCCCAGGTATGTCCTAGGCGCATAGAATCGTCTGTTGGATTTGCGAAAGAAAAGGAAGACGACTATGTAAACCGCCGATACTATAAGCACGGGAACAAGAGTTGAGACCATTCCTGAGATTGTCAGTCAGTCTGCGTTGCATTTACCAACATTTGCAATTCTTCAACGTACCAGAAAGGGACTGGGCCTGTGTTCCTCTCGCGCCGCCCGAGTTGCTGGTGGTTTTGGGGTCGGGGAGGTTTTTCTCCAACCAACTGATGAAGTTTCCCATGATGGCGGCCCAATAGTGAGTGTCGTGTCTATTGAACTACGTCAAGGTTGTGTATTCGGGTCGAGGCCCTGGATTTGGGCAATTGTTGAATAACTCAACGATGCGCGACGTCGACAAAAGTTATAGCAAAGTTATTAAGAAGGAATTGAATGATCGCGTCGCCCCTAGGTACAGTACAGCAAAGCAAAGCAAAGCAAAGCAAAGCAAGGGAGGAAGCTGTACGAGGCAAGGTAAGGTACCTCAGGTAGTGTCGTTGGCGGGGCGGGTGGCAGATAGATTAAGATGAGAAGGAAGGCAAACGCGTTCCAATCCAAGCTGCAGCTGCCCACAGTTAACTTGCAACCAGAACTGGGAGCGAGAAACGAAAAGCAACGAACAAGTTAAACAAAAAGTGGATGAGTGGAGGGGCTGGCTATATGTAATTAACGTATCCAGCCGCCATAAATTGGACTGCAAAAAAGCTGGTTTTACACCCAGGACTCAGACTCAGATGTTGGCTAAGGTACGGTAGCTCAGCTCAGGTTGTCAGGGGTGTGAATGGATGGAGCCGTGCGACGGGGATGAAAGAAAGCTTAGCACTAAGATGGCCCCCTTAATCAAGGTGAAATCATGTCTCAGCCCAGTCTATGATTTGGGGGAAGAGTAGCTAGAAAAAAAAGAGAGAGGGAAAAAAAAGCCTGCTTGCAAGTAACACTTCCCCTGAGCCTCTAGGGACCGTGTTTAATGCTTTATAGGTACTATCTCTGTCTGCCAAGTGCTCGATATCCTGGACAAGATAAGATACAAAAAAAGAAAATGCTATCATCGAATAAGTATCTATTGTACATAAAGGTGTCTTGCCATGCATCAACGTCAGGGTGACTGACAAGCTGGCGTGGCACAAGGTGCTGATATCGACGTCACAGTGTAGCGCCCAGACTGCACGCTCATCGCCAAGTGCCTGAAGCAAGCGCAAGCCCTCTAGGAAACCTGGTTTGGGGCTAGATCGACACTGGCCAATCGCTCTTAGTGTGCTCATCAGCGGTAATTGAGATGGGTGGAGGGGGTTTGGTCTAGGGCTCTAGGCTAGGACCCTGGCAGCCCATTTCAAATATGGAACCACCCAAGACTAGCTTGCCTTGGAAGACTTTGCACATCGCTGCTCTGATCCTGGGTGATAGCGGTAACAATAACGAGAAACCGGTAAACTTTGCAAGACAAACGCATGCGATTGTGGGATGGATAATATGAAACGAATGGCAGGCCAATACGAAAAATGAAACTCTAAAACAAGACCCTGTCTCTTTTGTGAAGAATTTCATGATCCTCTTGTATCAACCCTGGGTAGTTCTATTTCCGAACCACGAATAAAGGGTCCCGTAGCCAAGCACAACAGCCGAAATTGAGGATGGATTCGCAGACCATCACCCACTATGCCGCTGCCGCTGCGACGTGGACATCTTCCAGGTGCGCTACTGTAAATAGTCACATTCACTAATCATTTGGTGCTGCGTGATGTCTCTGTTCATGATGCACGGGCAGACCGACAGCCAGGGGCTTCAAACTCAAGAAACACAATGAGGGAGCCGGGAAGAATTTGGATGTATCAGGTTGAGTGAGTCTCTATTGTAGCTCCCGCCGACGTTTTACGGCATTACGACTTTGCAAGTCTAGACCAGGCCCTTTGTGGCTCATGGTTATCACGTCCTCGATCTAGGCCATCTAGGCCATGAGGCAAACGTCGTTTTGGTGTCGAGTTCAGCTCGTGCCGTCGATTTTGTTCGATCGCAGAGCGGCACAGCCACGATGGATGATGGATGTGCTGCTCTCCCCGTATGTAGCCATATGCACACGACAGACAAAATCAAATATCGACACTACAGCTTGACAGGGATCCGATGTGATGTCAGACGCATCCATCTCAACACCAGCAACACAACACCCATTCATCCATTCATTCATTCGACATTGAACGAACGCGCAAACACCCACTCACTACTAACAAAAAAAAAGTCAATGAATCAACCCCGGTGACGATCTGGATCGGAATGTTAATCGTCTCCCCTTTTAGGATATTCGCCAAGACTAGATATCTCCGCCCGCTGTCTTTGATCAGAACCTCAACTCATTCCGTGGCGCTACCATTTCAATTCATTGCAGCCCAAGCAAGACTCGCTCAAGTGACTCGGAAGCTTCAGTCCCGTCCCCAAGATACGCTTTTTGACGCCAATGACATCAACTAGCCCAGTCTGCCTACCTTTTTCCCGATCTCCAAATTAAACCACAACTCCCTATAACGGTATATTCATGCCGATCTAGTCTATAGTCGTGATCATGATTGCCCTCTAAGCTGCCATGCTGCATCTTAGTTTGTTTACTTGATATTCTCTTTGGATTATCGCGGATGAGAAGCTCCATTCATCTCCCCTGTCTTGATCATTCGACCCTCCCTTGTTCCTCTAGTCTGTCAAGGTTGATGCCCTCAACGACATCATGACTTTCTCACTCACCGCTTGGCGCCCAGATGCAGATGAGAGAGAGGAATCCCCTCTTGTGGGATCTGAGATGGAAGAAAAATGCTCCAAGTTAGTTGTGTTGTGCAACCTCAACTCAAGTACAGTACGTATCTCTATCATTTCATTCCAATGCCTAGACCTCTCCACAATGCATGCGCCAGTCTTTATCTGGCGCTAGCGCATCCAAGATGATGCTGGTTCAGCTGAGATGGTCTGTCTGTCTGCTCTGGATGATGGGAGACTGGCGTCTGCCGTCTGGCGTCAACCTCTCAAACTCGAACTGGCCTGACTGGCCTTAGGCCAAGGTACCTGTAATTTTATCTTGTCGCATCACCCCTCAGAATGTCGCGACTCGACCAATAAGATCTTCCTAGATGTGAATTAATTGAATTCCCACGCGTCCCCCTCACTTTGGCTTGCAGCGTGCGTGGTCAATGGTGCCGTTGCCATCTGTTCGACCGCAAACGTCGCCTAACAAAGCATGTTGCGGCTCACAAAATGGGCCTCACATTTGGCTGTGTCACCCTCACAAAGGGAGAGACCAGTCACGTCATGCTAGTCGGTAACTCTTTTTGATACTAAGTATGAGGCCTCTTACTTAATTGTACAATACCGCCGCTGTATTGTTCAACTCAGGCACAGTCACGTGTGTCTTACAACCATCGGCTAGGGTCCCCTCATGGTTCATGTTGAATCTGATTGTCGGCATTTATGTTTCACCTTGTGGTTGGTTCTCTGGGCAAACATTCCTGGTCCTCCCGGCATATCCTTGCCATATATCATCGTTGTGCTGCGCGCGTGTGTGTAGCAGAAGAGGTGTTTGCCAAGGAGTAACTAACCACCTATCTAACTACTAGGTAGGTAACTAATGAAATGCCCAACTTGGAATCTGGCTTTAAACACCAAGAATATGTCATTCCCTTGGTCAACCCTCAGAAATGTGAAATGTGTCTTTTCTCCCTGCATGAAAAGAGGCGAGTTCCTAAGATACACAAAGTTGTGATGCATCTACGTACCACAGCGAACAGATGTTTGTGTGAGAGGTGTAGAGTAAACTCTTCCAAGTTGCACAGTTTGAGAGCGTGTCCAACATGCTAGTTTTGCGGTTTTAGGGAAAACTCTGGTATAAGGGCAGGTTCGTGAGTCTATGGTGAAGAATGGAACCGCTTGTGTCGATTAGATGCTCTGGCGATGCTCGAGACGAGGTCGTCGAGCAGCTCAATTGCTGATGGCTGGTCACATCAAAAGCTTCGGTGTTTCCGGGATTCTTTCATGTCAAGACAAAGAAAAGGAACAAATTCGGCCATGGTAGAGCTTTTTGATTGCTCAACAATGTCTATGCGCCCTCCATGGCTACGACTAAGCGCACTTAAAACAAAGAAACTAGTTCTTTGTTGAACAGCATCCCCCGTCCCTACAGAATTCAGACGGCCGGGCGCACGTCAAAAAGACCCTTTGATTCTGTTCAAGAATAGATATATTCATCTTCTCCTCAAAGAAATCTTTCTCACTCCATCTCTGTTCTCCTAACTTGTGATTCTCCTGTCAGTATCTCTCTGTCCTCGAACCCGTATTCCATATCACGATGGTATCCTCACGAGCAGCTGGAAAGCAGAAAGAGAGCGTCCAGCCCCTTAACCTCCCTTCGAACCACTACGCTACCTCCTATAGATCCAACTGGTTCACTCCAGACAATGGCATCTTAGACACTGAGGATCTCAAACTTCTACAGCATATCAACTGCTCGTACTTCTCATCCGGCCGCCCTCCCACTCTTCTTGCCCTTAAGCAACACGCCCAGTCTCTAACCAATATCATTCGCAAGCTTGCGCCGTCTAGCGCTGCGCACTCTGTGGGTATAGGAGAGTCCGATTCTAAGTATGGAGTCTTTGAGAAGAGTGAGGCCTTCGATTGGCTGAATAACCTCGATGAGCCGTATGAGAATGATGATCCGTCTCATCATGATCCGCTATTTGCTTTGCATAACGTCGTTCAGTCTGAGTCTGAGATTCATGGGATCGAAAATCGTTGTCCTTTGACAAAGGTTGAAGATTTTGGCCCTTCAGCAAAGCAGGGAGATATTCGTCGTCCTTACATGACACACCACGATTTGATCATGCACGCCAACGAATGTCTCGAAATCATCGATCACGAATACTCCTCCACCGGCGGCCTCATGTCGATTCTTCCGACTGGTTTCGAAGACCCCAAGGATAAGGCGAAGAACCATCCTTTGAACGACTCGCAGCTCCAAGGCGCTCGCAACAGTCTCCTCGGTCAATGGATCCTACACACTCAGCATCTAGTCGGTCGTATGCATGAACTCGAAATAAACTATGCTAACGCCCTCGACATCCTCGCTGGCGAAGCCCTTGTCCCACAGCAGATGCTCCATCGCTATGGTGCCGATGGCGTTTCAGGAGGTCGAGTGATTGTCTATCCACAAGACAAGTACATCCTCGTCAACTGTGGTGAAGACATCAGGGATTATATCCATCGACTTATCGATGCTGCTGAAGCGCAAATTGAGCAGAAGGAAAAAATCTGGAAGGCAAGCGGTGTTACTGGCGAGCGTATGTGGTATGAAGAACGAGGAGGGAAAGTTTACTCAAAGGGCATCGTACCCATTGACCTCTTGACCCGATTCTATCGCATCAAGGGCAAGGGACATCAGTCTCCTCTCTTTGTCATGCCAGCAGCTGAGCAGCATCCCGGCGTAAAGCAAACACGACTCATGGAGGAGAGGCCTACCGTTGTATCCGTCGTGACCCCAACTTGGCCTGAGCGTGTCTCTGCCCTCGAGTCGAAGAACAGAGAGCGACTGGATCGCGCTGAGAAGCTGGAGACGGAGAACCAGTACCTGACTCGTCAAATGGCGGAGTTGAATGACAAGATGGCTGTCAAGAATGCAGAAATTAAGCGTATGCATGATCAGTTGGCTTGGTATGAGAAACACGCAGAGTTCAAGGAAGGATAAATTCAAGCTTAAGGATGGAGGTTTTCTCTCTATTGCGAGAGGCCGGTGTTGGGACTCGTTGTTCAAGTTTGACGGACCTGTGCGAAGAAGCGATGGTAACTAGTACCTAGGTAATTCTCTCAGTCTTAGAAACGGCCAATGTGTTAATACCAAGTTGGTGTTCACTAGTCTATGGATCATCTCATCTAAAAATGCTCTGAAGAAACATTTGAATCCAGAACCTCCAAACGACTGGGAATTTCCCTCAAATTTCCCTTTCTTTAGGATCCAAAGATGCTCATCGGATAGTTGGTCGAGCCTTCGGGGGAAAGGGATTTTATGTAGCAACTGAACATTTCAACCTGACCGATTAATCATATCTGCCATCTCTTTCCACAATTAGTAACAGTCCATAGCATATAGGTAACTTGCCTTCTCGGCGATGGCATAGACACTAGCTTACAGATACCCTGAGGGAACAAGAGGCACGATGCTGGCACCGGCAACGCGCAGATTGCACGTGCCGTGGACTTTCAGTTCAGAATCTACAACTCGTACCAACTCTAACGACATCCTGTATACTGTCCCTAAGGGTTACTTCTCCGTGCTAATCTTCCCTAGGACTTGTTTCATCAACGCTTTGCTATTCTTTGTGTCAGACACTGATTCTGGATCAGGCATGAGCTCCTTTATAGCTTTGGTCTGGATCAATTTCGTGTTTGTTTTCAGACGAAAACGATTATCTCACAATCGAAAGGGTCTGAGTAGTATCGCAGGTCGACTTTTGGCAGATTAAAGATTGATGATGATAAGGGTCGGACGGTGCGGTGGGAGAAGGTCTTTTGAACAGCAACAGCCAACTGCCCCCAATAGTTGGCCATAGGCTCAAAGATGCCCGCTTCATTCTTGGCAGTTTGTTGTCGAAGGATTTTTTTTATTTCTCATGGCCTTTCTTGACAGAGCTGGGAGTACTAGAAGGAACGTCGTCCCCATGACTCCGATCCATGATTACATATTGAAGACCTGGAGATGCGGAGTTAAAGTGAGCTTCTGTAGCATCGAACATTGTCTGATTACCAGAATGCATGCATACTTGAGGGGAGGATCATGGCCCCTGCCGCATTCCCATTGTTCATATCACCCATGATGGGTATGCCGAGCTCCGCAAAGCCTTCGAGAACGTTGGCTGCTCGTTGGTCAGTCAGAATACGAAGAAGCTTTGACGCTTCAATAACTTACAGGATTGACTACATACGTATTTTGCGTATGAGACATGCCTGGACTGAGTCATTACATCTATGGGTAGTTGATTTAGGATAACGTAGATGCGAAGTTGCCTGACATTATGAGGTTCAACATTTGAGGTAAACTTCTCCGACTACTATGTATTAGCCTGGGTTGCTTATGTTCGATCAAGTCATGCCTTTTGAAATAACGAAGCAGGTCGTCCCAAGACCGCCCCTTGTCATCTACCCTTCCCTAGGTAGGTAACCATCATAATCAGACATTGACCTTCTGAACCAACAGAGGCCATTGGGTATGGAACTCTCACCAATGGCCTTTCCCTGAGGTACTCCCACAATCTGATTGTTGAAATACGCATGGGGCCCTGTGGTCAACACCCACTGGTATTTCTGCCAACCACCTGACCCAATCGTTCCAGGGATATCTTCTGGGGCTGCGGCCACTGCTCGAAGTACCCTTGTCAAGGTTCTTTCTAGCATAAACTGAGAATACCTAGCCTATTGCCCAGAGATGGTGCGTCGGAATTCAAGATCTACGTAGGTACTGAGGCAATTGAACAATTCATTAGATACAGTTCTTTGGTCTATTTCTCACTAGGTACCTGCATATTGCAGGGTAATTAATTGATTACCTCGATCAGGCGCTTCTCTTGGAAGAGAAAACATTGCCATAATGATCAATTGCCGGTAACGTAGGCTATTCTGAATGCCAATTGATTAAAGGTTTAACTTCGTATTATCTTATTCAGCTTGTGTTCTTATTACCAACTTTCAATTCCTTTCCACACCTGCCTGTCCTCAACTATGTGTGCCTGTATAGGTGCACGCCTGACTAAGCCAATTATAGATATATCGGTTCCCAACACCAATCAAGAGAAAGCATTTTGTCACTCACCACCATGAACACTCGATATTAACCATGATGCTGCCGCTTTCAAGACGACATGCACCAAGTCTTCCTAAGTCTACTTCCATAGCTTCAAAGATAGTCACTCGTTCTCTTCATCTTGCACCCCCGTTCCTTCTTGACGACTATCTTCCGCGATACATGACCTTGAGCTCCCGCGACGCAGCCAAGAAGCGTTCCCTGGCATACGCCCACCTTCGCAACTGTAACTTGTGTCCGAGAGAATGTGGCGTAAACCGGTACGAGAGGACCGGCATGTGCCTCATCGGAGAGAAGACGAAAGTAAATACAATTGCTCCCCACTTTGGTGAAGGTCAGTTCAGTAAATGCCCTTTGCTCTCTGTTGCTGGCTTGTTGCATCTGATCCTTTCTCCCTTGCATTTCAGCTTGTTAGCTCGCTCCCATTTAGTCATGTACCATATCCTTCTATTCAAATTCTGACTAAATTAATACAGAACCGTGCATCCAGGGGCACAATGGTAGTGGTTCCGTCTTCATGAGCGGGTGTAACATGCGATGCATCTTTTGCCAGAATTACGATATATCACATCAACGCAACGGGATGGACCTCTCACCCGAGGAACTCGGTGACTGGTACATCAAGCTGCAGGAGGTTGGCAAAGTTCACAATATCAATGTTGTTACACCTGAGCATGTTGTCCCGCAGGTGGCGTTGAGTATCCTTCATGCCAGAGACCAAGGCCTGACAGTTCCCATCGTTTACAACACGTCAAGCTTTGACTCTCTTGCATCCTTGCAACTGATGGATGGATTGGTCGATATCTACCTGGCTGATTTTAAGGTGTGGAAGCCAAGCACTTCCAAAAGGCTACTGAAGGCGGACGATTACGCCGCAACAGCCAGAGAGAGCATCAAGGTCATGCACGCTCAGGTCGGGGATCTGTGCTTTACAGGAGACGGCATAGCTAAGAAGGGCTTATTGATCCGCCATCTTGTTATGCCAGGAAAAGAAGATGAAGGTGCCGAGATTATGAAGTTCCTGGCAAATGAGGTTTCCACGGATTGCTTCGTCAATATTATGGAGCAGTACCATCCAGATGCCCACGTCGGCAAGCCAAAGCGGGCGAAGACCGAGGGCAAACAAGAAAGAGAGGAAGTTCGATACGCAGAGATCAACCGAGCTGTCAGTTCTCAAGAGATCTCCTCGATCAGGAAAGCAGCCGAGGAGGCTGGACTTTGGCGGTTCAATGACCCACCAGGCCATGATGGGTTTGCTATCTGATGAGAAGCAGGTCACCTCTCTCTCATTTGACGGTTGGGTTGCACTGAGGCAAATCTTGCAATGAGGCTGTGAATCCAAGCCAACAACGGGGACTAAAAACGCCACCTCCTGGTCAGGACAAGCAATTGGCTTGGCTATCTTATTGAATAACACGGAGGCAAGGCAAACCATATGACCTGTTGCTGTTCTGGACCCGCGAGCGATGTTTCTTTCAAGCTCCTGGTTGCCAACTGAACAACACCCAAAAGCCAAGGCTGGTCAATCTTATTGACAGAACATATTGCTGAGTTGAGTGTGGCCACCAGGCACGGATCCATATGAACAGCCAACGCCTGTCACTAGGGAACCTATATCAAAAGAACAACTAGGCCAAGCGTCGGAACTCGCTGTTTCGCTTTGTTGGCGCAAATATGGCGACAAAGCGCCCAAACCCCTCATCCCCAATATAGCCTTCCTTGCGGTGGTCTTTGTCCGCGTTGGAGAGGAAGAGGATGTTGAGGAATATTAATATGAATATCTAGCAACGATGGAAGCTGTTTCTCTCAGAGTGTACTTTTCTTCGTTACTACTATTATCACCAAACACTCAATATCTATCAAGATGAACGCAGTTTTTACAACACCTCATGGAACGGTGCAGCTACCACCCATGGATGCAAGGATTACTCCGCCTCCTGAGGAGTTAAACGTTGCCATCCCTAAGCTACAAACATGCCCTATTCTTCCACCTTTACCTCATTCCCTCCCTGACACACCACACCGAAATACTTCCTCTGTTTTCAGCACCTCTCCACGAAAGAGCACCCGTCGACGCTCATCCAGTTCACGAGGCCGCCCTTCAAGGGGAGACCTGAGTCAACAACCTCATACCAATTCCAGGTTGATCTTTGAGCCTCGCCCCTTTGAGATCCTCTACATAGACCGTGCATATCTTGCCGATATTCTCCAGCAACAAGCCGGTCGAGCTGCAGAGCTCATGAGACAATACTGTGTAGTAGAATTTCAACTGCAGAACCTTGTCGGCGACAGTGGACGACGTAAGCTGCGAAAGAAGCTGAGCCTACTGAAATCAAGGGTCAACCAAGCGGCTGAACAGCAAAAGCGCATCTTCTCCCGCCTTGGTGAGCTGTATGTTGAGATACAGAGCCGCGAGAACTTGGCACAGACATGGACTATTGACAGTCCAAGCGTTGTGTCGCCTCTTTGCTTCAGCCCTCTTTCTTGCAGCTTTCATGCTCCCGATACTCCCCTGAGCGGCACGTCGGAACACTTTGCTCCCATGGGCTATTTTGGCGACGCACAGCAATTCTATGAACCATCATACCTTCGACAAGATTTGATTTCGTACGGCCTGGAGACTGTTGATGAGGCCGGGGAGAATCTCCTGTGTGGACCTGACTCCGTCTGTGAGAGTGTTGAGTCCGAGACTACCCCGGTAACTCCAACAGATGTGGAGGATCCTTTCGTTGAGGAGAAGGACTACGGTTCAGAAACTGGGCAAGAATTGGGTGAGGGCCGCTCCGTAGCAGTAAGAGAGAGACGGCTCAGTCTCCCTTCTATCCATAATGCTTGGCCTGAGGTATAGGCTCACGACATACTGAGATGGTCTTTTGTGGACGCCAAGGTTGGCTTTTTGGAGCCATCACGATGAATCAATCACCTAACAATCAAGCACTTTTTCATGTATCGAATTATCATCATGTTATTTACGATTAGTAGCATCAATTTGGCGTTAAGTCCGTAGCAAGTCTTTGTATATATACTTATTTTGTTTTCAGAAATCATATCGCTAATGCACCGAATTATCCCTTAAGTCCTTAAGCAAACTCTCCGAATTGTCCATCATCGAACCCAAGATCCTTAGCTGATTGCCTCTGCTGCTTAACATCATTCGCACTTGGCGGAGGCGGTAATGAGAAACCGCCTGACGAACTCGGCCCAGCAGGTGGTGGCGGTAGCGCAAAAGACTGGAGATCACCTCCAGCTCCTGAACCTCCTGATGAAGAACTATCCTGCTGTTTCCTCCTGCCGAACTTCGATCCGCCAAAGCTCACAGTAATAGTCTCGCCATCCTTGAGGCTGTAATCCCTATGCTCCTCCTTTTCCTTCGTCGCAGCCGGCTTGCTCTGCTCACCCTCCCAGCCCAGCGCCTTTCGCGCCTCCTGCAGCGCGATGCTCAAATCGAATGCCTCACTCCTCTCCTCAAAACCAATGCCCAGAATAGCCTTTCGACCCTGCGGATCGCGCACGGTAAGCGCAAAGAATCGACTGCTATCGAGAACGGGCTCTACAACACCAGGTGCTGTATAGGGCGCCGCGGCAAAGAGTTGACCTGTTGAAGCGTCCTCGAGCACAGCGTCGACTTTGAGCTTATTGGTTGACGAGGCGGATTCGTAGGCGGTCTCGACGACGCGCAGACGCGCAGTGAATATATGGCGCTGGGGTTCAGCGGTCCATGTACTGGCATTGTAGCCCTTTGTTGAAGTCAGAGGAGGAATATTATAGACATGGACGGCGTTGGCGACGAAGAGGATGCGCTGGATGGCATCGTTGGGAAGGGCGGTGCCTGTCGCGGGGTCGAGGAGCTCCATTTATAGTTGATTTTATGGTATTTAGCTTGTGAGTGGTTGTCCTGAGGTGAATTGGGGCTGCAGTCGAGATGAATGAATGTATGTTCAGGATTGAAGATCTCAAGCCGAAGGCGGAGAGAGGTAGTGTTAAGCGGTGGAGGGGCAAAGCGCGGGGCACTTTCGTTTGCGGATGGTGCAGGGTAGTCAACTTGATGAGGATCTCCACAGACGGTAGATATGAACGGGTCATGGCACGTTTGAAACTATGCAATGCAACTGGTGGAGCTTGCGTCAAACTGAGAAACCGCAATGAATTAATCGAGACACGCTACTAAGTAACTGCCTCGGCATTATGGGACTCTACCTAGTGAACGAAGCGATGCTTTTTCGGTCCTCAGTCAGTACAATACAACCTACAGGGGACAGACCTTTACTGACAACGCCCTGTAACAGTGCCGTCACTTCGGCCCCGCTCCCCACTCACCCCGCCAAAGCAGCTTCGAGGATTGACTCATCAACGTTGAAAATTCCCCTCTAATAGACTAGATTCCAGACTTGGGAATAGTATCATCTTGAACTTTTAACACCAACTCCTCACACCCCTTATCATGGCGACTGTCGACTCAGGAGGTAAATATACTAATCCTCCAAGTTCTCTGCATATGCTAACTTTCCTCAGCCGCGGCACAGGCAGAGCAACACCAGCCTTCTTCAACCTCCGATTTCGAGTACGTTTCCCAAAACCTTCCGATTCTCACTCCTCTAACGCACTCCAGCATCGTTGAAACATACCGCGGCCTTCTTGCTTCAGATCCATACCTCACCAAACCCGTTGCCGCCATCGAGTCTCTCATCGCCCTCCTCAACGCCCACCCTTCCACCACTGTATTCGAGATTCTCGACACCGTGAAAGCCCACTCCGATCGCCTCAAAGCTTCCGTTTCCAATCCCGTGCCTCTCTCCGCAGGAACAGACCTTTTCCTGCAATATCTTGTTTCTTCGCTCCGACAGCAGGATGGCAGCTTCGAAGCCGTGAGGCAACATCTCCTAAGAAACGGACGCCTTTTTGCCCAGCGTGCTAACGCCGCGCGTGAGGGCATCGCAGACGCAGGATGGAGGCTGATTCATGAAGGCCAGTGCATTCTCACACACGGTGCTTCGCGATCGGTTGTGGGAATTCTAGAACGTGCTGTACAAAACCTCGGTGCGGCGAAGTTCAAAGTCATCTACGTGCGCGAGGAGACCCGTGTTGAGGAGAGTGATCGCATAGTACGCGAGCTCCGCTCAAAGGGAATTCCTGTCGCCGAGATCGCTGAGGCTTCAGTGGCGTATGTCATGGGCCTACTGCGTCAGGTCAATATGGTGATTGTGGGTGCTGAAGCTGTCACATCTAACGGCGGTATCATCTCTCGCATGGGTACTCTACAGCTTTCCAAGCTGGCTGCTGAGGCCGGTCTACCGTTTTACGTTGCCGCTGAAACACACAAGTTTGCACGCAAGTTTGTTATGGACCAACGGGATATTGGTTTCAAGCAGGATATCCTTGACTTCAGCGTTGACAACAAGAGCAAGGATATAGTTGACGCCGTCGACTTTACTGTATGTGGTCTCCTGAAATTACAACTCTTAGTCAAGCTGCTAACAGATTTGATATAGCCCCCTGATCTCATTTCCAAGCTCATCACAGAGAATGGCATTAAGCTTCCAGGCTATGTGTTTGAGCAACTTCTCGATATCTATGGTAGTCTCAACGGTTGAGAGATATGGTCAAAGCACTGGATCATCGCTACGCCCATCCTAACGCTCAAGTTAGGATGGCGTATTTTTCTGGCTCGTCAAGACCTCATTCTTTGGCACGACATTGCTATTCATAAAGAGGCTTACGAGATATTAGCTTATGGCGTTTTTGGGGCTGGACGAAATCTTATCATCATGATCGATTTCAACAAAATGTTGCCTCCAAACTTGGGACGGATATACGTACCGATTGATGTCCAAGACGCCATGATTGGAAGAGCACGCATTTGCTATCATTGCACCAGTTGTTGGTTTTGGTACAGGAGTTCAAAATATAGGAGTACATAGGGATGGACATGGACAATACATTTGCTTCCCCAGGGAGTGACGATCCTCCACTTCATCCACTTGTGACAATTTCGACCCATATAAATGACAAACTCCGACATCCCGTAATTTCAGCTCAGCAGCGAGTGTTTGTTAAGAGACAGACTATTCGTTTACATGAGAACAAATGTTATAGATGCTAAACATCCCGTACCAATCTGGCTCCCGCCCACGCATATGGGTAGTTCCTCTGGTACCAGTTCACGAAACTCGCTCGCCCTGCGATGCGTGGGTGTGTGGCCCATGAACCGCCCAAAACAACATTGTGCTTGCCATCAAAGAAGTCTGTCGTATACAAAGGATACAATGACATAGGTTCAAAGCCCTCGTGTCGTTCCAGAGGTGAGCTCGTCCATTCCCAGACGCCGCCCATCTCAGACTGGCCTGCAAGCTTGTTGCCCTGGGAGGTGACTGGCATAGGATGCCAGTGACGGAAACCGACGTTGGCGTCGGTCAGGTCAAAGAATAGCTCGGAAGAGCTATCCTTGACCGAAGCGGGCGGGTTTGACGGCGGTGTCTCTTCAACGCCATTGTTGACAAGGTGACTATCACTTGTCAGTTGAAAGTCACAGTGATAGCAGAGTGAACTTACCCGTTAACCGCAGGAACCGTCTTTGACAGGGTACGTTCGGCCTCAGCCTTCTTCTGCTTGTTAACGTGTGCATAAATGCTCTTGGCCTCTTCAAAAGTAGGAATTCGGCCACCCATCCATGCAGCACAGCCAGCGAGCTCGTCGTAGGAGGCGAAGACAGGCCAGTCAAGAGCGTATTTGAGAGGTACTAGACCGTACACAGTTCGGACAAACTTATCCTGGATGAAGGAGTCGGGGACCTGGTTTGCCTGGTGACCATTTCCATTCGAGTAGCCGTTTGAATCGCCATTGGCAGTTCCATTAGTCCTGGGAGACGAGATTGATGACCATGAGGCTGGGATCTGATCGATCTTGGAGCTGTACAGGTATTGAGCATACTGCGAACGTGGTTAGATCTCCTTAGCGCTTTCAGGAACAAATCCATGTACCTCCTCGTTGGTGATAGCCCTGCCCTGAGCTTGGAAGGCATGAACCTTTGTTTGTCGTGCAGGTTTCTCGTTATCCCTAACAAAGAGGTCAGACCAGACTCATAATGTAATAAGAATAGGGATTAACTCACCAGCCAAAATGGCACGAGGGATCAGTGCCATCCTCGGGATCGTCCATCCCCAAAGCGATAGTTTGCGCAGGAACGTCGAACCACTGATTGGGGACCCTATCCTCATATGCTTTCTGGGCCATCTTTGAAAAGTCAGGCTGTACCGTATGCGGGGGTGGAAGAGTCCTGTCGCTCTGGAGCATCATATAGAGCAACGTCTCAATATGCATCAACTCATGCTCGAAGCCAACCCAGATAGCTCGGCCAACGCCCCGGGGAATGTTGTCCTGGCCATTCTTGTACAGATTCTGTAGCCGAGACCGAACTCTGTCTTGGTAAGCGGTGATATCTTGCACAGGAGGCCATTCATCGGGAATCTCAGAATGACTATGGCATTGCTCGGGATTGTCCACATCCGGGTCTATTCCTCGCTCAAAGATGGAATAGTAGGATGCAGGATCAGTTGGGACTTGGCCGGTAGTCTTGGTTAACTGAATGTCGAGGAAGGTCGGAATATGGCCAAGATAGAAGATGCATGCATTTCGGAGCTTGATGGGCTTCTCCTGGAGCTCTTCATCTGCAATCATATCCTTGGTTACCATATCCCATGCTTTCCAAAGTGCCTTCCAGTCTTGGACTGCTGGGAGTGGCTCTGCGGCGTAGAGAGAGGGGATCCGACTGAATGGCATGCTGAATTTCTTCAGGAAGTGAAGTCCTAAACCAGTGTTAGTCTCATATCAGCAGTTTCCTTGCATCCTCGATATATCTTGAACTCAGAGGGTCCACCCCCACGTCATCTGGAATAGTTTCCCAATGTGGGTTCATGCTGCCGGTTGAACTGGAAATGGAAACCCCCCTTTGACACGATTCGCGGGGTAGTCCGGGGATGCGTGACCCGAAGACTTGTGATCGCATGTTTCTGGGTGGGATGTGTATCGGAAAAGGATGTGACCTACCATACTCGTCCCCCCGACTCCAGCGATCCATCTCGGTCAACCCTGCAAGTTTCCAGAGCCTTGCCGTTTCTTCCTCGGCATACTTGAGGCTTTGTTCGATTTCTATGCGCTCATGGGGCATAATCCTCGATCCGAGGACTTCCGTTGGCCGGGTGGGAGAAAGGAAAGCCTGATGTCGTCCTCCGTGAACGTCGTAGACATACTCACCAATGACCCTCCATTCGTCCGTGTTGAAGACTTCTTCACCGAGGATCTCGTTGGCGTTCTCAAGGCCATTCAAAATGAATCTGCATGATGTCAATTTACCAAATGCTCGGAGATAGAGCCAATCAGCTTACTGATGGGTGACCCCCTTGGAGTCTGTATCAAAGAACTGCGGCATTAACATCTAATTGTGGGCTCAGCTATGAATTGCGACATACCGTTGTATGCGTGACTATGGTAATGTTAGTATTGTGACTAGAAGCGGTGTTGTTGACTTACTAAACCTTGGCCGGGTTGTTGCAAGAGTCAACGGCGACAATTATGGAATCAGAAGGCGTGATGACCTCTGCAAAACCTCCCAAGAACTCAGCTGCATCGTCCCGGGTGAAGTTGCCTATGGTTCTCATTAGCTCCGTAAATTTCAAGTCATGAATTGAATCGCACCAATACTGGAGCCCAGGTGAATAATGCACTTTGAGCGGCTCGTGAGAGCAGGGTGCTTAAGCCATTCCCTTCCATCGTCATATGTACCGAGAAGCCCGTGACACGAGACATATTTAAAATCAGGGACCTGGGCCAAGGTACGCTCAAGCTCTTTGCGGGACAGATCCAGGGCAAAGTATTGAATAGGCTTCTCGAGCTCCTCGAAGGCCTGTAGAAGGAGACAGACCTTGCGGAGGTTTCTTCTCATAATTAGTTACTGATGTCTTGGATCTCGGGGGAAATGACCAACCCGCTTCCCAGCTCAATCACCATCGAACCTGCAGGAATCTGACTTGCAATCTCCGCAGAGGACTTTTTCAGAACCTCAATCTCATAGTTTGTCAAGTAATACTCATCCAGATATGTGATCTGGAGTAGTATGAGTAAAAGCGAAGGGAAACTCAACAGAATCAACATACGTCCTCAAATATCTGTAGCCCCTTCTCGTTATATAGGAGAAGCGTCGGAAGCTTCCGTGGGCCTTCGTCAGGGTTGAACATAGAAGAAATTTGATCTTTTAGGTTGATTTCGACATGTTCACCACGGATATCAATAATACTGGGCAAAGCAGACGAAGGCTTGGCGGTCGTTGCCTTTACCCTTTGGGCAGCAGCTGGAGACGCAGTAACAGAAGGCATTGTAAAGCAAAAGCGGATTGAGACAAACAACAAAGTATGGGTCCAGCTCAAGATTCAATGCTTGATAGAGGTGGATGGACGGGGAATATATGGTTTACAAGTTGCACAAAGAGTCCTCTCAAAGGGCGTGGCTCTTGTTAATAGTCCTCCCACCATCTCAATAGCTCCGAGGTACCTGAACATTTCGACCGCCTCAGTGGAGAATAATTCGGACGATTCCTCATGGCTTGGCTTGATTATCAAGCCTTGATTGAACCGGGCAAGCAAAACATCCAAGCAACGCGGGGAATGGTTACTCAATGGTACACTATTCTTAGTTCAGCGAATCGTCATAATATCGAATCGTCTAACGATGATACTCTGCGCCAGGAACCAAGGTCCACTTGGAGGTCGCAAAGGGGAAGCCGACTGTGCCTCAAAGATCAAATAGCCCTCCTTTCACAGGGTCGGCACGGCGGATGTACACTACGTACTTACGCCCTGCTGCCTTCTCCATGTGAACGATAATAATCAACGATTTAGGAAGTAAGTTTGTCATGGCATGCTATCTCAAACTAGAAGCATCAGCACTTGTGGAGCGAGAGTGGGAGAGAGGAAAAACTGGCAAATCATTCATGAGCGTCAAGCCCCACGCCCCACGCGCGTGGGAGGTGATGTCGAGGGGAGTAGGCGAGAGCTTACAAGGCAAGGTCTGAGCTTGGAGCTTTGGCGGGTCGGGAGTCGATCGTTCGTTCTTAAGAAGAAAAAGGCGGTAATACCAGATCTTCTAGTCGATATTAAGGCCTTAGTATATGTCAATATTGAGCGTCGCTCTCCATAGAGTCTTGAAACTTCGGCCTTATGTTGCGTGATCTGAGAGCTTACCCCAGATATTTCGAAGCAATGAAGATCGGTAGGTTAGGCTGACAGCTGACCAGAGGTCAGCTGTCTGCTGCCGAAATCCATTACTTGCAGGGCTTAGAAGGCCTCTGCATGGTACGGTTCTGTTTCGAGCCGCAAGGTGCAAGTAGGCAGGTAAAGTACAACTGTACAGTACATGTAAGCCCTGTCCCGTAAACCGGTTTGTACGGGTCATCGACTTTCCTGCTGTTGATTGTACATGAGACGGGATTCGTCCATCTCAAGGTAAGATGGGACTTATTGAAGCTGGTTGTGAGGAACCCCGCGAAGCTTCCGGAAATGCCAGCTCTAAGCCCCTGTTGGTACCTGGGCTGTCCACTAGGACATGCGAATTTGGAAGCAATAGACAAGGGGTGAGCACTAGGTGCAGTGACTTGCATTTGCCGGTCTTGGCGATCCATAAATACAGTGACTTGATGCGGACGTCATGTCAGCGGGTTTGTTCAAGCTGCGCTGTCGTGTAACCTCGAAACTTCAGAATTGATGATGAATGATCCATATTACCGAATCGAATCGACTGTCGCACGACCAGACCAGGGACTGATGAGTGATCAGTATTGCCGAATGAAAGCCGCGGAACTGCCCTATTTCTCAGCGCTCTATGCGATTCGGGCCGGCCGGTCGGTCAGTTTTCGTAAGGATGCCGATAAGTAGAGGACTTGGTAACTTGATTGAGATTCGTGATTCCGTATTATGGTGTTGAGAGTGGAGAGGAGAAAACACACTACGGTTCGCTGATTAATGAGATGGTTGGTTAGCTGATTCGGTGGTTTTGGAAGGTTCAGCCAGGGAAAGCACATGTTGGATGTCAATAGATTTGCTCTGGCCTCACAAATTCACAAGCCAAGCTGCCTCTTGCCACAGTCAAAACTCCCTCCATCCGTTTGAGACCAAAATGCCTTAGGTATTCTCCTGTTATCTCTAGTAGTCGTTGAGGCTCTTCTATTGCTCTCGAGACAGTTATGTTGTATCAAAATGTGACCTTCAGGAATCCCGCGCCAGAGAACGCTTCCAAGTCGTTCAGCACCCGACTCATCCGCTGCGACTCTAAAGTTTCCATGTCCCCATTCAAGATCCCTTGGCTACCTGTTGCTAATGGCTTTCCGACGATGCCGGGCAGTAAGAGCTGGCTTTTCGATGCCCAAGGAGCAGTCTCAGTGGATTCCTCCAAGAATGGCCTGGGCGAGTTGCTTATCGAAGATGGTAACGGAGGGCTTGCACCTTTTTGGTGCGTATCATATATGTCTCGGACGTTATTGTCTGTCATTACCATTCGGCGGCTGGTTTCATCGTTATGACCAGCTTCACCAAACCGAAGACTCGGCGGTATGCTGTCCTGAGATGGTTCAGATATAGCATCTCCAAGAACGGTTGGTCCAGGGGTCGTGTTCTTCGCATGTGCAAAGAACTCGTCTATCGCCTCAAGGTTTTCCAAATAGCTTTGTGTCCTCGGTAAGTAGACTGCAGCTCTTTTTAGTGCCCGACAAGCTATCGCAGCCTGTCCTCTGTGAAGTACGCTCAATTTCTCGATCGCACAAACTCCCATACTTGGTGTCGATTGCTGCTTCTTATCCATATGCGGGAAGTGTTGAGAGTATACAGTCATGAAGCCAGCCAGCCAAACAGAGAATAGTGTCCAAGGGGATAATGGCAGCTTTTCCTTGCAAAGGCTGATCAAGTCAATGATGTTGCACGATGCTCGAAAAACGTCATCTGCACTGCCTTCCCAGAATCGATTCGGGGCAAGACCAAGTACAGGCTGAGAGCTGCCAAAGGGTCCCTGGGGCTTGCGGTACCATAGAGGCAGAAGTGGAAGATATTCTCGGTTGAGAACTATTTGGCACACCAAAGCCAGCATATGCAGCGAGACATATGTATTAGTAGCCTGATGATTTTCATGTCGGTAGTAATTCTGTCGAGAAAATGTAAAGGTATCAGGGGGTCCATTGTTGAAAGTATCTAGCGTCTCTCGCAACTTGTAAAACGTCGATTTGCTATCCCAAGGAGGGTGATTTTCCTGCAGCCGACCACCCATCGAGCTGTACCCCGAGATCTTCGCCCAGATCTCGAGGAGTTTGATGAATAGGCTCAAGGTGCTATCATCGTTGATCTGAGGTTGGCTCAGTTCTTTGTATGGGTGTAGAAGTCCTGTGTAAACGTTAAGAGACAGGTCGAAGGCCGTCTCAGAACATAGCAACTGGATCAGCATGCTCGCGGCTGCAATGCTCAGCGGTCGCTCGCTTCCATATCCCATCAAACGATCGAGAGTGAAGCAACTGTACATCATCTGTCGCCGAGTCTCCCTTATAATCGCGATTTCTACCAATATTGTGCTGGTATGTTGTGGTCCTGTCTGGCCTTCCAGCATACTCATCCGTTGGTCATCAAGTTCAAGCCTCATCAACTTGGCCATGCGGACAGCAACCCCAAGATGTATCCAAGCACTGGATTTATGAGAGACACTCCCTCGAATCCACTCAAATAACCCAAGCATCAGGAAAGCCTGAGTTTTCTCTACCGAGATGGTATTCATAGCTATTCTCAGAGGGCCAAGTGCCGTTGTGAGTACAGCAGCAAAGAAACCAGAAGTTTCCGTTGGACCCGGTTTCGCTTGCAGCTTATGGGACAGATCATAAGTGGCTGGTAGATGTGTTACGTATCGTACTAAGTCTGGATGGAAGCGAGCCGTGAGCATTAGGATGCCCAGTAAACCCAAGTTTACTCAGAGGAAGGCTCTTGCCCTTTCTCTGGGTACCTGTTAATTCGCTCTTTCAATGTTGGTAAGTGGATGAAAGGTAGTTCTGTCGCAGAGTGTTGCTTGCAAACGCTGAGTAGCTGGTCCCAAAGCTCTGTGATAAGAAATAGATATGAGAGGAGTTCCGCTGCGTATGTCGTTGACCTGTCAAGATCAAGTCCAGGTAAATGAACTATTTTCCTCGTCCGCTTCTTCTCCTGGCGTACTTTCTTCTCTGGGTTCTCAACTGTAGGAGGTTTGCTTTGCTTTTGTGGGAGAGGGACTGCTTCAGGATACTGGCAGTGATGCCTTCCTTTGACACAAGAATCGCATGGACTGCTGCCCCCATCGTAGTCCCATTCAATCTTTGACCTCCGGCATCTTAGGCAAGCAATTCTAGACCGCAGAGACTGATTTGTTCGGTGAGGTCTCCCAGCTTTCTCATCAGAGTTAGCTGGTGTTAGTCTACCAGTTGAGACATCATCACCGGTGTCAGGATCAAATTGTTCATCATGGTGAGAACCCCGATTTGACGCCGGCAACATGCCCTCCTGGACAGAGTATACTTCCTCGAGTTTTCGTTTCAAACTCATTGACTGATTTGAAACTATGTTTGATGATTGACCGCCATCGGGGTCGGTTGGTGAGAGGATAGACTGAATGCGAAGTTGGAAAGCTATTTTGACGTTCTTGGTGCTCTTATAGTGCTTTTGAAATATTTGAAGAAAGGTTCAGACAAATAACAAATACGTTCTCAGCCTTCGATGATAGTTTATTTAGCTAGAGTCCTTGAAGGTTTGGAATAGGCGTGATATATCAAAAAGACATGCATTCAACCAAGACATTCATGGCAGTAACACAATAAGCCAAGAATGGACAGATAAACTCAACGACAGGATTGATAGAGTGCAAGAGTACTTATACAAACCAAATCTCAAACTGTCAAGGATCGCGAGCTACATAGGAAAAGGGCATACAAGATGAGAGTCCGGGCCGACTTTCATCATCTCAAACCGACTATGAGATCTCATCATCGATCCAAAGATTTCGCAAAACCTCACACGGGCATGTGATCTTGCTGACGATAAATAGTCCAATTGGCCCTGATTCAGAAAATTGCGAGTCCAATTGAGGGCCCCTCTGTTGTGGCCAAGAATATACCTGCTCTCGCGCAACTATTTCGGTCTATGTCCTCAACTTTACCAGGAACAAGATATATCCAATGAATGACAACTAGAGTTGAAGAAACCCTCACTAGGGTTCTTGGTGGGAACAACACGGGGTTGGCGATATGGAGAGCATATTGCTACGTAGGCAATGATAGGGTGAAATAACATCCATGATGAAGAATGAAATGATCCTGGTTCCCACTTGCGGCCAGCCGAGCAGGTGGATCGCAAAATAAAAGGCACACTGGGAAGACTGATAGGCTAGTATTTGCTATAAATAAAACCACTGTATATAAATTTACATGGTAAGTAAACTTTAAGTCGTTCTTATTTAATGTGCTTGACAGAAGTGTAAAGTGTGTGGATAATTCTCTGACCCACCTGCCGAGCCGCAGCGTGGTACGTAGCTATAAGTGGCAGCTCAAGTGAGAGTAGCAATTCTATTACCAATTTGCAGTCCATTCGAGACATGGAAGTTGATTTGAAATATCCCAGGGTCTCCATGTCTTTTGAGACAGTATTGATTTAGTCTAATCTTGGGCTATGGTTCGAAGAATTCGCGATCAGACAATAAAGATCACACCTTGATACTAGGCTAAACATATGTAGTCGTATAAAACATCTCAGCCGCATCGCGGAATTCTCTGCGTTATGCGATATAATAATGTTGCCTCTTGAAAGATTGACATTCGGCTTATGATAATCCCGGCAATGGATGCATGCGCCTCCTCGTTTGCGTGGACAGCCATGTTAGTTTCTGTTGAACGGCAAAAGACCTCCCAAAGAGTGAAAAAGTTGTGTCTCAAATCAAATGTCACTGTCAATGACCGTACAGTTACAATGCCAAGCTGGGCTAGTCTTCACTGGAGTCTGGACCCTCATGAGCAAAGCCAAGAAGTTTAAGCTTAAGTAGGTACTTCGCCCATGTGCACACGCAATCAAGCTTCAGTTTGGAGATAATCTTTTTGCCTGCCCCAACAAAGAAACTGGAAACTCAAGCTTTTATTCTGGACTGGGCTCCAAAATGACACCAGACCCAAAAGACATGTCACTACCACTCGCTCAGTTGGTGGCGATACCAGGGTTATTTGATCCCCAACCAATGAATGACGTCGGTCGCCTCAAGAGGCCTCACAGCTTGAGAGTAGAGCTTCACACCACATGAATCTAAGCGCCGACAGACGCCCACCTCCTTGATGAGAATACCCATGATCACACTGCTCTTCAAATCAAGCTCTTGCAACAGCCGCCCAGCAATCCCATTGAAGTTACTGCGTTGACGCGCATCGCGCTTGTCTTTCTTTTGTCTAAGGTCGACAGACTTTTGGTGGTGGATCGAGCGAGTGAGCGAGTGTTGTCATAAGCTACCTACCTACTAAGACATAAACCTGACCCCTCCATCTCGTCTTGCGACTTTCCAAGTTCCAGGATTCCAACATCTCTCCCCTTTTCTCGACCTCTACTCGTTGCCCTAAACTTGTTCTTCCTTTCTATTTCTTAATATCGAATTCGCATCCTTTTCTACCTACCAAAGATCACATTCTAACAAATATGTCTTCTGGGCATAATGTAAGTAAAAAGATACCCCTCAGGCGCATCATGAACGCTTTCCATCCATACTGACAAATTCTTGGACAGGATCCGAAGCTCCTCTACGCCGTAGAGGGCATCAATGCCTATCATATCACTAATGGCAAAGAGCAATCCCTTACCACTTCGGGACCCCAGACACTGTCGCTTCTCATGGTCCCGACTTCATCTGGCTTCGTTGAGCCTTCGGGATCTGGCTCGGATGGCGAAGAGGACTTCTATCTTCACCTACATCTCCCCCCTGAGCTCGACCTACCTCTGCCCGCTACGACCCAAATCTACCATCAACCACCTACAAGCTATTTGATCCCTCGCTGGGATCTCGGTCCCGACAGCGGTGCTTTTACCCGCATTGAATTCCCTCCCACCAACTCTCGATCGGGTGTCCAAGAAGATGTCGACACTTTCGAGACTATCCTTGCCCAGTGCACTGCATTTCTCGAACGAGCAGCTCCGCCCCAGCCCCCACGACCCTCCGAGAAAGCTCAAGCCAAGGCGCGCGAAGCTGCTGGCGAGCAACTTCCCGCTTACAACCCGGCTGACTTCAACCCAGGAGAGGGCTACGTTCAGGGCAGTCATAGCTCTCACAATGGGGGCCGAATCGTGCTTATCGATGAGGAAGATGGTAGCGTGCTAGGAGAGTTGACCGACAGCTATCAGGTGGTGGAAGACAGCAAGATCAAGCCCGGTTCCAAAGGTATGCACCACAAACTCCATAATGATGCGCTTTTAGTTGCTAACGCTCATATAGAACCCGTCGAGATTGCCCTCCCTACCGATGGTGGCCAGAATATTTCTGTGCAGCCTGTTTCGCAGCCATACGCCGAGATGGAGATGCACCCCGCGTATAAAAAGTCTACACTCGTGAACAGCGCAAACAAAGCGTCTCGTCTGATTGTTACGACATCAGACGTCGTTTCTAGAACACTTCAGGGCCAAGCCGACAACTTCACCAAGAACACCAAGCCCGTCGCCAAACCTGTGACTTTCGCACCAACCACCCATGCGCACATTCGTCGGATCAACAACTTCTCCAGCAGAGCAGCTACGTTCTCAGCCACCACTGTCGGGACCATCGGAAACATGGCACAGAATTTAGGTGCAACTGTCACCCGTCGCAAGGATGGACGTGCCAGAGGCTATGATAAGGATGGCAATGCGATCGACACCTATAAGCCGGGTGTTCTCAACAAGAGCTTGATGGCCTTCAATACTGTCGTTGACGGCATTGAACAAGCTGGCCGTAATTTACTTACTGGTACATCGTCCAGTGTGACAACCGTTGTCGGTCATCGCTGGGGTGCCGAAGCCGGTGAGGTGTCGCGCAACCTTGGTGGTGGTGTCAAGAATGTGGGACTTGTCTACATTGATGTGACAGGTGTATCTCGACGTGCCATTCTCAAGAGTGTTGCCAAGGGTATGGTGGTTGGCAAGGTCAAGGGCGGTGGTGAGATCATCGTGGGAGGCACTGATAACAACCCAGGCTTTGAGACAAGAGAGGGTAATGGCCATGGTGCGCGAAGCACATACGGTGATAACGTGAGTGTTGCCAGTGGATATGATCCTAATGGCAAGAAGTCAGCCAAGGAACATTACTGAGGGGCGAAGGTATTGGAATAGCAAGCACTTATGACCAGGCTTTGGTGAGGTTTATTTGAGTTCTTTGTTGGGCGGTAATGCAGATCTGATCAATTGTTCACGTCTAAAAACCATTGTACCATTTGGGTAGGGAATCTTTGAAATATGATCTTGATTGAACACCTATGTATGTAATGAAAGAATGCGAGATGCTCGTGTAAGTGACCTATTGGCACAGTATAAATTATAATATGCACGGTAGCATCGCGGGGCAGGTACCTTGCGCTATCGCGTCGCGCCTGGTAGAGCTTCGAATTGCATAAAATATAGGTACTGATCTTTATTGATGCCGCGCCATGTTAATGGTCCAAGTCGAATCGCCTGAGAGTCGCGGTATCGGAGACGCCTTTCTATCTAAACTTGGCTTTGGCTGAGCATTCCGTCATTGGCCGTGACAGAGCTCAAACTTGGAGTCTTTAGAGTGCTTCAAACATATCAACCTCTTCTACGGAGTACACTCACTCTACTACATCAGACAGACAAGCGCCTGGTTCATGTGCCGTTTTGAGTTGATTGGTGTTATTATAATTATCCTACGTGATATTGGAGATTCTATCAGATCTAGAAAGGCACGAAGAAGGTGCGTCTCTTACTATTTCTATACATGCTGCGATGCATCACCGCTAATTGTATTCCCAAGCTCTCCAGAACCAGAACCAGAACCATGCTCCACGAAATCTTGCTCTCCCTCTCGGGACATCCCTCCCCTCTCCTACGAACCGATGCAAGCCAATCCCATGCCCTCTCGGGCGTATCACCCGCTGAGCGCCAACTTCTCGCCTCGGTCGCCCATCTTAGCGATGTCCACATCAAACTCATCACCTACACGGCCCAAGTAGCCAACTCACACCCATCGACCATCTGCCGAGCTGTGTCAACAGCCATAGACACCATTCATCTCGCAGCCTTCCAGCGCAAAGTCCTTGATGTAGAGGCAAGCATATTACAAGATGACCCGGAGCTTGTGGGAGCGTACAACATTGTGCCCTTGACGGCTGTGGTGGGCGAATTTAAGGACTGGACCAGGAGAATGGACTGGCTTTGGGAGATGGTGCAGTTTATGCTGGCGAAAAGTAAGAAGGGTGAGGCTTGCCATGGTGCGCAGCTCATGGATCGTCTACGTCTTGAACTGCAGAGCGGATATCGAGATGTGCAAGAGGCGGCTATGAGTCTTGTCACAGTGGCCGAGACTGCTTGGTTGAAGCAGGTTTCTGCTTGGATCTTATATGGCAGACTTCCGAGCTTTGGGGGTGATGACTTTTTTGTCCAGAAAGTTGAAGAATCCGAAGAGGTGAGTTTGTTACGAGTTCGTTCGTTCTCACGAAACATGGCTAATTGTTGTAGGAGTACATATCGCGGTCAAGTCTGTTGCCAGCGTTTGTGACGCCGGCCACAGCTTCGTCCATGCTCTTTATTGGCAAGTCGCTAAATCATATTCGAGTTAAGAGCAGTGTGGACTCTGGATTGCGTGGGCTGGATCACTTGTCATCGAAGCTACAAGAGTTGTCCAGCCTCTCCTTTCCGCTAAAAAGCACCAGCTTCTCAAGAGCCATCATCGCCGTCAGAATATCTCTATCTGAAAACACCCTTCAGAAACTCCTTCCGCTGGCCAAGGTAACGGAAATGCTCCAATTACTACGAGACTTTTTCCTCCTAGGTCGTGGTGAATTTGCCATGCAATTGACTCACGAGGCAGATGAAAAAATACGCAGCCGATGGAGAAGAGCAGATAACCTAGCCTATGAAAAGGGCGATGGTCTCAAGAATGTGACGGTCAAAGAGGGTGAAGTTGCAGCAGTTCTCGCCAGAACATGGGCTGTTCTAGCATCGATGCAGGGCCAACATGCCGAGGAAGATGAGCAACTCGAACTTGCTCGAGATCTCTTACGACTCAACCTCACAAAGAGCAAGGCAACTACGACCTTTGGCTCTGGCTCTGGTCTCAGTCTCGATGCTGCAAACCTCCTATCCGAATCACCATTCCGAAATCTCCTATTTTCCGTCCCTTCGTTACTATCGATCCAGATTCCTGCGCCATTGGATATGGTTCTATCCCCTTCAGACGTCCAGATATACTCGTGTATCAACGCCTATCTCCTATCCATGCGCAGAGCGCATATACGACTTACTGATCTGTGGAAGATCACATCCTTGAGACGTCATCATCCAACCTCAAGAGGTGATCGAGAGCAAATAATTCTCCTTCGAAAGCGATGGACAGCCCGGTCATCATCAATGCGCAGTTCTTGGACAACTGCCAGTGCTGCCATATTCTTCCTCGCCGAAACGGAGGCCTACCTTCAGACAGAAATTGTAGCTGGGCTATGGGAGGGGTTTCATGAGTGGTTGACAGCCAATGATCCCAAGCATGGACGGTCTAGAGCACCAACACCTACCAAATTACAAGACGAATCAGGGGATGCTGATGAAGAGGAGGAGGAAGATGTTGATATATGGCTACGTGGTGAAACCGACAAGACTGGGGCTCAAGACGAAACTGCGAAAACACCAGATTCAACTCCCCCCCAAGATCCTCAAACCCTCTCAACAGCCCATCGCCTCTACCTTCGCACTCTCATTCATCGCCTTCTCCTCACTCAGCCAACCTTTACTCAACCTCTATATAACCTCCTCATTCACATAGATCATCTTGTCGCGCATCTGCACCGCTTACATGCCATCTTCACCTCCATTGACCTCGAAACGGACGCCGGCGTGGTCGACGCTTTTGTCGATCTCGAGTCTGAAGAACGAGACGTTAAGCGCCGCCTCCACGACATTGAGTCCCGCGTCCGCTCTGGCATCGAAGACGTTGTCGCCGCCCTTCGCGCTCTTGAGTCCGACCCCATCTTCACAGCCGAATGGGAGGGCGACACAGCTCCCGCCACTGCAACTGAGGAAGACGACGAGGATCAGCAGAGAAACGGCAGAGCTCGGGACACAGACGATGCAGAGGAACGCGGTGGCTTCACAGCTGCCCGTGTTGGTGACATCAATCGCCTGCTAATGAAGCTCGACTTTGGTACATGGTTCGGCAGAGCGGACGGCCACGATGATGCCGAGCAGCTATAACTCGACCGCTTCTTACATGTGCGATATCGTGTGGGATAGCCAGTTGGCCAGACTTACATGAGCATCAATAGCAGTCTTCCATGCCAAGGTATGTCTGCAGCAATGAAAACGACGGGCGTTTCCCCCACATCCGTGGCGTTACTGGTGGCACGATTCCCACATCCTACAATGTACGGTATCTGGAGCCGGTCTGCTGACAGGGGTTGCAATTGGGGATGGATGAGGGTTTTTTCCTGTATCAACGCAGATGAGTTGGGTGGATGGGGGCAAGCATTGACTGATACCAATAGCTGAAGCACATAGGCATGCAGCTGAACGAAAATTTTGCGCAAGATCGCCAAGAATCCTGTCAATTTGCCGCTTCGTGTCAGGCCATTACTTTATCTCATCCCGACTGTGCAGCTTTAGCCTGATTGTACCGTACAAGTCTTTTGTATGTGTCTCGTTCATTCCAATAATTCTGTAGTGATTCAATTCTCTTCAATCCAGGCCTGCCCATTTTTCATTTCTGGGGTAAGAGGCGTAGTCCAATCCGGGGTAAGCAAAGACACCCTTCAATACCAAGCCAGGCCAGATCATCATTCCAAGGCTTTGCCATATCTCATAGCCCTATAAAAAGTAAATAAAAAATAAATAAAAACTCCCAAGCGCCTCGCATGCTGTAATCATGGGGATGATGTATCGAATCCCGCATATACCCGTCCAATAACTCGTAACCCTGCCGGTCTGTGGCGGGTGGATACAGTAGATGATGAAATAAGGAAATAGCCAAATATGTACATGTCCGTTCGTGACGGGATAAGAGGTCTGTTAAAACAAGAGAAGTAGAAGTTTGAAAATCGTAGTCTTTAGAAGGCAATGTAACATCTTCTTGTTTTCTGAGATGGAAACTGCCAAAAGTCGATATATTCGTGGAGCAAATACCGAGGATGGTCAGTCGGCATTAACTTTTCGATGTGGCTTGGCCATTAGTACGCAGCAACAGGCTTGCGGCCGAATCTTAAAGAACCACGGCTTGAAGAGTGTTCTTCTGAGTGGCGTCGCTGAAAGAAGCTGTGCATGAAGGAGCGAGGATTCGAGGGGCTCACATCACCAGTGTCCCTGCGGATGGCACGGTGTGAAGGCTTCTTGGCTTGCCATCGCTCCTTGATGCAGTCGTCAACGAGGGAAATGAGGCCGGTGGCGATGATAACACTAAAGTTCTGTTAGATAAAATTACCATAAAGGGGGGCTCATGACAGCTTACTCAGCCACGTCGGTAATAGCATCAATAATGCTACTATCGCTAATCCAGATATAGCAAGGAGTAACCCAAGCTCCAGCCAGCTCGTCGTCAAGAATTTGGTTGGGGCTGCGCATCTCGGGGACGATATGAGCGACAGGTGCACCATGACCGTCTCGGACAAGGTGGAATGAGACAACATTGAGATTCTTGTCAATTACGCGCTTCCAGGCGTACGTGTGACCCCACCATTCGAACTCATATCGCTTGTTGGTACGTCCCCCTCGTCGTGCAATATCCACGCGAGCATAGTTGCTAAACTCAAGCTTGATACGGTTGGTAGGTACCATTCGTGCCTTGGGCTTGGGCGATTGTGACTCAGACTTTTCGGCATGGTGTGAGCCAGACCATACAGAAGCGTTGTCAGAAGTGTTAGAGGCGCTGATACCATTGCCGAATTTGAAAAGTGACGAATTGCTCGAGGTTGGTCGGTGGAACGGGGTGGCCATCGTTCGCATAGCGGAGCTCATGGACCGTTGAAAAGCAGGGCGTGCTGCAGCGACGGTACTGGTGGGCGCTGGTGCATATGTACGCTTAGAGTTGCAAACCTCTCGGCCAGAGTCGCGGCAATACCGACGCAGGGAAAACTCTCGACGGGCAAGATCGTGCATGCGAAGGTGGAACAGCTGGACTGCAAGCGTCCGTCGAGTGTGTCCAAAGGGAACAACAGTATCGACACGGAGATTCATGTTGCCGTCCGAGGTGCAATCGTCGTGGCGAACGGCAAGCCGGTCCAGTGAAGGAAATAGACGACTAAAGTCTTGGGGCGTAGATGGTCGACAGGGGCGTTCGTTGGAGGTTCCGCGATAAGGAGGCAGCACTGGGGGAATGTGAAGCGATTCAGGGTCGGATAGAATGAAGTCCTTGTCGGCGTCCTCTTGTTGATCCTCCCGGTCGTCGTCGTCATCATCGCCGCTTTCCTCGTCGTCTTCCTCTTCCTCCTCTTCCTCAGTTTCAATTTCCACGTCTTCACCGCCGGCTGGCAAGTCTCGACACAAGGGCGGCATCTCCGACAAAACTGAGTCGTATGTGGCGATTGAGGATGATGTGGTGTTGAATCTGCGCTCAACAGTTGCTGCCTTCATTTCTGTTGTAGGCTTTTGCCTTTGTGAAATATCGAGGCACTTGTTATTGGAACCAGAAGCTGAATGAAAAGATGTGGGAGCTGTTGATTGAGAGGTTTCTGAAAAGTAGGAGTCGCGGCGTGAATCCGAATCCGAGGGAGCTGGAGATGTGGTAATGACAACTTTTCGTTGCCGCCGTGATGATAGATCGGGCGTCATTGTTTGATAATTGCCAATTGGGAGGATTAGATTGTTGTGGTATCCAGGGTGGTTGGTGTTGACAGAGTGATAAAGTTCAGGAGTGCGTGTAAGTGGTGCAGATGTTGAGTTTGAAGAGTAGATGTGTTTTGAAGTAAGTGTGTGGCCAGGTAATACTTGAGGCTTGGTTATATATGACACAGCCAGGTTCAATCAGGTTGAGTCAGAGTCGATAGTCGTGAAGTTGTTAACGTCGTATAATAGATGGGAAGGCAATCGAAATAGATATATCTTCACCTTGAGTCGGTTCTGCCTTGGTATGGATGGTAGACTAACGGACGTTGGTCGTAGGTGGGGAGGGGGGGCTTATTTGGTACCGAGCCTGACCTTAATACGCAACCAGTGGAGCTGTCGAGATGCCAGGGGTAAGACGTGTGCTCAGGCATGGATTTGGACTCGAGGCCACATCAGGAACCTGGCGGGACGGACCACTTTGGGACCACCTGTCAACTCGGACCACGGCGGGGGAAGAAGTGAGAAGTGGAAGAATCGCCTCGCCTCGCCCCGGCCTCAGACCTCATCTCGCAGACTCGTGCTTAACCTTCAATAGCCACCCCCTAGTGTTTCTTGTATGCAGCCAACGGTGACACTGTTGCAGCCCTAGCATCTCTGGACTGCACTTTATTGTTGGCTGGAAGAGACAGTACGGTCTGGGCATGAGTGAGCAATAATTATGCTCCTGTAAATTAACAGCATTGCTACCTATAGTACCGTAAAGTCAACGGTGGGCAGACCATCGGGTCACAGGCGGCACCATGAAAAAGTTGGCCATTCTTCGGGAGGCAACTTCAACGGTAGGTGGCTGATAACCCCAGGCGATGCATTCCAGACTTTGACACACAACCGACTGTCTGTATCGGGGATGAGCGCTCACAGTAGAGCACAGCACTCCATAGCAGGAAGTAGATGACTCTATTCTGTCCGTGGACAGTACAACAACACCTCTGTCGTGGGGGAATAGTGCCCCGGATGAGATCCCTAGTGTGCATCGGCCAGTGCTCGGCCACTAAAATGAGCAAGAGGGTGCGCGTGTGAGGACGTTGCGACGGTGTACCACACGGGGACAGGCCACAGCTGGGGTGCAATGGCTGTTTGGGAGCTCATGTCGAGCTCATAGTCACACCATGGGTGGGCTGTTTCCTCCGTCCCGTCGATTCGGTCTTCCTGGGGCTGGGGTGATGGGCGACAATCGTTTCTCAGTCAGGATGACGGGTTCTGGTGCCCGCCGATCGATGGGATCTCACTGAAGTGGTCGCGATCAAGTATAGCGCGAATACCGTTCTGTAAGCTTGATTACTAGAGTTGATTCACTGCGGCGATGGAGATGGACGTCAAGAGAATTGAAAGAGTTTTTTTTTTTTTTTTTTTTTTTTTTACCAGGGTAGTCTCGGACCAAGACCGAATAATTAACGTGCCTGCGTGCTTCGTTAGAGGTTGAGCATGGTGTTGCCTGCTGGAGAGAAGCACAGACAGATCCTCCCTCTCTGTTTCTCCATGTTCAGGACCCCTAATGTTGCGATTCTCCAGTTTCCGAAAGACCCGCCAATCTTTCATCACCACGCAGAGCCAGCGATGTGTTTCCCCTTCTTCCCCCACGAGGCCCTTGTGTTCTGTGAGGCTGTTGAAACTCGGCTTGCCGTGCGTTGGCTCATGACCCAGTTATTCCTCATCATCGATAAATCCATAATGAGTACAGTACTGTAGGTAGCGTGCCCTGGACGTCTCAGCATCATGACCAAATGAGAATTGGCCGGTTTCTGGAACACGACCCGGCTGGTTCAGCTTGTGCATATCCGTACGGTTACACAGTACGGTAGACAGGGCCGCCTGTAAGCCCAGTTGCCGAACAAGGAATCGTTTGTTGGAGGTTTGACCTGATTTTTAAAGAACAAACTCCCTGATTGTCCACGATTTTAATCAGGTACCTAATTACCTACCTTAGTACCTACTAGGTATCCATCGTTGATGACTCGGTCAGGTGATGCCCATGAGTTTATCTCTGGATCGTGATTTCCTGATCAGACTATCTATCTTCCTGCGCCTACCTTCCTTTGCAGGTTTGGTGTATTAGGTACGGAAGGTGCCAGTTGCCTCTAGGTGCGATGATTCTTTCAGGCTTCAAGACATACACCTCAGGCATCATAAGGGCACAGTAAAATATCTTCCTTTTTCACTACCATAGTACCTAGGTACCTCCACTACTTAACATTACTCGTTGTACCCAAGTTTAGTAGTCGAGTACTGTATCAACCTCAAACCACAACTTCGCGTCTATTTGAGTTTATGAAAACTTATATTCCTGGCTCTCTGTGTATCATTACATCGAATCCTTGTCATTTTTTGCGCGACTTGAGGTTTCCCTCACCATCCATCTCCATGTTTAGCTTCCACCAACCAAGCCCATGCTCAACCATCCAAGTCATTTTTCACCCAGCATTCATGCGTCTTTTTGGCTTCTCTCATTGATCCAGAATGTCTTAGACCACCACCCGGTGACCCCGGAATCTCATATGCACGACCGATTGGATCCCACGGCATCTCACCTTTTCGCCTTTTCGCCTTTTCTCGCTCGGGAGGGTTGTTGCGCAGAGCCTTGGATACATTGGGCCTATTGCTAGTACTGTCTGTACAATATTTCTTACTACTCGTGATAGAACGCGTCAGCCTTCTCTATCCACCGTGTCTGCCTCGCAATGGGTTTAGCTTTGACTTCTTTGCTGGCAAAGTCGGTGACGAGGCTACAATGACGATTGAGAATGACAAAGCCACATTCTTCGACATGGCCTACAGTGAATGAAGTGGCCCAGGCGACGATGCTCTCTGCTCCGCCCTGGACCTAGTCCTAGGTGCTTCTATTTAGGGAGCTGCCACGACAAGGGTACGCTAGGCAAGAGCCTAAAATGATCTCTCCCATCAGGCTCCATTATCAAGTCCCCTCTCCATGGACAGCTTACAACATCAGCCTCGACGGTTTGTCTGCTGCGCCAGGCAGAGCTACTGAACTACAGGTTAATTAACTACTGGGCCGTCCCGCTCCATACATATCCCGGTAAGCTACTGAGCGATATTCACGCGGCGGGCGGGTCGGCCAACTCATTAATGACTTTGCTGGCTCATGATACTTGGTCGATATATCTGTCATGGGGCATTTCGTTCAAAGGCAGCAATCACGAAGCATGACTGTGCTGTCTGTTTCTTGCTGTCGTTACAACCGGATCTTCAAGATGGAGTTTGTCGGATTGAACTCGGTATTTCTCCAAATTCGATATTGACACCCAGGGGATGCCTTGCTTTGAAACCCAACACCTCCATCATCATGCATCCTAGCCTGTAGGGCTTGAGACGCCATCGACACTTTGAAGCATTCGGGTTTCATCCACGTCACTGCTCATCGCTATACTATTAATTGGAGAGTGATTCGGACAACACATTGTGCAGACTGATTAGTTACACAACTGAGATGAACTTCAATTTAGGCTTGAACAGTGTGTCGTATCCTGCAGCTTCATCCCACCTCTGGTTCGCATCGCACGCGCTGAATATGCAAGCCAAAAGCGATTTCTGGCCATCAAGCGAACCCATCGAGATGTAGTCCTTGTTCATGTGTTGACCGCCCATTCGCTCTCGTGAGCTCTTGCCCCTGTTCGATGGATGATTTGGCCAATCGCAAGACCAGTGGTTCTCTTCCTAGCCAAACAAGCACCCTGAAAATCGTGTTCGCAGCCTCCTAGAGTCAGTGAATCGTCAAGTTGTGGTTCCTGTACCTGACCACCATGAGGCCGCAATATTGTTACGAAGAACCAACTATTAGAAGCTTTTGGAGAAGCGGAGTTTGCTGGCAACACCCATCTGACTATCTAGCTACCCCAATCAGAGCAGAAGAAGACATATTTCCATTTTCGATCACCTACACGAAGTTGGAGTTGCGGATACACCACTTAACAGAACTCTATGTCGTCATGTCACAAGCACCGCAGCATCTTTGGTAAGCTTCAAGTCTGGAGGTCACCGAGCTGACCTCATTTTGTCTCGGGCCCGATCCAATCTTTATCATTTGTCATCTCAACCTAAGCCGCGGTTTAGCGCAGTTGACCTGTTTCCTCGTTCATCGTTTCGCTACTGCACCTATCCGAGACCAGCAGGTCGACTTGACGCAATGCTACGGGAACTACTTAAGCTAGCGACATACTGCACATACTACTGTACTGTACCAAGATGCAGCTGCTTAACCGAGAAGTTGACAGCACCATGGCCCTGAGGTGATTGGGCTCATGACGAGGGCTTCAGGTACAGTTTAACGGCATATTGTGTCTGGCCTCAGAATCGATAGCCGCCAACAACACCTCAAGATGATAGCCGAACGTGACCACATACTCCAAGATTGGCCTGAGAAACATCTCTGGCGCCTCACTTTCCGCCTGAACGGACAGCACTGTTTCCCCACGCTTCTCTTTTCCTTCACGTGGTGGAGGTGGAGATACTGGCCCGTCGGTGGAATATGCGGCATGCCACTACCAGGCTCTTACTATCAGATTCTTGCACGAAGTATTCTCGAGGCGCGACGAGTCGATGCATGGATGATTAGGGGCTGATCCGAATGGACAATAGCCGGGTCTTCGGGCCCTGCACTTTTTCTACCGCTATTCCCCATGCATCTGCATATTGTGCCTAAGAACTTGACGGGAATCAGCTATTTGCTGGATCATGAATGTCGGTCTTTGATAGGCGAGATGCTGCTGTGCAAGCTGTCTTGTACGTTTCAACGTGGGCCGTGGCCATCCTTTCTTTACCTGCCGCTGCGACCACCCGATTAAGAGAAGTATTATTCATCAGGCATTAACTTGTGTTCTCCCACGTCCAAGGCATCATATCTCGTCGCTATGAAACGTTCACTCCTGTTCTTCCCGATACTCTCGAGGGATAAACCTGACTTCATCCATTAAATCACTCCACCTCAAATCACGGAATACGCTGAGTTGAATAATATCATTTCTGCTCACGTAAACCTCACAGCTGTGGGAACGCCTCTCCCCTCATCGTCTCTTTCTGTCCGGGTGATCTTCTTGCGAGTTAGATTCCTCTTTTGGTAGCAAGCTATGAGCTTTCGCAATACCACCCACCTGTCAAACTTGTCATCCAAATTTGATTTGACGCTCAATTCTCCGCTGTTGAAGATCTTGTCGATCAAAGTAACGGCAGGCATGTTGCTTGTTTGGGCTTACACAATGTAACTCTCCAAGACCTTATGTGTGGCCGGTCAGAAATAGAAACGTGGCCGTGGAACCGCTGTGAAGACGGCCGGGCCGTGCCTGAGATAAATGTTGTCTCGGATTCATGCGAGGCTTTGTTTAACAGAGACAACTATGGGATTCTTGATGTAGGAGAAGCTGAAAGTGAAATCAGAGATGTGACACAGGATAAGATGCATCGGTCGATAACATAGCCTACTGAATCGAACTGCTCTACAACTAACTAAATCTCCCATGTTCCACTCGTCGTCTCCTATCTGAACACACGCCTCTTGCAGCGCATCATATCCTCCTCCTGTAACGCTCCCGAACCCTTAACCCACCACTCAACGCCTGAGGATACAGCCACGGCCCAACATCCAATCTTGAACTCCTCCAATTATTCATCGTCGTCATCATCATCATGGTTATCTTCTCCCAGAGATCGTCATCACCCTCGCTACGTCGTCCCCAGCTGCACTAGGACTGGCTACTCCAGCCAACCCAGCTTCGCGGCATGACGCGCCAGATCTTGACCTCTCCGCTGCGCAGGTCGTCGAGCTTGAAACTCTCCACCTTGACCTTCTTACTCTCGCGACCTTGTTCCCACGCCCGCACCTTCTTCTTGGTGCCATCCCACTCAGATACGACAGCGACATGGTCAGGTTTGCCCACCTCGGCAGAGTACTTTGCATGCATGGGACCGTGCTTGCCCTGAAATTTGGCGTTGCGGATGGTGATGATGTCGCCAGCTCGGATTACGTCGTTTTGCTGGGTTGATGCATTGGCCATGTTGGAATATACAAGGGCGCCGTAAGCACGAGTGCCGACAGGAGGTAGAGCGTCCTTATAAGGTTTGAGAAGCTCGAGGACGAGACCTTGCGGGGTGCCGTCCGCGACAACGGAGTCTTTCTTGGATGCCACAGCCGTCGAAATATGGCGACCAAATCGTTCATAATACTCTTCCATTTGATCTTGGCGGAGTGGACGAGGTGGGGGCTCATGACGCTGCTCCAGCTGAACATCTGAGGGATCGTAAGGGTCGTATCGAATTGTCAAGAAGGTTTGTGAGTAGTCTTGGAATAAGATAAAGATCTCGCGAGTTATCATCGTCTGTTGCCCACCATTGGTAGATGTTGACTCTTCAGCCTCGAAGTGGATGTCCTTGCGGCCTTGGAGTACTGGTGGTACCTGATTAGACTGCTTCCACCAACCGCTTTGAATGGCCAGGTCTAATTCATTCGCAATGAAACCTGACTCCATCGACATTGATGGTCGGTGAACCTCCATAGATCGTCTGTTTCCAGCAGTGGCTCTCGAAACATCAAGAGATTGCCGACCTGAGGTGCGACCTGCAGGAACCGACGGAGGAGGCGGGACTCTTCGATCGACAGGAGAGGTAATAGATGGCGATGGAGGGAAGATGCCCTCCTCCTCGATCTTGGGCGTTCTGGGGGCATAAGCGTGCCCGCCAGGGAGTGCTGAATAGTTGTATGGGTCATAATCTTCTTCCTGCCGGGGTGACTGAGATAGCTGCGGAGGAATGATGTTTGCAGGAGGGGGAGGGGGAGGCGCCGCGCGTGGTACGTCAATAGACTGTCGCATGCTATCTGTAGGAGGAGGTGGTGGAGGAGCAGCGCGAGGAGTATCGATAGACTGTCGCATGTTCTCTGGGGGCGGTTGCGTAGGAACAGGCGGAGGCACAGCTCTGGGAGCCGGCGCTGAGGGAGTAGGGGGTGGTAGGCTGGGAGGAGCATCGGAAGCTGGTGATAAAATGGTGTTGTCTTCCAGGCTTGAACCGCGAGCATGAGACTTCAAGGCATCTTTATGAGGAACCGAGGAAGCAATATCGGTATCGTAATCGCCTTCATATTCGGTGAGTTCCTCCGCTTCCTCTTCACCAGCCTGAGGAGGTCCCCTGGGAGGCTGTCCGTAGGAATCTTGAGTTGACTGTCGACGGGGAACGCCTGGCGGAGGCGGGGGCGGTGGCCGACTCTGCGCAGGAGGAGCTGGCGCAGGTCCCGGAATAGGAGGTGGCTGTCGGCTTAACCTATTGCTAGCATTGGATTTAGGAGATGTAGGGCTGAACTCCTCGCGGCTAGGGGACTGGGGGGGCGATCTCGCAGGCAAGTGAGGAGGTTGAACTGGCGGTGGCGCCATGGGAGGAGACCTTGCGGCAACTACAGGAGCCTCTCTCTCACTGTCACGGCCGCCAGAAAGTTCATCGCCGGATTGCGATCCTTCAGACTGAGACTTCACATCCACGGGAGGCGCAGGAGGCGGAGGTCGAGCTGAAGAACAATCAGTCTAATGTTCCCTCTTAAGCGGGGTTTTACTTACAGTCAGGTGGCGGAGGGGGCGGCGCTCCTCGACTACCAGGAATAGGGGGAGGGCCTGCAGGGTCTCGTGGGGGAACTGGGTGATTGTCAACGTCAAGGCCAGATCATGGAACCTGGATACACTTACTTGTAGGGACAGAGTAAGGCGCAGGAGTAGTATCGCTCTCTTCCTCTTCCTCAGGGGCCTGTGAGTGCTCCGGAACTCGAGGAGGCTGAGAGGGCACAGGAGGTGGTGGCGCTCGAGCAACTGGTTCATGCTCGTCAGGCCGAGTTGGCTCCTCTGGTTTGCTTGGGCCGCCAAATCCAGGAAGAGCCATCATAGTAGGAACTGGTGGTGCAGCATGGGAGGTCGGTGAAGCTTCCTCGACATTTTCGTCGATGGATGTTCGCTCTGGCTTTGGTGCCTTCTTCTTCTTGGGCGGAGGCGCAGGCGCAGGCATGGGGGCACCGAACATGCCATGGAAGCCCATACCACCACTCATCTTGGCCATTCTCGCCCTCAACTCTTCTTTGCGTCTGACTTCAGGGTCAACCTCTTCCTCTTCTTCTTCCTCTTCCTCCTCTTCCACTCCCTCAATATCCTCTTTTTTCGATGCCTCAGGAGGGGGGCCAGCTTGAATAGGTAACGCTGGTGCGGGTGCGGGCGCTCGTGCCGCATGCCTAGATACGCCATCGCTATCCTCACGTTCCGTTATGTCATCGTTGCCTTCGGTTGTATCACCAGCACCAGACATGTCCGCCTCATTACCATCATGTATAGTTTCTGTTATGGGTCCTTTGGAGGACCTGCGTCGCGGCGGGGGCGGCATTCGGTTTTGTCGGGGCTCGTCTATAGACACCCTAGCATTGGAATCCTGGGTGTCTCTTCGCTCAAGGGGAGGTTGAGGCTCCTGGGGTGAAGTCTCTGTCTCAACTGGGGCATCAACCTGTCCGATACTCTCACGTTTCTTATGAGGCTTTTTCGGCTTTTCCTTCTTAGCAGCAGCATCGGCATGTCGTGCTGCTTGCTCCTGCTGCTGTCTTTGAAGCAGTGCAATGCGCTCCTTTAGGCTGGTTGGCTTAGGCTGGTCTTCATCCTCACCACCCTGATTCTCACTTGGCACAAGTCCAGCTCTCTCAGCTTGTCCTTGAGTTTCGGCCTCCCGCTCCTTGATTTCAGGATCCTCGTCCCGTCGGTAAACCTTTGCAGTAGGAGGCTGCTGCGGCGGAGGTACGAAAGCATTGCGGCTAGGTGGGGGAGCCACGAATGGCTTCTTTATGAAACCTGTACCTGAGCCACCAAGACCGCTTGGCTTAAAGGGTGCGACAGGAGGCGCTGCGGGTTTGTTGAAGGCTGCAATGCGATCCTTAAATGAGCTAGTCGAAGGCTTCTCTGCCTTGGGAGGTGGTCCGGAAGGCTTGGGCTTAGGAGAAGCGGCTGCAGGAGCTTGAATTGGAGCGGGAGCCGGAGGTTCACTAGGTTTAGGAGCTGCAAGCGGCTCAACGGGCTTGGGAGGAGCAGGCTCCGGGATGGCCGGGGCAGCCGGTTCGGGAGCCGAATACTTATGGACGGGCTCATGGGCCTCTTCGATCTCGGGCTCGGGTTCGGGCGCGGGGACTGGAGGGGGTTGTTGCTGAACAGGTGGCGGTGGGGGAGAAGCGATATCTTCGGCGGGATGAGCAGGTTCGGGCTCTTTCTTGGTGCGAGTTCGAGCTGGACGAGGAGGTGCGGTAGGCTCAAACTTCTCGACAAAGTTTCGAGGGAAAATACCCTCTTGCTTCACACCATGGTCGTCAACATATTCCCCGCCATACCAGTCGGCGTCCTCCTCATCAGTGACGGTAATAACCTGTCCAATACCAAAATTGAGGTCGTCCTCATGAGGCGACGAGTACTCGTAGATAGCCTTTACCCTGAATGGCGTGGCCATTTTGCTGGTGATTGATCCTCTGGAAGCTCTCTTGCAGGACAAATGCTGCCCGAGGCTCGGATCAAAGCTTCTCGGGGCGTGTGGCTGTAATCGTATAGAGCACAGGTAGGTACAGTACTTGGATAGGTATTCGTAGGTCAACAGCTCGCTCGCTTGGTTGAGTGTGGGGCACGACAGGGGGGCGTCGTCAGCCTGTGGGATGAAGTGAGGCGGGGGAGGATATAGTGATGAGTTGTTTGAAGGCGCAGTTATGTAGGAAGGCGATTGCTAAATTTTCAATATGTGCTAGGAAGTATTGCGCGCGATGCCTGGGCCCTTAAAGGATGCAAGCGAGCATGAGAGAGATGAGATGCAGGTTGCAAGGAGGCGGCGATGGTGGTGTCTAGCGGAGCATGAGCATATGAAAAAGCATAGGCCTGCCCTGGAGCTGGCCTGCCCTGGGGCGTTTGTCGACGTCAGCGTTATGAGTCCGTCACCCCGTCACTCCATCCATCTCACGGCTAAAACTGTTAGGCGTGTGGACACAGGTACTTTTAACTGGGAAGGGAAGTTCCAATTCGGTTGATGCCTAGCTCCGAGGATGGTCCCTCATGATTATCACGATAAGACTTGTTTCTTTTGAGAAATGTGATGCAAGGCGGGTAGGCAATGAATACTATAAAATTGGAGGAACAATTGAGTCGAAGCATTGGTTTTGCATTGCGTTTTATCTTTCTTCATCTTCAATTTGCAGGGTCGTATGTTTTACTAGGCAAGCAGGCAAGGTAGCCCGGTAGTATGTAGGTATTTTATCTCATGTCGCCGAACAGCCCGAAGGCATGACAACATGGGGTAGTAGAAACACTGGTTGGGCTTCTAAAACAACCAACCATCCATGCCTTGCGTGGTATCCAGGCATGAATGTGAGCCTGTCATACTTTGAAACCAGTCCCTACTGAGGCTTAGACCCCTTCCGTCATATAAATGTAACTCGAGGAAAGATGATAGTTCTTTGTTTGTGCGACAATGAATCATCCATGATGGAATTTCTCTTGTTTCATTGGTCTTTTGAGGTTTCCAGGCCATCATTAAAAACATTCACTGTCTGACTGCTCTAAGGTATTAACCTGTATCAGTTATTTTGTCAGCTTTGCTCAAGGTCCAATCGTAGGTAGTCTAGGTCCCTCGTTCTGTGGAGTGGCACTTGCAACAGAAGCTAACTGAGGCAGCGGGGCTATGTAACTAGACCTTCTAAGCTCTGTTTTCGAGTTGAGCTGGGTACGATATTACACATCTTTTCTCGAGATCATAAAAACCTTGCATCATGGCATCAACATCTAAGCAGCCCCCAAAGGGCATTCTCAAGAAACCCAAGTCTATCAAAGAGCGGGACGCCGACCCTAGAGAGATTGCCATCGAGCATGCCAAGATCATCCAGCATCGCAAAGACCTGGAAGCAGAAATCCTCGACAGCCTGATTCTCCTCTCCGAATACCCTCTCGTCCGCGACCCTGCTCACAATGCCTCCAACCCGTCTCCATCTGATGTCGCCGACTTCAAAACTCATGTGCGCCTCTTCCAACCTTCAGATTATGACGATCTCATCATCGAACGCAACGTGAACGAGCTTTGTGGCTATACACTATGTGCACGACCACGACGAAATACAGGCCCCGGCGGTCAGTGGAAGATTGCTTCCAACGGAAACATTATGAAGCGTGAGGACTTTGAAAAATGGTGCTCCCATCAATGCGCTCGTCGCGCAATGTATGTCAAGGTCCAGCTCAACGAGACCGCTGCTTGGGAACGAGCAGGCATCCCAGATATCAAGATTGATCTGCTTGATGAAGACAAATCCAAAGAAACAGAAGTCGACCGAGCTGCTCGAGAGCTTGGCAAGCTCAAACTGGAGGAGCAAAGGCAAGCTGCTCGGGACATCGCAGCCCTTGCTCTTGAGCGAGGCGAGGCCGACCCGTCGCAGAGCAAGAGCAATAAGATGAATATTAGCCTGAAGGAAAAGGATCCCAAAGTGCCTGTTACTATATCTGCCAAGCCTGAGGTCTACGACGATGACCACCTGCTTGTCGAGGGCTACAAAACGAAAATGAAACTGGAGGATGAGAAGAAAAAGGACCAATGAATCATATCTTCTTTAGGTGTAGGTATTCGTAAAATAGGCGTTGGGCGACACATGTATCACAAGCAGAATCACAATAAGGATAGGAAGATACCCCATCATGACACTCGCAATACTGGCCACGCAGATACGGACAACAGCATTACAGTCAGTGCCTTGGCTCAGTTCCTCAAACGTGTGAGCTGGCCTTGGGCAAGGTCACGCGTTCACAGATGCAAGGAGAGTAATTGGCGATCAAGCGTCATCTCTGGAGACATCCAGAGAATCGGCGACACCTTGGGGGGTCGTAAGATCTTTCTTTGAGACCTATGCACTCACTGTCCTAAGACGCCAAGTAGTGAAACCCTGTAAATGCCAGACACCCATCATAATCCCAAATACCAATTTTTTAGTCGCGGCGAGGGCGGTCGCCGTATCGTCGTCCACCACGCTCGGGAACCTGCTGCTGAGTGACGGGAATGACGTTGACGGGGATAGACTCGAACTGCAATACTGTCAACATCTCGCGCGTTTGCCTCAAATCTCGGGGGTGCACATACGCCAAGGTGCTTGAGGAGGTCCTTGGTCTCGCCATCGACATCGAGCTGGCCACTCTCGGAGTTGTGGGTGAAATCCAGAGCAGAGACCTCAGGAACATATTGATCCTTGCGCTCACGCTCCTCCTCCTGAAGCTTGAAGGAGATACCACGGACGGGTCCACGTTGAATTCGCTTCATCAAGTGGGTGGTGTAGCCGGCAATCTACAATCTCCAGTCAGTTGCTGTCCTCACCAGGCGTGCTTTGTCGAGCCGGCATTTCTAACCTTGTTGCGCAGGCGCTTCGAGGCAATGATAGCAATCTCATCGCAGATACGTTTGTTGGTCTCGAAGTCGAGAGTGAGCTTGGGGTAGTACCGCTCAATGATGACCTTGGCGGACTTCTTGACAGTCTTGGTACGAACGCGACCCATTTTGGCGGTATTGGACTGTTGGACGTTGGGCGATAGGTTGAAGGAAGTCGCTGCTGTGAAATTCCGCTACAGGCCTAGAATTTTGGTGTTGAGGGTGGGGTGGATCCTTCCTGGTTTGCGATTTAGGGCTTGAATCACGTGTGCGAGACGAGCTTCTTGCCTAAGGCAGAATTGAGGGGCAGGATTAGCTAGTACCGTATAAACTCCTCAAAATGGAACGGGGCTGTGGGGTCATTTTCTGCTATCATTAGGTGCATTAGTATGACAAGTTAGCAGGTTGCCTGCTTCAGATTGGCCAAAATGTACATACGGGAGCTAAAATGACTCCACAACCCCGTTCCATTTTGAGGAGTTTATACGGTACTGTTCCTATGTATGTACATAGGTACCTAACTATCTTATGCATAAAATCGTTACGTAGAACGATTCATTAATAATTATGCATTTATGCATTCTCGGGTCATTGGCTTCTCATTCTATCAATCGTGACAGTTGGATAATTGCTTCAATTCTATTTGTACAGTTATTTGGTACATGTTTTCTCCAAAAGGTCGAGAAAATAGATGACATTGATCTACACTGGCTTCAGCCCCTGCCCATAAGTCATGTACTTTATTGCCTGTTGTCTTTACCGAGACCGTAGTTCTTGGAACTGCTCACAGCATCCTTTCCGGGACTGGAGGCAGGTTCCTCACCAAGAAGCTCGTCGGCAACACGTTCTGTTCGCCAAGGATCATCTTCATTACTGGTTTTCTTAGGAGCTTGCTTTGTCGCATTGTACACTCGGGCGCGACCCTGGGCTTCTCGCGCAACAAGCTGTGCCTCAGTGCCCGCCTCTCGGAGTTGTAGTACCACCTTTCCGCTAGGATCAACTGTTGCAGTCTCGGGGCTGACATACGCTTTGGCACCACCTAAAGTTTTTGTGTCAAGGTGTGTAATACCAGTAAGCATCTTCCTATTCACCGAGACCCTCATACGGCTATCTCTAGTGTTGAACTCATTGTCTCCTGGAGGAGTATCGGCCACGAAACCACCAACACCAAGCTTAGCAGGTGAGGGGCCTTGTCTTGGGTATACGACTCGGGCGAGCGTAGGGGTGTGCTGTTTCTGAGGTCCGTAGACAGGATGGTTTTCCATGTAAGACTTTGTCCTCAAGTAGCTGATACCAGCAGAGGGATGGCTGGGAGGAGGTCCAGATTTTCCATAAGGACTCTCGGCGGCCGCTTTCTCACCAGCAGACAGGAAGGTTTGAATAATGCCTACAGGCTGGCCAAGGGGAGCAAGATCAAGGAACTTGGAAACCAGACCGTAAAGTGTAGCACGATCAGTTCGTAGAGAACGCACATAGTCGGTGAATTGGTCCTCGGTAATGTCTTTGGGGCTGACCTTTGGAGGTGCTGCGTTGCCTTGCTCCATGGCAGTCGTAGCTCGTTGAGAGTTGAGATATTCAGTCAGTTTCTCCCTGAGTAGCTGTCTGAACTGAGCGCGCTTAGGTCGCACATTCTTGTTGAGATATGTGATGAAATCACCCTCGGTCATCCTAGCCAACCATGGTCCCTGGAACTTCCATCGCTTGTCATCAGCTCGTCCTTTGCGATATTCGGTAAAGTCAACCTCCTCCTCAAAGACAGATTTTCGCCATGCATCATTCCTCACAGATGTTCCACTTCTGTCGTTTCCCTTAGGGATCGAAAGTGGAACACGCATCTCCTGGAACTTCTCGAGGGAAAGGGTGTGGTCGGCAGCAGAGGCAAAGTCGGTGACGCTTTCGATAGAGTCGACCTGCCGAACTCGGATCAGGGGTGTTGAAGAGGTGAGTGTGGACTTGAGAGGAAATGGTCGCTTGAAACCCCAGTCACCCTTTTCTCGAGACGCAAGAGGAGATGTGATTGACTGGTACTGTGGATATTGTCGTGTCATGGTAGGAGACTTGTGATCGCCAATGTGCAGGTTCGTCGACTGAGGCTCGGGCAGTGGCTTGGGAAGTGAGAATAGTCGAGAAGATCTCAGCAACGCCCCTCCGGGCGAAACAACGCGACCCCCCATTTCGACTCAGAGACCGTTTGGCGAGCTCAATTGGCTTGCCCTTCTGGTGTCTTCGTGGTGGACAATACCCAAGCAGGCGTATAGCTGAAGCCGACGAAAATTCGCTGGAGGTTGAAGCTTGAGTGGAATCTACCGACAATGGCCCGGAACGGACCTCATTGGCCAATCAACTCAGGTCTTCTGGCAGCACGAAGCCCCACTGAAACCCTGTCTGCTCATGGATGTAACTTCGATTTTATAAAAAAACCCAGCGAAGCGACTAACACGACGAAGAGGAGAGGAGAGTTCGCCCTTTTCCTTCTCTCATCGTTACACGCTCTGGGACAAAGCAGATGCAAGCTATTAAGAGGATGGCGTCATCACCGAATATTTACAAGTCACCTGCTTTGACGCACGAGCTTGTTGCAAAATGCTCCGTGAGTCTTACACTTACAGCCTGGTCTAGTTTGGTGATGGATGGCTTCAGTTAGCAATGAGGCTGGGGTCGAAGCTTATAAGACTAATAAACTTTTTTTTGCCGTAGACAACCAGAGCGCGAGCATCAGTTCTGACTCTTCCTCATGGCGTGGTGCAACTTCCCATGTTCATGCCTGTTGCAACTCAGGCGTCTCTGAAAGGAATTACTCCCGAGCAGCTTGAAGAGACTGGCTGTCGTTTGTGTCTAAACAACACATACCACCTTGGTTTGAAGCCAGGACAAGAGGTTTTGGATGCGATAGGTGGAGCGCATAAACTTCAAGGATGGAACCACAATATCCTGACCGACAGCGGAGGGTAACGTCTTTCTCCACGGATGTTAATGAGCAAACACCCTAGACTAACACTGGTTTATAGATTCCAAATGGTCAGTCTGCTCAAGCTTGCAACCATCACTGAAAAAGGCGTCGAATTCCTCAGCCCTCATGATGGAACTCCTATGCTACTCACCCCCGAGCACTCTATGTCATTGCAAAACAGTATTGGCAGCGATATCATGATGCAGCTGGATGATGTCCTTGTTACCACTTCGCCCGACAGTGCGCGTATGCGCGAGGCAATGGAGCGTAGTGTGCGATGGTTAGATCGATGCATCGCAGCTCATAAAAAGCCCGAGTCACAAAACCTTTTCTGTATCATCCAAGGTGGTCTCGATCTCGAGATGAGACGAGACTGCTGTCGCGAGATGCTGGCTCGCGATACCCCAGGCATTGCCATTGGTGGGTTGAGTGGTGGTGAGGCTAAGGCTGATTACTGCAGAGTTGTAGCGGCTTGCACGGAACTGCTCCCTGATCTGAAGCCGCGATATGTTATGGGTATCGGTTACCCTGAAGATCTGGTCGTGAGCGTTGCACTGGGAGCCGACATGTTTGATTGTGTATGGCCAACAAGAACCGCCCGATTTGGCAATGCGGTCACAAAACATGGCGTCCTTAACATCCGCAATAAGAAATACGCTACTGATTTCGGACCTGTCGAGGAGGGTTGCAACTGCATGACCTGCAAGCCTACCGCTGAAGGAGGTATGGGTGTCACTCGTGCATTTGTTCACCACAACGCCTCAAAGGAGACGGTGGCAGCGCACTTACTGACAATTCACAACGTCTACTATCAACTGAATCTCATGCGACAGATACGGGAAGCAATCATTGAGGACCGCTTTCCTGCATTTGTGCGGCAGTTCTTTACTTGGCTTTATGCCGATAAGACAGAATATCCGGAATGGGCAGTTGGGGCATTAAAGGGTGTCAATATCAATTTGACGTCGGATTAGAAGCCATCCGTATCTGTCACAAGGCGTTGGTAGAATGTTTATCATGGACAACGAATATGATTCTATATACGAAGGCGCTTCAAATGCCAACAATGATATCTTGACAAAACTGCGCTTTGTTCACAAGTCCCCCCACAGCGTTTCATTAAATATTCCGGATAAGTCGTTAGATCCAGCACGTCTTCTTAAAGATATAAGATCATTCATGAACTCCGTCGCTCCCCTATCTAGTCGTCATATTGCAATTCTACAGAGCAATAGCCAGAGCAGCAACGGCAGCCAGGACAGCACCGAAGCCAACACGAGCGGAGGAAGCACCGTTACCGCTGCCGGTTTCAGTAGGCTGAGCGGGAACAGTGACAGTGACGGGTCCGTTCTGTTCGCTGGTCTTGGCATCGCTGCCGTCGTCACCCGAGGCGCGAGTCTGGCGGGAACCAGATTCCTCAGTTGTGTTAGCCTCCTCGGTTTGGGTGGACTCAGACTCCTGGGTGCGGCTGGCACCACCGGAGCAGACGTCAGTGAACTGGTCACAGAAAGTAGCGAGGCCCTTAGCGACTGTTGCTGGGTTAGCATAGGCTCGAATGATTGATTTCAAATGAGGCACATACCAGGATAGGCGGTCTTGGGCTCTCCAGTTCGTGCCCAGGCGGCACAAGTGGAAGCATACTTGCCGAGCTCGTCGGTCCAGGTTTGTTTGGAACCAGAATCACGGCAGCTTATAACATGTCAGTATGGTAACATTTTCCATATGCTGGCTGAGTAACTTACCAGTAGCAAACGGCCTGTTCCTTGGGAGGGAGGTCGGTGAACTGGCGGTCTCCGGCTGTGCACGAGGTGAAGATATCAAGCATATATTCACATGCTACAGCGTAGGTCTGCGAAGCAGGGCTGGTGGCGGAGGTGAGAGTAGCGGAGTCCTCATCGCCATCATCAGTTGCTGTAGGACGGCTGCCACCACCACCACCACCACCACCAGTGCGAGTAGCACCTGAACCACCGCACTTGGCGTTGAGTCTGCAGGCGCTGTACAGAGTACCGTAAGCTAGGGAAACTTGTTAGTATCCAATATCTTCCATCTTAAAGCCAAACGGCTATAGCAAATCGTACCTTCATACTGAGAGGTGTTCTCAGAAGCTTCTTCCGAGAGGTAGGTTGAGCAAACTGAGTAGAGAGGAGCAGCATTTGTGCGTCCGTCACAGCAGGCGCAAGCGATGAGGGCTGAGGGATCAGCGGTCGCAGCAGCGTCAAGACCGCCGACTGAAGAAACACAGTCCTGGACGATCCCAACAGCTTGCTGGCAGGTTGCGTATTCGGGGTCGTTGGGGTTGACGGCGTTGTTCTGGAACATATGAGGACCCCAGCCCAAGGCAGCAAATGGCATTGAGGTGATCTGGGCAGCGGCGCCGCTGGCCAGGACAGAGAGAACAGCACCCTTCATTGTGAAATCGGGTATTCGAAATGCTGAAACTGGTGGATTCGAGTGTTTTGAAAGCAAGACAAGCAGTCACTTTGTACAGGCAGAGATGAGCGAAAAAGCACCGATTCCCCAGGGTTCTTTGGGGAGCGAAGGGCCGACAGTCAGGAATTTATTCACGAAGCGGACCTGAGCTGAACTGAGCTTCCCTTCCAGGGTCGGCCCTTCGCCTCGCCTCGCTTCATTGAGCAGCGGATAAACACAGAGCTCCAGTCTCCAGACGTACATGACGCTAGGAAGCTTGCGGTCAGGGTGTCCAGCTAGCTCCGGGCGTCACGCAGCCACGAGGCAGAGTCTACAGGCTCTCTAGTGCCAAGATGGCCAATTAGCAAGTGCGCCATGGTGCGGCTGAGAGGTGATAGATGCATCTCGTCAATTGCACTCAGAAATCTGGTGGTAACGTCCCTCCACTCTTACAGAGTGTAAGAACGGACCAACAGGGGTGCATGCACTAGGAGTGGAGAAGAAAAGCCACTCGGGTTGAGATATTCCCTGAGCTAGCCAGATAAAGCCGACAAGGCTTTGCAAGGGCTTCAGGTGGCCCCAGCAAAAATACCCCAGCTTGTCCACCCAAGAGGTTGTAAGTCAGGACGATGAGAAATTGCAATGCCGTTTCCCCCGTGCATTGTCTGGGCAGACGTAAATGTGGTACATATCAAAACTGCAGCCTTGGCAAATAAAGGGTATCGATTTGCCAATGCTGTGTTTCCTTGCAGAAGAATCGAAGGGGCGCATCGCACACGCATTTTTATGGCGTTTTCCTGAGGATGTCGCTGGATAGCTGGTGTACGCCCCTGCCGATGGGCAGATTGCACTTTTCATGGCTGCATCTTTAGTCTCAGTGACGAGTACCGTGTACTATCACTCAATGAGCAGATCAAAGAGGGCAGATCAGCCTTGGCTACTTGCTTCAGAGTCAAATGTTCACCTGCGTGCCAATATATGTCATAGCTCCGATATAAAAATTCCTCGACATGAAACTGGTATGGATGGACGCGACATCGTAAATCATCAATCCTGTTAGTGATTCAAGGTATCAAGTATTAAGTCATGACAGAAGTTTATTTGTCTCCATAGATCAGAGCTCCTTTTGTTTCCGACCACTCACAACAACCTTGCCGTAGCTTATTTTAGATCAGAGGCAGACTTCTATCTCTCTTGTTGAGCATGTAGCTCCTAATATTTAACAGCCTGAATGCAGTTGTCAGGCCTCTTTTGTGAGGTCTAGATACTACCTCAACACAACATCAGACGAGAAACAAGGCAAACAACGGCGTTGATCCCGCACTGCACCGTAGTAGCGCATCCTTCGTGCCCAACGACGCGGAAACAACAGGTCAACCAGTCAGCCTAGTCTAGGTAGCCTAGCAAAAGAGCCAGGAGCTCAAAGTGGGCCATAAATGTCTCGGTACCAAGGGATGACTAGGAGTCTAGGATCATCTAAATGGGAGGGGAACAGTTGTCGAGGGCCACGAAGGGACCATCATTGAAAGAGAAATTCCGTGGCCGGGCAGGCAGAACAAAGTGGGCAAAAACACTGTTAGCGGTGAGTCCAACGTTTCGTTTCTTGCTCGCCCAGGATCCTAATTTGAGCCTGCCCTGGCAGCAAAGACATCCATGTGACTCTCACTCTGGGATGAGTAGGTGCACGCTTTTTTCAGCCGTGATTCTGGACCTGGCCGACAAGGACGGCAACGTGCAGTGCAGCGGTTCATTCAATGTTTCTGTGAGATTGTACACATGCTTACTCTCGTATTTTCGGGCCATGGAGCCTAATATTGGAGATACGAAAGTTGTCGAAAATTGATCTCATGCCTACTTGTTGGTAGTTGTAGCTAGAAACTAAGCATAGTGATAAGGTTCGGTCAAGATCTCGTATCTAATTTATCGCTAACATTAATTTATGATCTCCCGTGCCATCCGAACCAACAGTCCTAGCACAAGTGGTGCTGATGCACAGTGACAACCCCTGTATGTTTATTCGCGATTTACCGGATACCGATCTTGTAACCATTACTACGCATTCTGAATATCTGCAATATGTACATCGTTATATGCTATAAAGATCGAATTATTCCTCTGAACTGAGGAAACGTCTTCTGCTGTTTGCCGATCTTATAATACGAGATTTCTTAGCACTCGACGCTCAAGTTTGACGCAAGTACTCCGTTTGCACAACAGACATCCAGGCCAGGAGCTGGGTTGTACCCGTAACTACGGTACCTCCGGATTAGTACATGCCTGGGTAGTACCTAGGTGTGTATATTTTGAATACTTCATTTTGCACAGAGTATCCGTACTCATAAAGTTTTGCTGTGGGTTAGGATTCCTCATTAATATCGCTATATATAAGAGATAATCTCGCTTTGTTTTCTACGATATCTTTATAAACAACCTGAGCCCCTCAAGAAGTAGGTCACCTTGGGTACCTACCTAGTAGCTTATTTACTGGCACTCTAAATGCGGCAACTTCCAAAACACAACAGCGTCATAATTCCAAACACGTGACCTCAACGCGTCTCTAGACGCGATCTGGTCCCTGAACAGGGGCAAAGACGTCACCCACCCACCCACCGACATCTCCATCACAAAAAGGTTCACACCGTAACTAAAGCTGGAGCCGGAGCTATTCCAAAGGCGATTAAAGATTGAGTTAGGCCATTCGGCTCTGACTTTTCTTTGCCTCTGCCCCAAACCTTGATCAAGACCCCGCTATCATTGATCTGATCTGTCTTATCGATATTCCTAATCCGTCGACTTCACAGCGGCTTCATGGCTTCGCCCTCCCGCCCCTCGCTGCCGCTTCGGCGACAGTCCTCCGCACGGAGTCTCAAACAGCCTGAACACGATGACTTGGCTCAGTCTTTGAATCAACTTACTATCTCCACTTCGCCCGGTCGAGCTCCGTCCCGCCTCTCCGAACCTGCCTCTCCCTTCCGTCCATCGGGCCGTCGTGCTTCACAGTCGCCTGCACCAAATGCCCGAGCTCGAGCTCCGTCCCGCAGCCCGTCTCAGGGCCGCGACCCCTCGCGGGACACACCCTCTCTACTGCGGAAGGCGTCTATGAACTCGTTGCGCTCATCTAATGGTATCGGGCCCGGTTCAACCCCTTCGAGACGTTCCAGCGTGGCCCATCAGATCTCGCCAACTCAAGCCAAATCGCCATTATCAGCTACCCCTCCTGTGCTAGAGAAACCTCGGCCGACTGCGATATCCATTGCTCATGACAACTTGAGCGACGAGCTGCAGGCGCATCATGGTTCTACTTCTACTCGCCCCACCCAGATGACTGTAGTGTTGAACGACGCTGTCTATGGTCATCGTTTCTCCCGGCCCCGAACCTCTCGTGCCGCTCTCAGTACTATTGTGGAACGTCCGGAAAGAATAAAGGCTGCTGTATTGGGCATCTCTACGGCGTATGTCCGTTTGGGTGGCCGACACTCTGAAGGCGAATATCCTCTTCACCCAAAGAGAGAGGCCGAGGATATTCATGGAATCCCTTTCAGAATACACAAGACGGAGCGCAAGCTCTCTCTTCTATCCCCAGCTGTAGTCAATGTGCACGGAACAAAATGGATGGAGGAACTCAAAATGATGTGTGATGCAGCCGAGTCTAAGCTGGCAATGGGAGGCAAGGAGCTTCAGAGACCACAGATGAACAGAGGGGGTGAGAAAACCGACAAGTTTCACGAGGGTGACTTGTACCTTTGCTCCGAATCTCTGAACGCTATGGAAGGTGCTCTAGGAGCTGTTTGCGAAGCCATCGACACCGTCTTTGGTTCCGGTCCTCAACGGGCGTTCGTAGGTGTACGACCTCCAGGTCACCATTGTTCCGCCTCTTACCCTTCAGGCTTTTGTTGGGTCAACAATGTTCATGTTGGCATTATGCATGCAGCTCTGACCCATGGACTCACTCATGCTGCCATCATCGATTTTGATCTTCACCACGGTGACGGATCTCAGGCTATCACCTGGCAGCACAACAGTCGAGGAAACACTGCTGCCAAGAATGCTGCGGCATGGAAGAAGACGTCAATCGGTTACTTCAGCCTGCATGACATCAATTCGTATCCTTGTGAAATGGGCGATGAAGAAAAGGTTAGGAGCGCTAGTATTTGTATCGACAATGCACACGGACAAACGGTTTGGAACGTTCACCTGGAACCTTGGAAGTCGGAAGAAGAATTCTGGCAACTCTACGAGACCAGGTATACTGTTCTCCTGGGCAAGGTTAGAAACTATCTCAAGAACCAGGCAGAGCGATTAAGGGAATCAAACCTGCTTCCAAAGGCTGCCATCTTCTTGTCTGCTGGTTTTGATGCCAGTGAATGGGAGAGTGCCGGAATGCAGCGTCATAAGGTCAATGTGCCGACAGAATTCTATGCCCGTATTGCCCAGGATGTCGTTAAACTGGCAGCTGAAGAAGGGCTTCATGTTGATGGCCGAATTATCAGTGTGTTGGAAGGTGGCTACAGCGATCGAGCTTTATGCTCTGGTATTTTAAGTCATCTGAGCGGATTAGCTGGAGACCAGATGTACGCACAAGAACCAGATAACGTTGGCCGCCTTGGTGTCGAGATGGGACAGAAGATTGGAACTCTTTCGGACGAGGTGCCTTATAGTTTCGAGCAAAAGCCAGCATTGGATTCCATCCATACTTACGACCCATCGTGGTGGTCGCCTTCACACTTGGACGAGCTCGAGGCCCTACTAGAGGATACAAATGCTCCCAAGAAGCCTCACGGGGCTGCACTCCCAACCTACTTTGCCCCGACACAAGCGTCAACTGCCAAGGTCTCCGACCCTATCAAGATGCGACGCAGTTTATCTAACATGTCAAGGCCTCCATCGCCACCTCCACCAGAAGTTCCTTGGGCGATTGCGGCCCATGAGCTTAGCAAACTCCTGATTCCCTCTACACGTCAAACTGATAGTTGCAAACCTGAGGAGTTGAACGCAGAGGCGAGCAAAGCGCGACGAGATCGCCAATCGATTCTCATGGGCATTGACCCTAAGCCTCCAGCCGCCCCTACTTCGCGCCCAACATCTCGCATGTCTCTACGTGAGAGACGAGCTAAGCCAACACCGCCTCCTGAGCCAACTGAAAAGGCACCCACGAGCCGCAGAAGGACGATGGGTGCTGCTATAATCTCTTCAGACAAGGCAAGTTCTCGGTTGCCATGTAATGAGACAAAGCTAACTTCTTCCAAGGCGGTGGCACGCGGTGTTCCCTCAAGGACAAACAGCGATGAACCAACAACGAGGAGGACCAGTCGACGCCTTAGTGAGATCCCGACATCTCTTACCTCGAGAGAGGCATCTTCCAGCACTGAAGCAGACCGACCAGGGGTCGCTGGACAGGCTCGCACGGTCCCTAACTCACCCATCAATACGAAATCTGCTGCTACCAGCAATTCTCCGGCTAAGAAGGCTCGGAATCCCGCGGCCCCCCGAAAGGAACCCGCACCAAGAGCACCCCGAGGCACTAAGAAGGCTACCCCTTCTACTACTGCTGGTCCTTCACGACCTGCTACAGCTACTCAGAAAGCCAGGTCACCAGCCAAGGCTTCGAAGAAGGATGGTGCATCAAATGCAGCTGGCGATGACATTGATAGCATCACCACAGGCATGAAGAAGATTCGCATCAACCTGATCACTCAGTCTCAGAAGGAAGCTAAAGAACGGTCTCGTCTTGAAGCTGAGAAAGCCAAGGGCAAGGAGTCTACTGTTACTTGCAAGCCTCAGCTTCAGAGGCCTGTTGCAGGGTCTTCTAGTGAAGTCTCTGCCACTGTTCCTACCCGGGGGTCGTACAATGCCTCCCCGACTCAACCTGCGCCGGCCATCCCTCAAAATCCTTCACCACCTGCCTCTTCCAGTGGCCTTGTGACCCCCTTACAAGAGCAACACGCTTTTGATTCTGCTGCGCATGTAACCCAGCTGGTATCTCCTCCATTGAGTTCCCCTGCTATCCCTTCTGTTTCTGTCCACCCAAGCACGGATGCAGATGATATTTTTGTCCCTTACCAACCCGAGGGCCCTCCCCCTGAGCCCGTTACTCAAAGCGAGCCTTTGAAATGGCTACCCCCAAACGTACCGACCCCTTCTGAGCAAACACCTGTCGCAACACCTAGCCCGGTCAAGAAGAACAACCTCTTTCGGTACACTTCCGGTATTCCCTTCGCACCACGCCCAGGACAGCAAACCCACGATGCCAAGACCACGGAGCAAGGCGTGAAGTCAGAGCCTGTCGAGGAAATCCCCGACACTCCCCAGCATTAAACAATGCTAAGCGTTTGTCTTCAGCACCTCGATCTGATCTTACGAGGTGTAAATGGCAGGCTGTCTGATCTGATCTGTTACATCACTATTTTGGAGGAGCTGCGATTTATTCGATACCCAAGTATTATTGTCTCGCCATGGTTCTCCTTGTCTTGCTCCAGAACTTGATAAACACCCATCCATATTTGTCTCTGGATTTCGAGTCTTCTTCACGATACCCTCTTGCTTGCTTTTCGTCCCTGGATCAGACCTGTTCTCGTCTTGCTCTATAGTTCTAGTTTTGTTTAATCTATGACTTTATGGCGGCTGTCTTTTTCCTCAATCAATAGCCTGCCAGACCTCGTATATCTATGAGAAATTCTCCCGGAACGCACTCAGAGGGACGCTGACTTCCTCGACGGTTGCTCTTGTCGTTCCCTCCATGCCAGTATGAGACAATCTCTTGAGACACCACACCTCCTTGACGCCCAAGCTCTCAAGATAGGTGACTGTTCGAGCATAGTTGGTAGCAACCTGGGCAATCCCATGACTGTCGTCGCAAAAGGTAAACTTTCCGCCCATCTTAATCCATTCCTGTGACTGCTAGTTAGCTTTACCCTGGTTTGGTTTATCCGTTCCATCCCACATGGTGTCTGTCAACTTACCTCGGCAATTATTCTGCAAGGATAAGGCTCAGCAAGACCCTTTCGGAGTCCTGCGCTGTTCACCTCAAGCCATCCATCCTGCTCCTTCACAAGAGCCAGATTTCGTAGCACACGCTCCCAAACGCCCTCCCATTGCCGACGAATATCCCGGCCGGGATCTTCACTCATCAACCTCACGAGATCAAAATGTCCCACCACACGCGGACGCAGCTCCTTGAGCATTTCATACTGAAGATCGTAGTAATCCTCGTAGAGCGATTCTTCAGTCCCACGACTACTTAGGTCGCGAGCTGTGGCAAACATGTCCTTGTTATAGTCAATGGGAGTGCTGTGGACATAGTGCACTGAGCCAATAAAGTAATCAATAATGGGATGCTCTGCAAGTTTGCGGACGTGTGCTGCGCAGGCTGGACGGATGAACTCTGCCTCGAAACCAATGAGGATGTGAATCTGCGATGCATACTCACGCTGTAAACGCTGAGCCTCGACGAGATATGCCTCGTGACGAGGAGGAAGAGCCTCCAGAGCAGCTTGAGGATCATCGAGCTATAAAATATGTGAGATATTGTCTTACCCAAGACGACGAGATTGTGGTGATGATAGATAGATACCTCTTCAGGATAGAGATCGCGCAGGTCATAACGAGGCATATGCTCTGTAAACCCAATGGTCTTGTAACCAACAGAAATAGCATGCTTGACAATATCTTCGAGCTGATCTCTTGCATGGCCAGGGCAGAATTCTCCTGAATGGGAGTGCAATGTGAACGCCATCGTTCGTGTTATACAAATGCGATATCAAGTTGGAGAAAAGAGGAAGAGAAATATAGAAAAGGACAGGTTTTAAAATATAGAACAACTTTTTATCATGGTCAAGGAGAGACCATGTAAGTGACAGATAGGGTTTAAAGAAGTCACTCATAAAAGTCTCAATGACTGGAAATTAGTCTAACTAACTCAATGGACGGCTTCAAACTTGATAAATCTATGGCTAGAGTTGGACAGAGTCTCCACATTTCCCCAGTTCCAAGTTACTGGAATAGGCTTATTTTCAGCACATGTACGAATACTCGATGACTACTTGCCAAGACCTCAAGGTTTCCTCGGGCTCCGAGAAATTTGCAGAAGAGGTATCATCAGATTGTAATCTATCAGATTTCTTTGTGATAAGCCTCCCAACAAAATCACAAGAGTTTTTTTTTTTAAACTCTGGGAATGCTTGATGTTACTTGGATAAGAAGAAAAAAAAGACAGAAAGAAGGAGCAAGAAAAAGGCTCCAGGGCCTTGCAAAAGTCTTAACATGAGGATAATATAATTTATACATTATTCAAATAACAAATAAGGCTATGTCTTGCTGACAAGCCGTGGATATATAACAAGTTCGTCATAATTAAAACAATCGCTTCCTTTCCAACGCCATGCATATCCAAATATACCAACCCATATAATGCAAGATTCATACCGATGAGCGCCTTCACGACTTCTCGCATGTCGTGACGTCCCCGTAAGAGTATAGCCCAGGTGCCATGCTGATATATCGTCCAGGAACTATTCCTCCATTGCCGGTAGCAATTGCCTGCGAAACCACCGCTGGTCTCGCCGCCTTTCCCTCGTCTTGCACAATGCCGATGCCGTAACTTCGACTTCCTGTAGCTCCTTTGCTCCATCCAAGATGGAACGTTCTTCGACGGAGGCAACGCGCCAAGTCATCGTTGTCCATCCATTCAGCTCCGTCTGGGAGGCGCCACCACAAGGTTGAGTCTGCGAGGAGACTTGCCTGAGCGGCGATGCTTCCAGGACTCTTAGGTAGAGTGTCACGAGATGCCGTGCGCAAAGACAGTATGCCGAAAATGAGCGTAAAGCCCAGAAGCCCGATGAGAACGAAAGTTTGTATACTACCCTGCATCAGGCGTGGGAGGACGTAGTCAACAGATGCGGGTATGTTTGTTTGGGAATCATCACGAGCACGCAGCTTAGTTGACAAGGGGCGCCTTATCAAATCACTGTTGATAGCTTGCGCGGCAAGAATGCCATGCTGCAGGCGAATCGCTTGTGAAACAGAATTTTGTCTCTCGGGCGCAATGATGCGATCTGTCGTAGCTTGTAACCTGGAGAGCACTAATGTGCGGAAGAAAGCATCGAGCCCCTTGAGGTTCCTGTCGTTGGCGCCAATACCGTCAAGTGCTCCATAAACACTTGATATATCTGCCGTCACATCTGAAGTCTGCTCACTCGATGCATTCGCAATAGGAATAGCATCCAAGTTGATATACAGGTCCTCAGTGCGAAACGTTGTGGCAACGTCAACTTCAACCACTGACTCGTTGCACATCATGACTGAGATCATCCCATTATCAGCACAGCTGCCCCAAACATATTTGAGGGAATATGCCGAGGAGAGTTGCGAGCATGAAGAGGCAACAAGTGCAGTTCGAGGTTGATCGGCTCCGCAAACCGGTTGCTTCTTGGATCCGCCTAAAGGCACACATTGCCAGTCTACACCTTCGCCTTCATATAGAGATATCGTCTCGCAGGTGAGCTTACCCCTGAGACTCGGAACTTTGGCCACAAGCTCTGTATTTGGAAGTGGCCACTGGCTTGGGTGGTCCACGAGCGAAACCTCTGGAAGCGCAACATCCTCCCATGTCCATCTCGGGTACTTAGGCGTTGCCCTCAGCAAGACCTGATCGATTGTATCGCTGTCAATGACGGCCCTTAATGACCTGCTTGTCGATACAAATTGGGTTTCAGGCCGAAGCTCAAGGTCAGCCCTTTGCGCTATCTGAGCAACAGCAAATAGTCCCGCAGTAAAGACTGGCATCAACCAGCCAAGCATGGAGGTGCATTTAGCGAGGAAGACTGCCCAATCCTGGTTTCTCATGGCCTTCCCAATCGTGTGTAAACCAAACTCGTTCATGTACGTTAATCCGAAAGACTCCTGAAATCGACACTTTGTGGTGGTGAGCTTCAAGAACGGGGCAAGGCGTCTGTTGTCGACGTCAATTCGAGTCCAGAAGACAGCAAGGGTGGCAAAGATGATTGTTGGTAAACATGTCCAAGTGACAAAGATGCTATCGTCGACTTCGAGGCCATTTTCTTTGCCCTTTAGATTGAATATGACACAAACACCAGCAATCAAAGTGATGGAAGCAATAATGCTGATGATTTTGGCTCGAGTGCCCTGCGTCCACGGATGATATGTCCCAGTAGCTTCCTCTGGCCGGTTAGAAGGATTCATACCAAGAGCCCCACTGCCTCCGCCATGCTGTCTCAGTTGGAACATTTCTTCTGGACGACGTCCAGGTTGCGTGAGTTCTGTCGTGTACCATGATCCTCCCAGCCTAGCAGCAACAGCATTCATGTCCGCATGTCCAGTACCTGATAACCGGGTGAGAAATTGTTGACTACTGGTCAGGAGTGCCGCTGTTCCAGCGGGCGACGTAGGATCTCGAGGCGCAATGCCTCTGTGTGACGGCGCATGATACAACATGGGAAGAAGGACGAAGGAGATGATGAGGAATACACCAGCCATAGCGTGGAGGATACCGGGTCGGATGCGGAGTCTAGTAGTGCCATCGACATGTATTTCAGCATGAAACACGGCAGTAGAGAGAACTATCTGAGCACGGAGGAGAATCTTGATCGCAACAGATGCAACAACGAGGTGATGACGGTTCCGGAATGCTTTGGTTAGTGCCTGAAAGCTCCCAAGGCTGGGATAGTCGAGTAGGATGGATCTATGGGCCTGCTTGCGGCGAGTCTCATCGACAGTAACCGGTCGGCCATCAAGAATAATCCATGGCATGCAAAGCAATGCTTGAGCTTCGACTCGTGCCCATAGCATAGCCATAATAGAGACAACTGGATATATATGTGAGCACTTGGACAGATGAAGATCACAACCACACAGAGTAAGGACCCTGACGATCACTCACCTACGACAGGTCCAAAAGTCCACAGACCCTTGAAGCTGCTATCAACATCGTTATTGGAAAGCCACCACATCATTACTTCACCAATTACTGCCAACATTATGGATATGCCAATAAATATGCTGGTTACTCTTCGGCGCAACCACCACGGCCTCCACCCATTATTGAGTGGAATTTCTGTCGCATCTGGAACATCGGTGTTGCCCCACGACCCAGGTGTAAGAGGCGGGGTGTCATAGTAAGGTGTTTCGAGAACCGTCTCCATCATGTTTGATGCTTTGATCGATAGTCGAGGATCTGTCGCAACTGTTGCGCCCGACATGCGGGGTGAGTTGAAGCCATCACTGGTAGGAGAGTTGAGGAATTGACCCCTCTGTAATGGCCCTGGGCTCGATGGATAGAATGGACTGAGCGGGAAACCAGGACTCGAAGGAGTATTGGGAGATTGGAAACTGGCTGGACTGAGTGGACTCGAAGGGCTTCTCGGACCAGGCGATACCCTCGCAGCAGGCGGAGAAAGAAGAGGTTGTGGAATTAAACGGGCGGTAGAATTAGTAGGTTGCGAAGAAGGATATCGCATGTAACTGAGGCCGGGAGATGATGCTGTATATCTCGAGTCGTCGTAGGGTCCAACGACGATCTTGTCGTGATCTGCATCGGATGAAGAGATACCCATGGCATTCCATGGTGTTGCCATGTTTTGATCGTCACTGCAGGTGGCTTGATAAGCTGTAGAGAGAGGGAGAGAGAGAAATGAGCTTAGGCAAGAGGCCTCAAGGCATTGTCCATGTGGTGAACCTCCAGAAGCGAGGGGATGGTATGTATCTGGTGGTTAGGTACTTACTACTCAGTAGGCAGTAAGGTGAGTACCTACTAAGGCAGGTAGGTACCTGGGTAATTGTGAAAACGAGTGGCTGTACAAAAAGAATGTGGTACTATATAACAAACGAGAAAATGGACGGGAGAAGGAAGTAATTAGAGATCATCAGTCAAGTCAAGACGGGCGGCTAATAGGAAAGAAAGTAAAAGAAGGGAAGGAGCAAATGTCAGATGTCCAGATCGGATACCTCTTGCCGTGCCACGCCACCTCATTCACTCGCTCGCTCTAGAATCCTTCTACTACGTGACCTTCACAACCTTCATGATTGATAATAATGCATTCATATTCAACTTAAGCGCCGCATTCTAGTGCTATATTAGGTCGATAGTCTACAGATCCTCGTCCATAAACCACACTCAACCCCTGAAGGCAAAGCCCCTCCCCACCACTAAAGAAGTCCAAGAGCTTACACGCAATGATACTCTAGCAAAATAGAACCAAACTAGTAATAGACGAGCTGACAGCTGACAGTTCGCACAGTCAGTCACTCACTCACTCTTCAGCTCGGCTTCTCCAGCTTCTACTAAAGACCTGTATCAATCGTCCAAGGATTACGCCATCAAACTCCAAAGGATGGTCCACCGTTATAACCGCGTCGTTACCTGATCTAACTATAGTAGTGATGAACTAGCATCTTGAGAAACTCATCAATCGAACCTAGACTGGTCTGATTTCTTGATGCTTCCCCTCTTCTATTTTAGCTCATTCACCCCAGGCTTTGATGGAGAGGTACGCGAGGTTGCCAAGCTTTACTTCTGTCCAGACTCTTAATAGATGCAACTCTCGCGGGCGCTTGACTTTTTCAATTTCAATTACAAAGTCCTCCGCAGATAGGGTTTCTCACTCGTTCCATGAATGGTTTTCAATAGTCTGAGACGCCACGCGTTAAAGTCCTCAAGACGGCGGCTCCTGAAAAACAAGAACTCAATGTGCTAGCATCTAATTATCAAGTTAGTAAAAGGGGACAAGAAGCAAGACCAGAAAATCTCCGTCGTCTGCCCACCATACACAGAAGATAAAGGGATCCGACAAGGAAATATGATATATCATGCGCAGTACAAGGGCTTGCGTGTGGTGAGTTTCGACTATTGTTCTTTTCCAACCTGACCTGACCTGAGGAGGAGCCCGAGTCCAAGGAGCCAAAAGAAAGACTCCAGAGTCCAAGACTGAGAATCGAGTCTAAACAACCCCTGTCCTTGGCCCCCAGTCTCCGAGCGCCGCACCGTTGGCGCCGTCGCCGTAGCGCGGTAGACCGTCAGGGTTTAATGCAAGGGGAAATTGCTCTGTTGACAAAAGAAGAGCCACACCCGGGAAGGCCGCTGAAAATGTCTTAGAAGGCTACAAGCTGAGTCACTCAAAAGACACCTGAAAAATCTATCAACAGTAAAGTTAACCGTGATATATGATTGACAGTCCGGTCAATCATCACTATGTTAGAGGAAAATCAGGAGATGGTCGTGATTGCGATGCAGACCATCGTGTCCGAGCAGCAGGTTGGCAATAGACTCGGGTATATCAGCCTTATCAAGACAACAATGCAACCCCTCTACATGCCAAACCTGGCAAGAAGGCCGTCTCAGGGGGAACAGGCAGTATATCACTGGCCGTAGTGACAACTGACAAGGCATTGATTGATATGCAAGCAAGGGAACTATCAGCTCTGATGGTGACAGCTGAAGCCACGGTAAGGCGTGAAAATCACTAGATTCCCAGGCACCCGGTATGTGCCACTAACAAACAAACATTTGAGCAAGACAACTTACAAGGCACAAGTCGTTCACAAGTATCCATTTCTCTCTTAAATTGGATCTCTTTAGTTTCTAACGTTTTGTAAAGTCTGAACAGCACCACCACCAGCCATCGCTCTCTTCAAAAATGATGACAGTCTACAAGTCATAGACCGAAAACACCTCTCGTGGTCCTAATATACAAGTTGACATGTATCCTATCATCCAGAACCCGCTCTCATCTGGTCTTCTGTCCCGTCCCGAAACGCCTGTCTAACTTAGATAGCCAAGCTTTTCATCTTTTCCCCTTATCCTTTGCCTCACCGTCCCTCCTCTTACGTATCAACTCAATTCCCCCAGGACAAGATACAATAACAATGACAAGAGAAAAGAAAAGTCAAAAGGATTAAAAAAAAGTTGGCCAAGTCGCCAGGATGGAGCCGAACGAATGAGTAAAGGGACGTGGGGGCTCTACCCCTTGGGAGGCGTTAGGCGTAAGGGGAAAATGATGTAGGGCCGGAGCATCCGACCTTCAAGTCTATAATGAAGAGCAAGGCGCATGCCGCATCGTCGTCTCAACATGATGAAGAAAGAGCATGAAAAAGGAAACATTTCGAGTTGGGTGCTCTTGTCGAGCGATTTTCCGTAGTGACTAGCTGATCACCGCGTCGTAGTGGGAGGAGTAGTCATCACAATCCGCCTGAAGGGTATCGAAGTGTTAAAAAAGAAAAATGGGGCACAAGTGAAAAGATATAGTTGTTTTTGTTTTTGGCGTGTTAATTTTAGGGAGATCAGCCGTCCGAAAATGCTCTCAATCAGTTCCATCCCAATGAGTTCTCAGCAGCGACAGGCGCAGAGATGAACTGTGTTCGGGCAGAGTTACCCATACCACTGCGTCCACTGCCATGGCTGTCACGGCCGCCAGGTCGAACCGGAGCATGCTCAGCCTGTGTGGCACCGTACGCTGAGAAATCGCGGCTCATCAGAGCACCGCCCATGAGAGCAGGGCTACCGTTACCGTTGTACTGCATCTCAGAGGAGCGCTGGCTGCTGCCAATGGAACTAGCACGGCGATGACCCAGTTGCTTCTTGCGCTTGTATCGTCGGGCAACCAAGAACATGGCAGCACCGTACATGACACTTAAGCCGACGGCACCAACAGCAATACCAGCAGTAGTAGCCTTCTGCTTGCCCGACTTGTCACCCTCACCACTGTTGCCAAAGACATCTTGGTTACCACCACTGCCGTCGTCGGAGCTGCCGTTGTTGGTGTTGGTATCACTGTCTCCGTCGCCGAGGATATCGATCTTGGTGTTGATGACCGAAGTCAGATTGCGTACGATCTCAAGGTCGTTGTTGTAAAGGGGGGAGTTGGGGGTGATGAGATCGGCCTGAAGACTATCGATCATGTTCTCAGGATAGTGAATCTTGGCCAGCGCCGTGATGTATCCCCACTTGGCCTGGGTGTCAAGAGGAACGATCTTGCTAACAAGAATGCGGTCCTTGTCGAAGCCACCAGCGTCAGCCAGACCCTTGGGAAGATATTTGAAAAGCTGAGCAGCCGCGACAGTGTTTCGGGCCAAGAACTTGTAGTTGAAGGGGAACAGGAAGCCCAGCTGAATAGGAACAGAGCCTTCAGGAATAGGCTTGTTGGGGTCATTGGGGAGGATAACACGAGGAATGTTAGCAGGGAGACCTGTGGAAGTTGATGTCTCGGTTGGCTGGGAGGGCGCAGCGGGAACCGAGGTGGGCTCGAAGACAATAGTGGTAGGCAGCCAGTTGTTGGTGTTGGTAAGGGTAGCAGTAGGTCGGATGCTAGTGACAGGAACGGCAGCTGTGGGAACCAGAGTAGTAGGGGCGGGCTCGGGCTGTGACTGGGTTTCAACAGGAGCCTCGGAGGTAGGCTGGACTGAGGGTTGTTCATTGGTGGGAGCAGCAGAGGTCTGCTTGCCGTCGGAGACAGGGGCGCTCTGGGTTTCAGCATCAGTGGCAGGCTGGGTAGGCTTGGTAGGCTCAGCGGTGGCAGTGCCGTTTGTCTCCCCATCAGTCTCAGTAGCGGGGCTGCCAGTAGGGACCGAGTCAGAAGCGGTGTCAACAGGCTTGGTGGCAGGCTCAGTGGTGTTTCCGGAGGGTTCCTTGGTAGAATCGCCAGTGGGCTCGGGAGCAGCAGTTTCGGTACCCCGTGTGGGCTCCTCAGTGTTGGCATCAGTTGGTTCGGGAGCACCAGTAGTCTGGGGCTCGCCAGTCTCGGTGCCGTTGACAGGCTCGCTTGTGGGCACAGGCAACTTTGTCTCGTCAGGCTTGGATCCAGCACCGGATGTCACCTCAGGAACAGTTGTGTTGGGAGCCTCAGTAGGCTCAACGTCGGTTTGAGGGAACTTGGTGTTGGGGTCAAGGAACGAAGTAAGGTCGGGAGAGCCGCTTTCCGACTGGATAGGCGCAACAGTTGTGGGAATCAGAGGAGACACAGTGACAGGGCTTGAGGGCTCAGGGAGAGCAGAAGTAACGTCGGTGATGTCAGTGGGAATGGGGAGATCAGTCTTATCAACCGGGAGAGTAGGATCGGGAACAATGCTGGTGGGAATGAGTTCAGGGGGACCAGTAGTCTCAGGATCCTTCGAAGGAGTATCGGAAAGGGTCTTCTGAGAACCATCTTCAGGAACAGCCGAGGTAGGCTGGCTATCCACAGGGGCGGTTGTCTCCTCGGGGGATGTGGTCTTGACATCTGGTTTGTTGGGCAAGACTGAGGTGAGAAGAGTCTCAACGGGATCCAAGATGCCATCCTTTGATGTTTTTCCAGCATCGGGGGCCGCAGTGGTTTCTTCAGAGGGAGGACTGAAGGTGGGGAGTGTCTTCTCATCAGTCTGAGGCTTGCTGTTCTCACGCTGAGGCTCCTTGGTGGGTGTTCCTGTTTCCTCGGGGGGAGACTGGGACTCAGTCTGATCAGGTCGAGGCTCCTTGGTCTTGCTGTCGGCGGGAAGGACTGAGGACAAGAGAGTCTCGACAGGATCGAGCACACCCTTGGTGGTAGGTGCAGGCTTCTCAACGGAGGGTTTCTTCGTCTCGGAGTCAGCAGGCTGAGCGGTCTCGGTCTCAATTGGAGCAGGCTGTGTCTCCTCTTTGGGCTCAGTCTTGGGCTTCTCAGTGGCATCAGGCGCAGGCTCCTCGGTCTTGGTTTCAACAGGAGCAGGCTTAGTCTCCTTCTTAGGCTTGGAAGTGACAGGAAGCGCAGATGTCAAAATGCTTTCGACGGGATCAAGAAGGCCCTTGGTGGGACTGGGTTTCTCAGTCTTGGACTCGACAGGCACTGGCTGCTGGGTCACAGTCTCCACAGGGGCGACTTCGGTCTTGGTCTCGACAACTGGCTTCTTGACCGGAGTCTTGACAGACTCTGGCTCCTTAACAGCAGGCGCAGTTGTCGCTGCGGGCTTGGTCTCCTCCTTAGGCTTCTCAGTAGTGCGAGGCTTGGCATTAACATCGGATGTGACGGCGGGCTTCTGGGGTTGCGCAGCGGTCTCGGTCTCGGCAGGATTGGGTTTGGTCTCCTCCTTCTTAGGGGCCTCCGTCGAAGGCTCCTTAACAGCAGCAGCAGTCGTCTTAGCAGGCTGGGCTGGCTTAACTGCTGTCTTTGATGTAACGATACCACTTGGGGCAAGAAGAATGCCAGTGTCGGCTTCGGTGGGCACATCTGCAGCTTCGGTTGTCTCAGCGAGTGCCTCGCTTGTTGTAGGTTGAATAACGAGGGCAGGAGGTGCGCTGGCACTGGGTCCAGGTTTCTTAAAGCCTAGAGGATGTGTCGGGTCGAAATTGACGCCATCTTCCTTGCTTGGCTGCTGTTGTCGGTTGTTGTCGAAGAGGCTCTTGAAAAAATCGGCAGGCTCCCGCTTTTCGACGTTGGCGACTGCTTCGTTTTCTTGGGCTGGTGCGTTGTTCTCGATTTCCCGTTTGACTTGTCGAGGGTAGTAAATGCGTGGTCGGTTTGCTTCAACAACAGATGAAGAGGCCAGGGCCAAGGCGGCAGCCACAACAAAAGTCTTGGCGTGCATTGTCGACGTTTTAGACTGTATTCACGGCGTCTTGAAGCTCGGGTTTGGTTATTGGTGGGTGTGTATGCTGGACCTATCGTCAGATACAAAAGTTGACCGGCTATATGATCAAACTCACTGTCAGGAATAAGTTTCAGCGAATGTACTTGACTATTAGGTCAACGAGTGTAATCTGTCGAATTGTTAGCCATTACCCATGATTCGTGTTCCATTTGACAATCCGCATCGCCTCCTTCTCAAATAGCTCCTCAATGTATTGAGAACAACACATGTCGATAACCCCGAATCACCACCGCTATAGCGCCAATAATGGAAGCCGACTCACATATAGTTTGCGTAGGGCGTAGGTATATGCGATTCCAAAATCAATTCAAAAGAGTGACTGACGAAATATCGTCAAATGTGATTCAAAACAGACGCGTGTCGTTCAAATTAAGATCCGTCACGGGTTTGTTCCTTCTGATATCGTGGTCTTGGCAGAGTGTCGGTTTGGCGAGGAAAATTAAATCAATCGTTACATCGACATTTGCTGATTAGATCGCTAGAACCTCCAGAGGTCCTACAGGCAGCCAGACACCGAGTGAGTGAATGAAGGAGGGTGAGTCGTGTACGGGTCTCGCGAGGGATCGGCTTGCAAACGCAGAAGCGCTGTCGAGAATCGAAAGTGACGGTCGACGACGCCTTTGATGCTTGTCGATTGGAGGTGAGGTCGGTGTGGAGAGAAACGAGGGAACGGGAAGGAGAGTAAAGGATATGTAAGTACTAGATGTAAGAAAAGGCTGGAGAAAAGAAGGGACAGCGACAGGGCCAACAGCAATGGAAGGAAAGGAATGAAGGCGAATGGGGAGATGGGAAGGGCATGGAAACACGACATGGACAAGGGGACGAGGATCAAGGGGGTGTGACCAACACCAGCACCAACACCAAGCATGGATCCATCCATGAGGATGTGGATAAGTAGAGAGCAGAGCACGACTGCCCTGAACAGAACTGAGATGCACCTAACTCAACATGGATAGTGGGCGGGCACATATCCATTCGTGCAACGCCTAAACCTCCACCACCGGTATTTTTAAGCACCCTAAGCGTAGAGGGAGAACTAAGCCAGGCCGGACAGGGCAGCCAGCACACTGCACTGGACACTGGACGGCTTCGTACGTGGTACCCCGTTCTCATATTTCAGGTGGACCTGGAGACGGACAAAGGAAATGTATTCGCACCAGCCCCCTTGAGATTGAGCGGATGCTCAAGGCAGGGTAGCGGGTACAAGCAATGCGGTGCTGTTCACTCAGGCAAAGAGGTAGTCCACAGCTTGCTAAAAGGTATCTCCTTATCAGCAAGTCAAAGGATGGCTCAGTTGACGAAAAATACTGCGACACCTCTGGGAATGCTTCAGCGCCTCCAGCTGCTATTGTTGGTGTCTCTCGGGAGCTACCGTAGAGTCAACCAGCCGTATTGCACAATAGACTACATTCGCAAACGCCTTCCACCGTTTATCGCACCCGTTGAAGTTCCTGAGTGCATGCGAGTGCCTCTTGACGACATCAGTCAGAGGCACCATAGACAGCTCGAGCCCCTCAAGCCCCGGGCTGCCAATGCACAACAAGCCACGCTATTTGCGATAGCGGGTAGTCTAGCGGCAACTGAAGCCAGCACAACCGCCAACCTGAAATTGCGCTCCTAACAGAACGAGCTTGGTGGGTGTGCACCCTGTGCCGGTAGGGGGTTTGAACCCATCCATGGACGCAGAGCCAGGGTGTGGCTGAGATTGCTTTGTTGCAGCACGACACCACATTGTTTGGATGCCAGGGCATGGCACAGTTGACTGAGTTCGTGATGGCTGCTGCTGTCAGCAATAAAGACACGAGGTATAGAGACCCAATTCGCGCTCCTCTACTCATTAATGCGGAACCGTATGTTCCACCAGGGGGATCCGGTATGCTGGCGAGCCTTGGTGCGGCATACGATAAACAGAATCAGTGACATGACTTGCCCAGCGAGCGATGCTACAGCGGCGTCGTTGGTGGAAATCAACGGATCATGTCGTAGCGTTAACTCCCAAACACTGGTCGGGTCTCTCATCCGCTCGGGGTTCAGAGTCTTGAGAGTACATAGAACTTGTGGCATGTCAATCATTATGCAGTGAGGAGAAGATGATGAGTTGTGCAGGTTATGAAGGGCTGTGCAAACAAGAGATGAGCTACGTGTAGAATTTGATGAGACCCTGCAATCTGCAAGGGAGATATCAGTCATTACGTGCTGTAATTGGCCAAACTGCGATCCTCATGACTACTACGGACTAGCTTCATCGAAACTATGCCATGCCTAGAGCTGACACGTACTGTACAGGGTGCTCATCTTATTCATTTGCACTACGAAAGCTTGCGTGTGCACGTTTTACAACTCCAGTCTTTTTATCCGTACTTCTCCCTTGCTCTCACACGGGAGGCGTTCCGAGTGAAGAACTGACTGGAAGTTGCCCCGTGTGCAAAGTCAAATCTGGCTATGATACCGAGGACCTTCAAAGGGGTCAATGTGACGGTTGTGATAAGATTCAGAGCATTGCATTCAAGATCATCTCGCTTATGTATAACTTGACCTAGACGCCTTCAACCTTGTCGTTCGCCTTCGGCAGTTCATACCTGCTCAATTACGAACAAGGCTCATCTTGTTGAACCCAACTCATGGGTTTTATTCGTAGTTAGTGCAACAATATTAACCGTGGCTTCTGTTGATCAACGAATACTTTGGATGTTGGGCGGCAGCGCATGGCAGACAGAGGTGATGCAACCATCCAGACTGGTTTCACACGCGACTAGCAGCATGAGACGATACAAGCTTGTGTCCCCTAAGATACTCCAGAACCCTGTGCGACTATCATCAAGAATAAAGTACTGGTCAGAGATTGATCATGTATCGACAGCTAACCGCAATCAGCAGCCTCCCGCTGGCAACACCTTGGAAGGTTCCCTGTTCCCCTGATGATAGTCAGGGCCCGAACGAGGGCCACCCTGTGGCATGGATAGCGCCGCGATCCAGGAACCGACTCACGATGGAGTTGACTTGATTTTTGACGACAGGGGAAAACCCAATTGCACTCGACGAAAACACAACCAGACCCGCTAAAGCAGAGTCTTAGCAACGGCTAGCTTCGTCTCGGCAGCGCCACTTGAACCTGGGGGCTTACGCCTTTAATTATCACGACCCTGCTCCCTACCGTTCCGTGGCATGCGAATGGAGACTCATGCCGTCGGGTACCTGGCATAGTCCTGTGCTCGGACTCCCTTGTTACTCGGCGAGAATCATTACGATCGAGTCCATACGAAAAAAGAAACTCTAGGTTTGAGTTGGAACGGATGAAAGCTAATATATCGGACGCATTGAACCGGTCGTGTAAGCCGTGTCTTTAACTCGAGATTCTCCGTCTCCAAGCGAAATAGCATCATAATAGATTGTGACTGTGGCTTGACCAGGGCCCTGCGAGCGAGTCCAAGAGTCCAAGACAACGTCCGCCCTCACCATGATTGATGATGGCTTGTGTTGGTTCGCAGCGTGTTAACTATTCTGTACATACAGCGAATTCCCCAACTCCACGTGGGCGCTCGAAAATGCTTTCTGGAGACAGAAGAAAAAATGCTGCAGTTCGGTTGGACGAGTGCCCGAGATTGCGCGTCCGTCACTAATAATTCTTGGTATTAAATGTCTCACGCAAATCTCAACTTGGTGATTTAGTGCTTTTTCACACATGGTTTTCTCGTGCTGTGAGTGTATATGTAACCAAGTATGTGAAGATCAGTTCACTTTAGGGTTGGGCTGGTCCATCAACTTCAATTTCATCCCGAGCTGGGATGTCAATTTCAAAAATTCAAATGATCCATCGCGGGCTCCTTCGATGATCTACAGATGATTCCGAGATCCTTCCTTGGTGCTTACATACTACTGTCATCTGGATTCTGGGACAAGCCTTGGCCTTGGATCAAGACATTTTTCTTTTTATAGAGGTAATCATCTTCTTCATCCTCATCCTCATTCCTCTGTAGTCCTACAAAGCCTCTCCTCTGACTCTCGCGCTTATCCACTGCCCCATTAGCAACCATTGGTTATGCCTATCATCTTCAATCTACGGAGTAGCCTCGAGACCATTTCGGCTCTAATCTGTCTTAGTATATCTTACTCCTGTCGTCAATGTTACCGTCGCATTTCCCACTTCCCCTATGCCTGCTTCTCGGTTGTTGGCCTTGCTCAAACCCCACAAACCGTCGGCGCGTGGTGCTCTATACATAGAATAAACGCCATCTTGGGTTGTATCTCCTCCGTATGTCTGCAGCTGTGTTGTCCATATTCTTTGTTGCATGATTAACGGAGATTGGTTCCGTAAACCTTCTTTCCGCCCTTTTCTGATATGATCTTCACTGATTCATATGCTCAGCCACTTGCATAGTCACCTGTCCATTTTGCTCTCTTTTCAGTCTGCACACAGACTGCAAATAACCATACTCAAATTCTCCTAGCCCTCACCTGAAGCAGCCAGTATCCTTAGTCTCTTCTGGCTTCATCAAAAGCAAGGCCACTTTTGGGCTATTCCCAGCACCAGGAAATACGAAATAGTGGTCCGGGGTCTCACCAGATTGGGATGTTCGTGGCCTAAACTGGCCGCAATTTAACAGGCCTCCCCTGTAGGTCGGTTGAACAGCTGCCATATTGGTAGCTGCGCTGTTTGACGCGATCCGCTTCGTTTGTTTCTACCGTTTCTTCCTACCCAACTTAGGCAAGGCTTGGCTCAGTTCATCGTGATGGTTCTTTGCCAAGAGGCTCCAATTGCTCATCTCATCACAATCTCTTTGCGGACCCGGATGATCACGACTGATTCAGCTGGAAAACACGTTGTGGAAACTGCATCGTCTCATTGCAGCTCTCTAATCAGATCACTTATGTGAGCGGCTTCGCTATTATCAAAGACGCCCGCTCCCTACATGCCTCCACCATCACCACCACCGTCCAGGTCACCGTCGCCATACCGCTCTTGAATGCGGGACTAAGCAGGCGTTGTCTACAGCAGCAGCTCTAGCTGGTATTAGCGGACGTCTCACTGCCTGGCATGATGTTTATAGCCCATGTTCAGTAGCTGACTCTGCCTGAAACGAAACGGGCGCTCCTTCGAGAAACATTTGAAAGACAAGCGGCTCGGAAGCGTAGGGAATTTGCATTTCCCGGCAAAGATCGATCTGGCTCAGTCGTCCTGAGCAAGAGCTATGGCAGTGAGTGTCTCCTGAGACGAGGCCGCCAACGGCTCGCCTCGCTTGTCAGGTGAACTAGTTTACTAGTTCTGGAAACAACTGAGTCCCGGGCTCGGTTGTTCCTTTCCTCAGGTAAAGAGCTGTCAATTCTGGTTGGCTATGCTTGTGACGTGAACAGGATCCAGAACATGTCAAGGATGATGCTGGATGTCACTTGACAGCTGGCATATACGGTACATACCAAGAGCATGCTGGGTCATTTGAAGACATCATCATGTTGCGACTTTTCTTTATACCCTCTACTAATGTGGCGCTTTCTTTGTTGTTCGTCCTGGTGGTCTGCCAGGCTGGTCACATACAATGTGAAATTAAGGTCCGAGCCTCTCCCTACGGCTTTGCCATGTCTCATCTCCAATGACCCGCAGGACAGAACTACTACGTACACGTTCGAAGCTGTTTGCGTTTGTCATTCCTGCCTTTGCTGGTGTAGCATTCGTGCAGATGGCTGATACTTTTTCCTTGCCAAATGCTGCCCTCGTTAAGTCTGATGATCTCGGGTTAAGTTTGCGAGATTTGCGAGGGTGGCTGTTTATGTTGTTAGTCCCTTTAATTTTCCAGAGACATTTAATACCCCGCGAGTTAAGACATGCATATGTGCTATCCTTTGTTCAGTATCGAAGCTAGAATGATGTATCAAGTGTGCCGCTGGGCCACGCATTGCAGGCATCTTTGGTTGACATTTGCATGCTAGGCTGAGGTGCACATTCGACGGTGTAACTAAGCAAGCCACCAGGCAACTTTGTAATGTGATTCGGTTCCTTGTATTGTTATCATTTGTAGGGATAATGATGACTCTGGGGTTGCTACTCATCGGTCTGTCTCTCAACAATCACTTCGCGTGGAGGTTAGTTTTTTAGCGGCGTGGCTGGTCAATTTGAAATTCCTGGTTCGCTGTTGATAGCTGCAATAGCATATGTGAGTTGCCAACGTTTCCTGTCGCATCGTTATTTTCCCCAGTATGTATGCTGCTTGAGCTATGAATAACAGGTATTGTTTCCACTTTACTGTCACATTCATGCGGCGGTCTCATTCCCAGGACTCTGTCTGTCTCTCTGTCTGTCTGATATATGAAGGGGTATGCGTTTCATTTATATCGTAGGTTTCATGTACACTCGGAGCTGGGAACTTAAATACAAATTCTCAATCTAATGAGGCCTCCCTATAGAACAGTTTCCAAGACCGAAAGGACGTGCCATCAACAGTAAGGTTAACATAAGGTTAAGAGAAGTCATAAGTAACAAAACTGATAATGGGATATTGGGTTTTGCATTGCGCGGGCTCAGCCGTGTCTATAGGGTAGCAGATCTGTCTTGAGTTGGAGAATATACGCCAGTGTTCAACCATGGATGCGTTCCAATGACAGAATTCGATTGACTATTGAATAAATGTTGCCCAAATATAATTCTTAGAGCCTCGCGAGTGAAAGCTTGTCTGCCAACGAGTAATGATGAGATAGATCCATTAAATATCTACATAAGAGAACTCTGGATACAGAATCTGAGGACAATGTGTAAGACACAGGGCAGGCAACACTCCCCCGACACAAAGTAAAGTAAAGTAAAAAGCAAGATACTATGACTTAAGAGTTCAAAATCAATTACGTCCATATACTAACTACCTTATGCAGGTTGTTGAACGTCAACAAGTGGTCGCATGCTTCCGGGGATCCACCGATCTCAACGGACACCCGTCCCGGCGACGGCCGGCCCCACAAAGCCACTCATGCCACTTTATTTTGGGTTATCTGGCGTCTTATTTGTGCGAATAGGCTAGGTACTCCCCCGCTGCTTCAGGACACCCAGGGTCCCTAGGTTGCTGTAACTGGTTAGACTTCCAGAAGCTCGTTCGATGCTGGAGGTCCCAGCTGGAATTTATCTACTATCATGAGCCATCAACCCAAGCCTCCGGAGGATTAACCTCCATCTCACTCTTTACTTCCAACGCTTAATCATGGCTCGTCGACAACATTTGACGCTGACCTTCATTTTGGTCCTTGGAGTCTTCTTCACCTTGTCCTATTTCTTTTCCGGACCCTCGGGCAGTGTTCTTCTTCCTAAACTTCGAAATGACGTTAAACTGCCCCTGAACGAAGAAGCCCCTCGATCTGAGTTCGCTGCTGACCTCGGCGCTCTGCCTGCGGGAGTTCTCACTGGCAACTCTATTGCCCCTAAGCTCGAGAACGCAACGTTGAAGTATACTACTGATTGACTTCCCATCTACGATACCTGGCCACTAACATCGCTTTCACCAGGGCTGAGCTCGGCCACGCGACATGGAAGTTCCTCCACACAATGATGGCTCGATTCCCCGACAAGCCGACCAAGGAAGACCGTATGGCTCTCGAGACCTTCATGCACCTTTTCGCCCGACTCTATCCTTGCGGTCAGTGTGCGGCGCATTTCCAGAAGCTGCTCGCCCAATATCCTCCCCAGACCAGCAGCCGCAACGCAGCCGCTGGATGGTTGTGCTTTGCACACAATATCGTAAACGAAAGAGTGCACAAGCCTCTGTTTGACTGCGAGAACATCGGCGACTTCTACGATTGCGGCTGTGGTGATAAGGATAAGAAGGAGGGTGCAGAGGCCAAGCCGGGTGCCCCGGGCGAGGGACCGGATCAACAGTTGCATAAGCATTAAAAGAGCTGGGCTGTATACATATTACTGTACGATTAATTCTGAATGGAGAAAACCTCCATGCGCTGGCTCTGGCTGGACCAGCCTGCTCATGTTGAACATTTAACAATTCCTCAAAACGTTCATCCTCGCACAACAACCTAATGGGATCAATCACTCCATATAAATAGTGTATAGAAGATAAAACCATACTTCAACAATACTAATGTATTGAAAGCTTGATTCGAAGCCGCAGCCATCAGTTGTTTCATACCTAGCGATACATGAGATAGGTCACGTGTTGTGTCACATGATGCTGTAGCTAGCCATGGCGCGGCTGCGCGTTCAGAGCTGCCTTGAGCTTCACTTGAGCTCCAGCCTTCCCAAGCAACCAGCGACGACCAAAAACCATCACAACACACAGCTCTGAGACGATCGAACCCCCGCTTTCTCACAAATACAACGAATCACCAGAAAATCGCCATAATGGAGTTCGGAAACGCTGGAGTATTGAACGAGGGTGCGTTAGGAACTCTTTCGTCATAGCTTGGCCTTGTCGATATAGAAACTTACAGATATCATCAGATGGTATCCATGTTGACATGGATCGCCTGAAGAAGGGAGAGGTCAAGTAAGTATAGAGTCATGTATCTTGCCATCTTGTGCAGCTTGCTAACTGATCAAAAGCTTGGGAACCTCGATGTACGTGCTATCCCCATGATGCAGACGACATAGCCTAACACATTACCAGCATGGCGGTTACTTTCAAGGACGGTGTCATTCTGGGTAGGCATTCCATCCACCGGCGAAGATGCACTTAGTAACCGTTTTATGTTAGGGGCGGATTCTCGAACAACGACCGGTGCCTACATCGCAAACCGAGTGACAGACAAGTTGACAAGAGTACACGACACCATCTGGTGCTGCCGATCTGGTTCAGCTGCCGACACCCAGGCTGTTGCCGACATCGTTCAATACCAGCTTGGACTTTTCGCCATGACGAATGGCAAGCCACCCATGACACAGACCGCAGCCTCGATCTTCCAGGAGATCTGCTACGCGAACAAAGACCGTTTGTCGTACGTTCTGGTTATTCCTCCCTTGCTTCGAATTGGACACTAATGACCACCTACAGTGCCGGTCTCATCATCGCTGGTTGGGATGAACGATTCGGTGGCCAAGTTTACTCCATTCCTCTGGGCGGTTCCCTCCACAAGCAAGCTTATGCCATCGGTGGTTCGGGATCGACTTACATTTACGGCTACTGTGACGCCAACTGGAAAGAGGGTATGGAGAAGGATGATGCAGTCAACTTCGTCAAGGGAGCCTTGAGGGAGGCCATCAAGTGGGACGGTAGCTCTGGTGGTGTCATCCGTATGGTCGTTCTCACCAAGGACGGAGCGGACCGACACTTGTATCTTCCGGATACCGACTACGCTGTGCGGCACGAGTAATAGCCCTCATTCAACAGGACAAAGCGAGGAAAAGGGAGAACTGATTTAGCATGGGCAGTGCTACTATGGAAACCCGTCATGACAGCGGGCGTGTGGACGAGGGAAAGACTTTCTATGAGCACCTCTGACAGATGTCGAGGTGATGATATGAAGAGCATATGGCCAACTCTTTAAAGAACAGCCAATGTTAGATGCAAGAAGCGCTGTACACTAGATAATGGGATCAAGAAAACCAACACATTTGCTGACCTCGTCAAGAAACAAACCAGAACCCAATCCGAGCGGAACGGGACAGAGACCAGCGGGGATTTTTAAGCCCGGCTCCGAGCCATCATGAGCATGTGAGGTTGTGATTGAAGTTGATAACGTGGGGTAACATTGCGGGTTGCAAGCCACTAGAGCACAGCCATGATAGCCCGAGATCAATGCGAAACAGGCCAAACTAATCGCTTCTCAAAGCAAGGCTACCTAGATAGCTGGGGGCGGTTATCTTAGGTAGGTCTTTCACCGCTTTTCTAGAATGAGGCTTGGAGAGATGATCAAAATTGGTGTATCACAACTTGTAGCAGAGTGGGTGGACTGTGAGCGACAAATGAGAAACTCAGGGGATTTGTGTAGCAAGTACCTGGTGATGCGGGATTGATACATCAGCTGAACATGTGCCATGTGCTCGAGGGACAAGTGCTGTTTGGTTCAGTATAGTTAACTGGGATGCCCGTGCTTTATTATATCGACTCTATCTTGAGCATCCATATGTCTTATGGTGAGCGGTGAAGCTTAGCAGTATCTCATGATCTGTATCAGTCTTCAACAAGGACTGAGACGTTGGCTGGTGAAGATAGAGCACGTGTGCGCCTTTGAAAATAGGCAGGATCGCTGTTGTAGGGAGTAGGTACTAGGTATTCTCTTGGGACCAGGGAGGGTATCGTGAATTTACTCTGCTGCACAGTCCCAAAAGAGGTTGCACCCGATATCGGTGGCCTCTTGTGTGATTGTATATCCGGTGGGGACCCTTGCGTAAGGTATGGTTAGGTACAGAAAAAGGCGCAGGAGACTCTTTTTCAAGATTTATTTTCGTGGGTGTTTCCAGGATAACAGAATACATGCGTGATGGTGGTGATGAGTTGCATTCACATTGCAGATAAACAGTATTCATCGTTCTGATTGTTCACTCCCGTCAGTACCTAGGTAAGTAGGTAGGTATCTTAGGAGAGGCCTTATCAGCCAGCCATTACGTTACCTTCGGTCGGCATCCGTCCGAAGGCCGAGTTGGAGGTTGTAGTTGATAAACGCCATTAATAAACGGGCTGAAGTTCAACATTTACAAGTTGTCTTTACTCTGATCTTGTTAAATATGACTTGCAACATTTCTTTCTCCTATCACAAATAGCTTGGGAAGCTCGTGTGCTCCCTGCATATGGATATAAGTCATGAACAAGTCAAGATCCCAGCTTAGATTGGCTTTTTTGAGTTTGTAAAGTTTATGCTTTCATGCATGGCCAAGGAGACGAAACAAGAGTACAGTAGTTTCCAGGCTACTGTTGATAAATATACAACGCGTTTACTAAAACTTCGACTACCTTACCTACGTGTCTGTTGGGCTATCACATCAGTTGCAGTTCCGTGTGCCCACGTGCTTCAGCCCTTGGCCATTGGCCTTTCTTGGGAACATAGAGGACCCAGTCTCCGATACTGGCAATGGGCATGGTGCAGTAGAAAAAGTGAAGTACATACAGAAGACAAAGGCACTGTATTGTATTTACTCCGTAAGGTATCCCTCCCTATATATTTCAGTTGTCGTCATGACCCCTGATCTACAAATAACTAGTTTTGGTTCGGGAAGGTGCGGGTTTTAACAAGTAAGCAGCATGGATCCTTCCTTCGTCGGACAGAAGAAGAGAAGCGAAGCAATCAAGATGGAAGGAGCAACTTAATGGAGTTACAGTGACTCAACAAGTTTCCAACAGTTCCATTCCGTTTCGTTCCTTGCCAAGATATGGATATTAAAAATAACATCTCTCCTTTCCCCTTCCCCACCAGCTACGGACATATCCATCCCCACGTTGTCGATATTTACCTTCTTTGCTTTTGTTACATACAGCAGTTCACTAAGCCTTACGTACCCTAAGACGTGAATAACACCCACTATCGAGTTGTTAATTGACTCGTCCCCATCTCAACTCCACTGTCAAGAGCTCGAGCCACTATCGACAGGAAACTCGCCTGACCTGGAGAAAGACCCGCGAGACCCCTACACTCGATTCAGGATCAGATCCAGACCAGCCCCAGTGAACGGACCAAACGAGGACCAAAGCATCTGGGCCAAGCTATTTTGGTCGACCGAGCCCAAACGTCACCCAAAGGCGTGCCATTCGATTTGCTGTCCTTCTCACCTGGACTCAACTGGGCTTCAAACAAGATTTTGTAGTTGAGTTTGTCGAAAGTTCAGGCGCTCGCTTGCGCGTCTCTCTTCCGCTCGACTCGGAGCTTACTCTCGTTATTGCCCGCTATTTCCTAGCGGTCAATATCAATCCGCCTAGCAAGTTGACACAGCAGAATCCAGCGCGGACCATTTCGCGTGGGACTGGTTTTGTTCTTAACTTTGAACCATTTCTAGCATCCTGTAGAAGAGCGTAGGCGCATCGGCTTCTACACTCGTTGTGGCGGCAGCCGATCTCGTACCATTTCTTTTAGGAAGTGTTGATCGGACAATTCTCTGGTCTTATCCTCAGCCATTGCGCTCCGCTCCGCTGGCCGCTCCTCGCCGTCTCCGTCGCCGTCTCCGGAACTCGCTTCAACATTACCTGAGGCAGCCAATCGCTTTCTATCCGTTGGTAGCTGTCACCTTTAACTTAACCTCAACCTTGCAAATCCGAAGAGGCTCTTCGAACATATCTACATCCATATGCGACTCAAGCGATAGCTCCTTCTGCATTGTTACAATACATACTTGCACACTTGCGACTGTGCACCTAGTCCAAACGGCATCTGCTTTTTATCTTCGGTAAGTGCAGGATATGTTTGCTTCACTCTACATGTGTTTTATATGCCCGGTTTCATGTTTGCCTTGGTATCTCTTCTACCCTTGACTATCACACACTGTCACCCTTCAATGCACATATGAGCGTCGATTTCAGCCTGCGAAACTTGAGTGAAACCCGACCAAGGAAGAAAATTGTCGCAAACACGGGGACGGCTGGCAATGAACAGTCTCAGGGACCGAGTCAGCCACCAAGACACCTCGAGTTCCGGATGGCTGCACATGTGGCGGCAGGGTAATGAGCTCGTCGGCCTGTGCTTTTCAGGACGCATGCGAATTCACAACGCCACAACAGTTACTATTGCCGACATATCGCTGAACATATCTTTCGCTTGTTTCAACGACATTTCAGGCATGTGGCAATCCGCTATCTAGCCTCGTTATTTCAAACATTCGCTTGCCGATACATGGTTGTTTGCCATGCACGCGCACGCAATCATGTTTATTGTCTCGAATGACGAAAAGCCATGGACATAATCCGACATATCTTTTCCGCATCCTCTTGACAAGAGATGATCGACGACGAATGATACCTTACCCCCACCCGACAAGAATTCCATTCTGTTGATGGATTCCAGACAAATCGAAGCAACTGTGGATTGCATTGTTGCATTGGGAGATCCTTGAACAATCCAGAAAAAGAAAACATGGCAAGCAAAGGGTCAAAAGCAAAAAAGAAAAAGCACACAGTACCCTGAATTGTCGTAGAGGATACACCAATCACACCAAAGAGATGCACCACTGAGTCGGTTCCGAGACTTTGTCGGGAGAATGAATCGGTCTTCACCCCACCATCTGGTCGACCAGCCGCCTCGACCACCACTTGGTATCCGCTGGCTCACCCACGAGGGCTGATGAGGGGCGGGTGTTTTGCTCTGCTGCGCTGTGAGGACCACTCATTAGCAGCCTGTTGAACGCCTGCGCGCGCAGTGGACGACGCCAGTTGCTAGTCAGTCAGGCTGACCAGGAGTCCCCTCATATGGCTCTAGTGACTGCTCACTCAGCCTCCAAAAAGCCCCCAGCACCCACTGTCGGGCTTGTCCTTGTCCTGGTTCTGGTCCTGGTTCTTAGGCGTCTCCACCGGCCCGATCCTCTCCCCTCCTCTACTGCACTCTGTCCCCTCCATGTGCTTGATCTTTTCGATTTCCTCAACTTGTCTTGGCTACTGACATCGTCATCGCCTCCATTTTGCTTTTGCCTCAACCATTTTTCGCGCCCTCACCTCCCCTGTGAAGCGATATTGACCATCTACAACATCGTTAAATGAGATCTTGACACTAATAATTTTATTTTATTTTGTCCCGCAGTCTACTCGCCGTTAACGATATTACTTTACCTCTGCGAGATCAGCGACAACACACGATACCCCTCCGTTTATCTTAATAATAACATCATCGCTTCACTTACCTCGGAACCCTCGCACGATAGCGATGTTATGGCCGCTGTGATCGGCGATTTTATTTCGGATACCTCATACCCTCATACCATGATTGCCAACCCTTCCCTTCAACATCACCACTCACACGACTCTTCTTCATCCTATCGATCTGGTAGTCGATCACGACGCTCCACCACCCCGCGAGCGCAGCGTACAGCAGAGCTCGGAGACTTCAGCAGCAGCAACCATAACTCTGCGGCGAGGTCACACGCGCCTGCATCTGCATCCGTATCGGCTTCAGAGTCTACTTCTACCCCAGTGCCTGAGGGTCACGAAACCGCCCACGTGTCGGCCACTGGCGGAGCCTCACGCTTCCCCTCCCCGCCTCCATCCTCATCGCCTGCTGCTGCCACCGGCCCTGCTTATGCCGATGATGCAAAGAGCTCGTCTATGGCATCTGACGCGAGGGACTCTGGTCCCCTAGGTCACGCTTCGCGGCCCGGCCCAATTTCTCACAACTCTTCTGCTCAACAACCATCTCCTGCATCCGACGACTTTCAAATAGCCAACCCTTCTTATCCTCTATCCAGCGCATCGTCGCAACCGCCAGAGCAGACCGTCATACACATTCGTGATCTAGCACATATCCAGAGTCTGGCCAGTGCCGACTTACTCTCTGGCAATGGCGGACCCGGCATCCTCAATGATCCGCCCCTTCAGCAGATGAAGTACGAGATTAGTGGTATGCCCATAGGAGATATCATTGAGATGGTTGCTGCTCTGTTAACAAAGATCACAACCACCAACGACTTGCAGCACGACGCAATGCAGCGCAATGTCGCCCATCAACAACAGGCCAACCAGTCTGGTGATACAAGTGGCAACTCAATCTCATCCTTGAATCATTCTGTTCTCGCTTTTCATGGCAAGAATGTACCTGCCATCACCATTCTCAGCTATCTGTCAAGAATACACAAATACTGTCCCACTACTTATGAGGTATTTCTTAGTCTGCTGGTGTATTTCGATCGCATGACAGAGCGTGTCAACGATATGGTTACGAAGAATGAAGAGAGCCGAAGGCAAGCACAGCCGCAACAACCAAGCACAGCCTCACCCCAAGACACACATATGCGCGGCGAGGGTATGGATATGGACGAGAGCGACTCAGACCTTGCGGACGACGATGACGAGGAAATGGCTGATTCAACTCGACCAAGCCGCACAAGTAGTCATAAGGGGGCTGCCACCCCGACTGAACATGCTGCTATTGCAGCTGCGACATACTTTGTCGTCGATAGCTTCAACATCCACCGTCTCATAATTTCTGGGGTAACGTGTGCCAGCAAATTCTTTTCAGACGTTTTTTACACCAACTCGAGATATGCCAAGGTATGTATTGCGCTTAGCAACCCGGCCTTCTCCCCAAAACAGAAACTAACACTATGATAGGTCGGTGGTCTGCCACTGGTTGAACTGAATCACCTCGAGCTCCAGTTTCTTCTCCTAAACGATTTTCGACTCGCTGTTCCAGTGGAAGATCTGGAAGCATATGCAACTATGCTGGTCGAGTTTTATGCACGGGAAGTGGTGGCCAAGCAGGCAGGAACTGGAGGCACTGAGTGAATGAAGTCACAAAGTGAATTCCATGGAAGACTTTCCTTGGAGAGTTGACAACATCCATGATTGACGAACGTTGATCGTGTGCATTTTTGGATGATTCTCGAGCCAGTCTTGTCTGACCTGGCAATTGAACACACTCGACAAATGTGAAACATTTAAAGGGCGAACTGTCGAGAGACAAGTAGCCCTTGAAAGACTTCACCGGTGTAAAGCTTACCCAGGACATGGCTACTTGATATGGGCCTTAATTGGCCCTTGATTCTATCCCGGATCCGCGGATAGCTTATAATGTTTGGGAGGAGATGGTCGGGACCATTTAGAGCTTGCACAGGGCCGAGTCGGTAAGAGAAGTTCGTGTACGACAGTGTTGGACATGTCTGATGACGTAGAGCGAGCAGTGGGCTGCTTAAAGACGATGTGCATCTTTTCTTGCGTAGACCGGGGTTCTTATACGGACATGGACATGGATTCGGAGAGCCAACAGAGGCAACCTGTTGGTCGGGAGACGGGGTCGAGGTTCTTTATTGTTTTCTGGCGCGCACCCACTGACTGCACTGGAGTTGATGGTGTTTTGGTAAAGAGGCGGCATCTGCTTGCTTGCTTATTTACGTATATAGTAACCCGCATAGCTCTCTAGTCTACTAGCTCAGATCCCTGATAGGTCTCGAAAAGAGATGTTTTGATGATCAACCTCATATTTGCTTGCTTACACATATAAAGAACGACTGCTAAGTGAGTGCGGCCATAGACTAGTAAGTACTTGTTTGTCATTGATTGGCCTACAGCCTGGTTCTTGGTGTCTCCCAGGTCTCTGGCTGATCAAACTCAATGACCGAGTCCTGCATCTTGATTCCCATCTGCCATTTAGACCAGCCAGGCCAGAAGTTCTCAAACTCACCCTTCAAATTTCCATCCTCGTTACGATGTTGCTCAACATCAAACCAGCCGAGCATACACTTTGATGTAGACTGCTGAGGAACAACAGCACACCAGCGATCAGTACCAGGCAGCTCGTCTTGACTTCCAGACCCTTCAGGGAGAGGAGGAAATACCAAAGTGGTATCGAAGCCGAAATGGTTGATCCACGAGGTCCGGAATGGGAATGAGGGTGCGAAGCGCATGAGCTTGAAGGTTGCTTGGAAGAAAGGGGTGGGATCTGGTGAGGCTGACTCAATGCCAGCGCTGTCTGAATCCAGGGGTAATGTATCGTGAGGATAGACTTTAACGGTTGTAGAACCATCTGAGTTGTTGGTCCAGTCGAACTTGGCGAGATGTTTAGGGACGTTCCAGTCTAAATAGAGATTTTTATTAGTTGTCTGCAGAGTGTAAGGGCGGGCGTACGTACTTTTTCTCCCGTTATAGCAAGAATGCTTCTGTGAAACATAAATCCTCGTGATTTTCACACCCTTCGCTGCAACCCTCCTCCCATTCTCATCATCTTTCTCATATCCAAATGTCCCCGGTGCAAGGATAAGTTCGTCATAGGGCCCGACCGGAGAGTCGGTATAGCGAATGATCTGCAACATACTTAGACCCCCAAGAGCTTTCTGATCAGTAGCGAAGCTAGAATGCCCCTCAAGAGGTGAATATGCCATATTTGGAAGACCATCTTTGGCTTGAGAGCGAGGAGTCCAGAACATGAAGGCGTAGATGTCGCCTTTGAGGTTCCATGGTGGAGGAATAGCAGGGATCTTCGAGTCTGCCATTTCTGTTTGTGAGTTGATATTTAAGGACAATCAGAAAAGTGACTGGGACAGCCGAGTTTAATACTACGGATTTAATGGCGTTTCTATTAGGACTATGACACAGCAGCCGAATCACTTACCTCAAAGATCAACCAATGTGACCTGTGCCGTAAAGCCACCAACGCCAAACTACGTAGTACGGATAACCAACTCCAGCTTCCAAGACGCCAAGCCAGCAACCTCGGCACAGCCAAATGGGTCAAAGTTACATTGCAGATAAACCCGTATAATAGAGCTAATATGGCCCAAGTTGTGTGTGTCGAGCAACCAGAGAGGCCATCTTCTACATCACAATCTCCAACTCGGACTTGGTTGACTTAGTAATCACTGTCGTTGCTTGTATTTGTTGCAAGATCTAAATTATTATGAAAATCCTCTTTCTACTCATGTATTGCCTCCCTAAACTTTGATACATTACTAAAGAATCTCAGAAGAGCATTGAACATTTGAACCAAGCTGGGCCTCGTCTCGACTAATAAAATCAACCTTCAAACCGGCCACATCGCCCGCCTGAACCTGTTCCCGAAAGTCAAAGCACACACGGGTTTGAAGCTTGGAGATATCTCCAGCTTGAACCTTCAATGGCACCGCTCCTGATACTGTTCCGTCCGAGGGGGTGTTGTGGCCCATGAAAGGAAATGAAACAACACCGGCTTGGTTCTCATCAAAGCTCCATTGACTGCAATCGCTCAAGGGTTCATCCATGAAGAAGTGGACGGAGAAGGGACCAGGCAGGGCTCCCATATTCGCCCGTACAGCGGCAGTCCACTGAGTGACGGACGATGTCGAAGAGCCCCCGTTGTCCATCATAGCACCCGAGCTCGCCTGGAGATCCATCATAGTTGAGCCTCCCCACCATCCAGTCACTTTCTTTTGGAGCTCTGGTCGGACATCTTCCTTCTGCTTCCCTGTCAAGTCTGTATCGGCATAGGCGTAGCCAAAAGCTTCCGTCGTTCTGGACGTATCTGAGTTCCAGAAGGTGCCGTCATCAGAGGCAAAGAATGGAGTCAGTGGGGATCGGGAGTCTTGCATCTCCCCCTTGAGAGTCGTGAAGCTATTCTCGCCCGCTGGCATAGGGGTAATCCATGACTCTGGGTTGAGAAGTTGCCATATCGCAACAAGCCGATCAGTCATGGCATGATGAAGCAAGAACAGTGGATCGAATGAGGACAAAGGAACATACGTCATATGGCCTCCAAGTCCGCCGTCAGTGTGAACGATGTCGTGAACAGATTCGATCGAGTCCGCTGCCGAGAGATTTTGCGTAACACCCCATGCTTTTGTTCCGAAGCTGTTGAAATCCTTGTAATTTGAGAAGAGCACAGAGAGCCGCCGTTGGATTTCAGGCAACCTAGAGAGAAGCGCGTCGTTGACTTTTTCGTTTTCAGATGTAGGTTCCACGCCACTTTCAGTCGAGTTGGGGGCTCTTTTGGTCTCGTCCCAATCTCTCAGCTAGTTGATTGTCAATACTAGTTTCTAATGCAAACCACAAGCACCTACTGGACTCCAGATCAAGGCTGTTGCGTTTTTGGGATGAAATATGTACGAATAAAGAGGATTGTGTATTTCCTGAACCCCTCGAGGACCATTCTGCAAGACCGTCTCGTTCCAAAAAACGTCGGGAAAGTGTGTCTCTCCTTTAGGGGCAGGCAATGCCCAGTCCCAATATGGCATCCGGAAGTCGCGTGCAGCATCTAGATATGGTTGCCGATCGGTCCCGTTAGGAAACATGCCGGCGATGACATTGGCCATTCGATATAGTTCTTGCTATTTATTCAATCTAGTCAGCAGGAGCATAGAGGCCCAGTTGGGATTATCATAGATACCTCAAAAAGAGCCAGATATGGCCGGTGCCACATTGGAAAAAGGACAGAATTGTGGGCACAATAGCCAGACTGGTTTGCTCCAGGGGCAGCCTCAACACCATTCCATGATTCAAACGGGACGCCATGTATAGCTGAATAGGCAGCGTCAGTATAGACTCGCTCGACTCACAACGTTCTATCAGAGACAGCGAGCGCAACGTACCGGCGATCTTGTACCACGAAGCAGGATCGTCCTGACTGACATCTTGGAACATACTCAGGGAGAGAATGAAAAGGTCCCATTTGTATTGATCGGTCTTCATCTCTCGTATCTCGGGCCTCAAGGGAACAGTGCCATTTCGAGTCCGTGGCAGCGCCTTCACCACGATTGGGGCGTCGGGATCTTGTCTGCGTGTGAGCGAGTCGATATCAACACCGTAATGATAGCTCTGAGCCGTAACAGCGATGAAAAGGAGCCAAGCTATGAGGAGATGCATGGTTGAAGGTTGAAGATTGAAGGGAAGATTGAAGAATTAGGTAGGTAAATCTATCGAGGCCGACCTAAATTAAGAAGAAATTAGGTACCTAAGTTGCACCTGGAATTTATCAATCATTTGCTGGGGAGGAGCAACGCTGTCAGTTTTTGCACCTGTTCGGCAGGTGTGACTAGACGGATTTACTTGATACCTAGTACCTAGATAGGTAGGTACCTTACCTTAGGTAGGTAGTTATGAAGCGAAAAGAAGAGGATATATAGGCCTTGAAATAGCTTCCTCGAGAAAGGAGAAGACTAAACAAGAGTCATGTGTAGATACAGTTATATAAAGATAACCGAACGCTGCTGCGTTGACTGCTATTGTATTGCAACTCGCAACTGGTTGCACCAATTATGCTTCTAACCTTGCCCAGATAACCTGGAGAAACATCATCGTCACATATATCTTCCACTATGTGGTGATTGATTCCAAGGAACCACGTTGCCGTACCCATCTCTAGCCAAGGAAACAAAAGATAGCATACAGACGGAACCACAGAACGGCTTGTTACATCTCTTCCCCCTTTGAATCACAAACACTCCTTTCATCTTCCAACAACAGCTCGCTCCTCAGCTGCTCTCCGTCCATGGTCTCGGCTACTCGCAGCCGCCCTACGCTTTTGTATCACCTAGTTTCCTGGCCAAGATACACGCAGCCGACTCTCCACGTTCCCATGCTCCGTTTGATCGGAGCTGTCCGATGCCGAGGTGCCGTGTTGTGTCATCTGCTTATCAAGCAGGCCTGTCTCTCTGTATCTTGATGGCCGGAGTAAGTATATATGCATGTAAACGAGTAAAGTCGGTGAGGGTGATTGACAGCTGCCAACTGTCGAGTGAGGGTATGCTGTTGATATCGGTTTCTGGCCAAGGACAGATAGGGACACATCAAAGAGCACTTTTCGATCCTCCAAGTATTGTAAAGTCATAGTCGTATTAACATGATGCACCGTTGTGAAAGTACAGAGGTCGCCGCCAGATAAATCAGCTCTAGCAAAGTAAATGAATTAACACAGTATATCCCTCTATTTTCCAACCCGAACGCCATCCAATGCCATCGGTCTCATGGGACCCTTCCGAGGCTCATCACCGCGGTCCACACGGTACTTGAGCTTGACACCCATTGCAGCCAGCTCAACATCCAGGAACTTGAGCGCACCGGGCACGACAACTTGCGTAGTGTGGTCGCCGCCGACCCAAGAGTTACCCTGACCGTCCTCCCAAATCTCGCCCTGGATCTCGGTAAGGTCGATGCCCTCCGAATCGTCCAGCTTGACCGCACACGCACGGCATCGCACAATGCTCGCCGCCTTCTTCTTGCCCGGTGCAAACTGTGACACTGTGGGCTGCACAGAGAGGAACGAACCACATCTGCGGCAGATCCACGACTTCGAATAATCAGAGCAGTTGAGCAAACGATCCTGAAGCAAGAAGGCAGTTCCGTGAGCAAGCAGAGCGTCACGCTCCATTTCTCCGACACGAATACCGCCACCCCTCTTTCGGCCCTTAATAGGCTGGCCGGTCGTAGGAACAACAGGACCCGTGGTTCGCACCTGATACTTGTCGTTCACCATGTGTCGCAGTCGCTGGTAGTAGACGACTCCGATGTAGATATCAGCTGAGAGCTCCTCTCCAGTAATGCCCGAGTACATGGGCTCGTTGCCGTGGTAGTTGTACCCGGCCTTCATAAGCTGGTGACCAAAGTAATCTCCTGCCGTGTTCTCTTCGTCAAACTTGAACGGCGTCGAGTCTTGCGCAAGGCCATGCAGCGCGCCAGCCTTGCCTGCTAGCGACTCCACAAACATGCCTATCGTCATACGAGAAGGGAAAGCGTGGGGGTTAATAATAATATCGGGAGAAATGCCCGTCTCAGAGAAGGGAAGATCCATCGTCGGCCACTTTTGTGAGGCAACACCCTTCTGTCCGTGACGGGACGAGAACTTGTCACCAATAATGGGAGATCGAGGAACACGGAACTTGACGGAGATGGTTTGCAGAGGCTCGTTGCCGGACTCGGCTCCGATCAGGCGGACTTCTTCAATGAAGCCATTCTCCGAATCCTTGTACTTCTCGTAATGTGTAATGCCATCCAGGTTCACTAGTTTGCCGTTGTAGTCGGGAGTCACGGTGTGCCAGGCACAGATGACGTCTCCCTCTTGAATTAGGCGACCAACATGCGGCAGACCATCGTCATCCAGCATGCCTTGGTAGTTGGCACTCACGTAACCGTGTGGGGCGAAACCGAAGGCCTTGGTGACACTCTTAGTAGCCTTGGTTCGTGAGTCGTCCTTGAGTGATATCTTCTTTGTCTTGTAGATGGTACCATGGCCAAAACCTCGCTCGTGTGCACTCTTGTTGAGAATCATAGCGTCATCCATGTCGTATCCAGTATAAGAAATGACGGCAACAACTGCGTTCATGCCATTGGGGAAGTTATCGAAGCCATACGTGTTGTGAAGAGGTGCTCGGACAATGGGTGTCTGACCAGTTTGGATGCGATAAGACTTGTTGTCGGTTCGGTAGCGGATAGCAGCACCAGGAGTTCCCATGGTTTGCTTACCCATCTGACACTGGTACATGTTTCGGGGAGACTGGTTGAAGTCGGAGAAAGGGGTCATGTTGGCGAGAATCGAGAGCATGTTGGTAGGATCGAACTCGACGTGGGTTGACTTGCCAGACTCAACCTCCTGAGGCACCACAGCAATGCACATGTAAGGCTGCTCGTAGGGACCAACCCAATCCTCCTTCTGAAGAGGAAGGTATTTGACAGGGCGCACCATTCTTGCAGGTGTTGATGTCATGTAAATACCGGGATAAGAACCACCTCTGGACGGGGGAACATAACCAATCTCCAGTTGGTGAGGAACTCCGTGAGTACCCTCAACCTTCCAGTATCGGAAGCAGTCTGCAATTCTAACAGACTCCTTGGGGGTACAGAAACCAAGAATCTTGCCATCAAGCATGACAACAACATTCTCATCAGTTGACGCAGAAGAGACATCGACTATTCCAAGCTCTTGGGCAAGAGAGGCGATGTGAGACACATCGACATAGTCAGTCATGATCTTACACTTGTGCGCAAGATGATTAAGAAGACCGCAAGGAGCACCATCAGGAGTGTGGACGGGACACATGAAACCCCACGACTCTGGGAGCAGCTTTCGGACGGCTGTTGTCTTCAGCTGGGCAAAGAAGGCACCTCGATGGACCATACGGAAATGACTGATGAATCGCAGGAAGTTAAGTTTCTCAGCAACGACTGTGAAACCGGCTGTTTGTTGCAAATCAAGACCTGATGCACTCTGCAGGTTACCAGTTGACAGGAAATATTCTAAAGCATTTCCGAGGTTCTCGTTGGCCTTGCGGAAAATGTTGTTGGGGAATTCTTTGCGGAAATCCTCAGAGGTAAATGGAACACCGGGGTTTCTTCGAAGATAGTCTCGGAGGGATGCTCGAACGTTGACACTAAGGAACTCATCGAGTCTTTCCTTGAGAATTTGACCATACAAAAAGCCTCCAAGTAAGATTTCCTGGTTCTGGACGGCATCGGGGTTGTCGACAGCACAGTCGCCAGCGACAAGCGCATAAAGCTTTCGGATCATGAAGAGAAGTAGCTTGAACTTCTCCTTATCTTGCTCCTCAGTGACATCAACATTCCCAAGATGAACCAAGACAATCCTTCGCAAGAACTCGGTTCCCACCTCGAGGTTGGTCATGGTGTCTGGCACTCCAAGAACGACTCGGAACTTCTCGCCCAGGTATGCTCTTGTATCCGACTTGCTGTAGAGGCCGTAGGACTTGTACGTTCGTAGAAGGAGCTCAATTCGGTCCGTCAAGAAGGTGTTCTCGGTTGACTTGGAGCCAGCTGGGCCAATCAATCCCTCGAAGATTTCGCGATCGTTGGTCTCAACCAATGCCTTGAGAATCATCATGACGGGAATGAGGTATTCGTTCTTACGCCATGAGAAACGGAAGGTCATGTTTCCGTCATTAAGGTAGTGGAGGACGTTGGTCTGAGAGGTCTCGTCGGGGCGAACTGCACGGAGAATAATACCGTAGGGAGTGTAACCAGGACCACGGTTCTGGAAACTAGGTCGGTTGATGGCCATGGGAAAGTTTCGCTTGTTCAATTGCAGCATTCGAATGATCTTTTCGATACCGTTAACAATGAAGTATCCTCCAAGCTCCTCGGATTCTTCCTTCCTCTCAACAAGGAGCGCAGGTGAGTTGTTCTCGAGATGGCATCGATTCGACTAGGTATTGTGAGTAAGTAGCTCCTCCAGCAAAGATTCAGGTACATACCTTGATCATAACAGGCACCTGGCCGAATTCTCGAGTAAATTCAATTGGATCGCCGCCATTGACTCGGTATTCGAGAGTAGCTGATAGCCTTCCTCGGTATGTTACATGGCGTTCTCTGCACTCGGCAGGGAAAACCTGACGGTTCCGGGCCATCTTATTGGAAGGCGGAACTTGAGGCTTCTGTAGAAAGACATCTTTGTATCGAACTGTGAGGATATTCTTTCCAGCTGAGACGGCGCGCTCGTCGCCGTCGAGAAAGGTTCTGGTGCCAATGTCGGCTATACCATGCGCCAGCAGGCCTGGCTTGCCATCGTCGCGGAACAGGCCATTAAAGGACTCGAGGTGAGGGTCGACTGCTAATTGAAGGGCGGGATATGCACTGTGATCCTTGGGAGGGTTTCGGAAGAGGTTTTCTCGGCGTAGAGTATGGAACTGATGGTCCCACTCGGTATCGGTGGCCGAGGGTGCCATGATGACTGTTGCTCTGGAGGTTTACCTAGAGCTAGAAGAGGTGGCGAGACTCGGGGTGTGTTCTTCTAAGCAATAGCACAATTTCCAAAATTAATAGTAGTCGAGTCAGTGGAGAGTAATAGAGACTCCCGCAAGGCCTTACCCACTATGAGTATATAGTGAGGGGCGGAAAATTCGTAGGTTGTACCGCTCGCAATCGCAAAGGAATTGAGGCTATCACAGCGCAGAAAAAAAAAGTTCCCGGCCGCAAAAAAAAAAAGTCAAGCTAGGCTTAGTCATGGGTCTTATCTTATCGCAGGTGGGGTTGTGAGTAGGCGAATGAAGAGCAAGCATCACGACCAAAGCAATTCAAGTACATAGGATCTAAAATTTGGCTGTAAAAGTGTTCAAAATCTTCATTCATCACCTTGATGAATAATATCAAAGCTAGCTAAGATATAAATCACAAAAAAGGTCAACAACCCGATAATCCGAGCTTTGCGGAACCAAGCTCTCATGATGCAGCATCCGAGAAGGGGAAGCTCACATCGTTTCAGGATTTTTAACCAGAGGTGACAATAAACGAGAATGATGACGAATTATCTACCGTTCCTCAAGTCACAAGGCATGCTTAGCAAAAAGTTGGCCCCTTTGTGTTGCCAATCACCGCTTCTAGAGCATGAAGGCCTAAAGCTGGTGCCTGGGGAATAACTTAGGTACGACGCTGACTGTGTAAGTCAAAGATGGGGGCCAAGACGATGTTCATAAGTTTGAAGATGACCGGCCATAATCAACTCGCTTTACCGTGGGCAAAGGTACGAAAGGAGATTACCTACTAGTATGGAAGTGCTGTAGGTCCCTTGAAATGTACTTTTCACTAGCTACCACTATGTTTCTAGCGGGGGCCAAAAGGACACAAATAGATAGACTTCAAGCACGCCAGACGTTCCGAGTAAGACAAGGCGACCTCCACGAGGAATAAGGATGACAAGACACCGTTCTTGCAGCCCAAACCGAAAGCTTCCTAATCACTACACAAGCAAAAGCTGGGATGACCGAGCCCTGAAAGTCGGTGCGTGCAGCAAATGCAGCCCAATCTGCATGACAGTACATACAGGTACCATGACCAGGATGTGGTCCATGGAATATGGATGAGTGATGGTGCTGGAGATAGGCGCTTTGGTGAGCCCTCGGTTGGTTTATTAAGTACCTGGACTTGCAGTGGAGGTAAGGAGGTAAAGAAATGTCTACTTACCTTAGGCAAGAGCCTAATCGGCTGCACTTGATTTACAGAGAAACAAGTAACTCCATGCAGTAGACTAATCTCCGTCGCTCTTTCTTTCCTACTTCCCCTAAGGTAGCCATCTCGATGTCGAGGTAACGCCGGGGTCATCAGATATCACGACTTCGCCAACTGCCACAGTGATATGTGGCCCAGTTCATTTGCAACACTTCACTTTGCTGCTGCTTCCAGATACTACTTACTGCTTTGAGATCAGAACGCCTAATAATCATAGTTCTCTGATCAACGTCTCGAGTTGAAGCCCGCGGATATCCTTGATTTGTCGTTCATCCCGTTATCAAGGCTTTACTTGTGGCTGTCCGTGGCTGACGATCAAGCTTGGCCCACACACAGTTTGCATGTGTTATTGTTATTGCAACACAACGTTCAAGCACACAAAAGCCCGTATTTGAGACAACATTATACGATCCGAAGTGAGCTGCATTGCTGAGAAGATCTGTTACCAGCCTTGCAGTCTCAGAACCAGGAGTTAGCCCAGGTCAGTTGGGTACCTTGGGTAGATCTGGTATCGATCGCCAACGTTGTCACGGTCTGCTCTCATCCCATCAGGTCGGTTTATTTGCCGGTTCCCGCTCTGTAAAGACCCTGCAGCTAACCGTTAAAACAGGTTGTTTAAGAGCGAGCGCCAGACAGCGATACCTTATCAATCTCAAACGCCCATTCCCATCACTCTCTAACCGCTCGGCCCTGCCAGCGACAAGGACCCTAGGAATTAAATACACAACAGCGTTAGGCGCCCTCAGAAGCCCTTGACTCTAAGCACTGACGTCGACACAGTCCTGGTCCTGGAGCCCTGCGTGCCCTGGTCGATCATCGCTCCACTCCAGCAAGCTCTCTCCTCTGTTCAGGCGAATGAGACGCCGCAGCGCCTAATCCACACTGCTGCCACCTCTGGCTGGACCAGGTGATTGAAGATTGGAATGTCACAACACCCCGCGACGACTTGCACTCCCCAATCACTACTTTTTGGCGCTCCCGCCTACTGCTCATCCCTGCGTCAGCTTTACCTTAGGCTTCCCGACCTGCCCTGGAGCTCTCCTGCTGCTATCGATACCCTGGGTAGCTTAGCTAGGAGCGGGATATCTGCCACTTTCACGGCTGCCAAGTACCTTGACTTGCGCTGAGTTCCATATCCGCGCTTACAGCTCGAGTTAACCTTCTACAGTAACAAAAACATCTCCATAACCTCTCCGGGCTCTTTTGGCGCTGCATTTGCGCTAAAAGCTACGCTACTTGCGCCGCCAGGCACGGGTCGTTCCCACCACTTCCCCATTCCTTGCCCCCCAAGGGCCCCAAAGGCTCGTGCCCGTTGGTGGTCTCTCTGGTGGCCTCTGCTGGTGTCTTTTGGGTGCCCTTTTTGGCGTCTCTATCGACTGTCTCGGCCGTCATCTCGTCCAAGGTGGGGCCTTTTTTTGTGCCTCCGCCCAGGCGTCACCTGTGCCAATCTAGGTACTGCTCCTCCGTCGTTGCACCACGAGCCTCTCCTCCTTCACTATTTCCATCGCCGTTCAAGCCCGCCGTCGACGCCGACCTTGACCTCAAACGCCCAGACGCTGGCGCGCACGACTTTACAGGTGCAAATGTTACTCGTCGCTTGCCACTGTCATACAAGTCGCTTTTCATCCTGAACCGCCATCCTACTGCTCGTCTCTGTTCCCTCGCCTTGAACCACGACCCTGCAACTGCACCGACAAGAATTGTTCGCCCATAAAACACCCCGCCCACCACATCTTCTGCCATCTTTCGCGAAACCGGGACATTTTGCGTCCTTTTGTCCAGGAGGGGAACCTCTCAATAGAAACACCATTTCTATCGTTTGTCTTCGCGACAAGCTATAGGGCTCTTCCAATCAGCACCCCCGCCTTCACCCGAACGCCTACCGCAGCCCGACCAACGTCTTCTGTGGCTCGATAGTCAATATGGCCGGATTATTCCAAAGGGTCTACAATTGGTTGATGCGCATGTTTTGGTAAGTAGCCGTGATCGTGCGTCGCTTTAGAACACCTGCCGGTTCTTTGCTACTTGTTATGCTTCATAACTGCGACTGCCTTCAACCCATGTACTGATAATGTCTTGCAGGGCGATGGAGATGGAAGTAACGATGGTTGGTTTGCAAAATGCTGGAAAGACTTCGTTATTGCGAGTTCTAGCTGTAAGTTTTGATCTCTCGTTTTTCGCTTGACCGCTTGTAGCTGACTGTCGCATCTGCAGGGCGGTGAATTCACTCTCGAGTAAGCGCTTCCCAACAATGGCTCCTGCCATGCATTCCCCGCGAGATTTCCACCGTCGTTCGGGCGTTTGAAACGCGTCATGGAGTCCCAGGTGCTAACCCCAGATGCTGCATAGCTCCATCCCTACCGTCGGCTTCAATATGAAAAAGGTACAGCGTGGTCATGTTACCTTGAAATGCTGGGACATTGGTGGCCAGCCCCGGTTTCGAACCATGTGGGAGAGGTATTGCCGGGGTGTGAGCGCCATCGTCTTTATCGTGGATATTGCCGACACTCCTTTGATTCCTCAAGCAAAGGAAGAGCTCCATGATCTTATGAGCCGCAAGTCGCTTGAGGGTATTCCGCTTCTCATCCTGGGGAATAAATCCGATCTACCGGATAAGCTTTCGGTGGATGAGTTGATTGACGAACTAGACCTGAAGAGCATACGCGGTCGTGAGGTGTGCTGCTATGGTATCAGCGCGAAAGAAGAGACAAACCTTGACGCAGTAGTCGAGTTTCTAATGAAGTATGCCACGCGCCCATAACCGGCGCGGAAATATCGCTGGCGTGGTGGCCATAACACCCTGCCCAAGGATGTTTCCAGACCCTCTGATTTGAGAGGAAACAAGACGTCCAGGTCTGTGCTAGTTGTTCCAGTAACATCCCAGGCAAAAGCCTCCGTTTACTTGCGCCTGGGGTCAAGGACATAGCAAAAGGCTGACTCGGCGGCAAAGCGAGTGAAAAGATGAAGGGTAAACATATATAAATTCCTCTCTCACGAGCTCATGATTTTTCCAGATATCTCTTAGCCATGAGCGGCTTTTTACAGTGGTTTCGAAGACTTCTTCGCTGTTCTCATGCCGCCATTACTCAGGGTCCTGGAATCCCATGGCAATTTTCTTTGTTATTGGACGGAGCATAATACTGCATGACGGGAAGAGATTCAGCACTGGCTAGAAAGGAGAAAAGGTCCTTTTCCAAGAAACGCCGGCTTTGTATATGGGAATTGGCGCTTGCCATTCCTAGCTGCTTTTTCTGTTATTATTCATTGGGGCCTTGGGTGCTGTTACCATTCATTGTTGGTGGCGCTGTTGTTTCTGCTGCTGTTGACGATGATGACGATATGATTCTTGGATGCTGTTTTTCTGGTTGGAACATACTTTGATCGAGTAAAGCATGGGCAGTTGTCGGCCACGAACTTGTTTAAGTAATCTGCAAGCGGTTGACTAGAAGCGGCTGATGACTGAATGATTATGTCGTTACGAAATTGTTTGATCAGGTTTTCGCATGGTAGCTGATGGAAAGACGCGTGTGTTGATAGACAAGGAGATCAGATCCAGATCCATGCTTGTGTATATGAAATGTGCTCTGTGAATACAACGGTGATCTGACTGTCTTCTCTGAGTTGAACGGCCGAACTTTGCGTTGACAAAATAACAAGTTTTCGAGTCGATTTGAGAAATTTTGAATGAGGTTTGAGCAGATTGATCCTGTAAATAGAGTCGACTGTCCCAGATGACATGGGCCGAGTAGGTTGTCAATGTGAGGCGGAGGTCCAGGTGATGCTTGGGTGTGGATACTTATCAACACCCTATTTCTCAACCAAGAGGCTTTTGGTGGCAGGAAAAATTCCAACAGGGAAAATAACAACTGGAGAATAACATCAGAGCAAGATATCAGAAAGAATAAATAATGTCTGCAGTCCAGGGAAGGAGGAAAGAAGAAGATGTGTGAGAGGGGGATGTTGATGGAAACTCTAGGAGGCTACACACGGACCACTTGATGCGTTGGCCAACTCATCGCTGCAGTTGACAAGCGCCGCACGCCAGTTTGCAATGGCTCCCTCGCCCTGTCAATCCCGCCTCGCATCACGCAGCGCATCGCCTTCCCGCCCGCATCCACACCCCGGCCGAACGAACGAACTGGTGAGGATCTGAGGTGCAGCAGGGAAGGATATCGTGGGCGCCTCTGACTGGGCGCTGTCGTTTTCTTGAACGGCCCAGGTGCTTCCGATGAACGGGTCCCCTTCCTAGATGGTCAATATATGTAGCCCTTGTGGATATGAGTTATTTCCGATGTGTAGGTGTCTTTTCCTTCCGGGTCATGTATTGCAAGTTGGAGGGTTTATTGTGCAGCAAATCATGCCCCAAGATATTTTAAGAGATAGGGCTGATAGGCGCGAGGAGGCATGAACCGCTCTAGCGAATAGATCAAATGGGAAAAGATGTTGAGTTGAGCGCGCTATTTCGATGCTTGAAATAAGTCGAGTGATTGCGATGGGATCATGCTGCACTCGGTTCCTCGTGGACAGCCTCTCGGTAGCTCCGATCAGACGGGGGCGGCGGTGAACGGAGGCGGAGCGGAGGGCTATATCGGTACGGGGGTGGAGACGGAGTGGTAAGATGGTTCGACAAACCGCGTAACTGAACGTTCTCCAAGATGTGAGTGAGCCTCAATGGGTAAAAAGCAAGCATGGAAACCATGCTTGGAAGAAAACCAAGAATGGAAATGAAAAAGAAATTCTCGTGTGGGAAAGGGTCGAGATTATTACTTCCACGAACGGAAATGAACTGGAATTCGAGGTTTGGAAAAAGGTGGACTCGGCCTTCTTATTGGAGCGCCATCAACAGTTGTGGGCGAATCGAACGTCTTGCGCTAGACGATGGCTTTTCTGCAAATGGACCTCCCTCACGCGGCTCATGCTCCGAATGACTTTTGAACCCCTGATGTGCCTGACCCTGGGATGCTTATTGGGAGCTGACTCTGACTGAGGCTATCGTGACTGGGTAGCTGAAGTTAGTTGTTCAAGGGCTGAACGGCTGCTGACGAAATGGCATCGACAGGGTGATGATCAGCCGGCGACTGGAAGCCCAGATGATGTGACTCGACCGCCACTCAGACAATGGCCGATCTCAGAAGCTGGAGGAGGTTGTCGTTGGATCAGAAGTTGTGATGGTGGAGAGAAGTTGCCCAAGGGTGGATTCTCGATACCTGACTTGACATTAGTTGGGCAAGTGAGTTAGGTCTAAGGCAGATAGGAAGAAGGTTGTTGCCGTCACAGGGCCACTGTTTTCGGCGCATTCCTTCCTCCCTTGGATATTCGTGCGAGTGTGACTGGTACCCTTCCATAAAGGAAGTAATACATTCTTTCAAAAAAGAATGGAACTCGTTTAAACACGGAACTCAATGACAACAGACAAAAAGTCTTATTAGCGAATAAGGAAATCTCGATGTTTACAAGGACTACGCCAACCAGGCAAGGGGCTTGAAGAAAAACCCGGAATGGACGTTTTTACCTACCTAGGTATAGAGCACCAACAGAGACGATACTAAGATTAGAATCAAGATCTTAATTCTCGTGCAATACTTTTGTCGAATTTGGCATAACTAATACACTCTTTTAGCAAATATGGAATCTATTTTTTTCTTCGGCCCTGTGGCTAGGTTTCAGGTCGAAGTCAATGCGACAGGAGAGGCTGCTGGAAACCGAAACACTTCTCAACTCAAAGGGCATATTGACCTCTTAACCGTATACATAATATTGGATCCATCCAGAATTCGTGTACTAATGACTAAACCAACCTATGCCCAAACGTATTTCTCATTATCATTCACCACAGAGTATATTCACGGGTAATCAGAAAACCCCGCTGTCTCGCCACTTCGATCTAACATATATCGAAACCTCTCCCGATCCTTAAGTAAACATGGCGGAAGATCAAGATTATTCTCAATCCGCGTGAACGTGTTTTCTTTACGTCCCCATAGATCAACACCCTGACGTATCGCACTGGCGATGCGATCTCGATTGCGAAAGTACTCGTGGTTCATCCAGGCATGCGAGAAACTGGCGATCTTGTTCAGGAATTGATCCACCGTCGAAAAGCATGAGCTGCAGTGCCAACCAGCATTGGCCAATGTTCCTTTTTCTAGATCGCGCAGGACAGGAATTCCTGCATCGCCGGTTCGCAGATTTCCGGGCAGTATGGTATTGCGCATGCCTTGGTAGTAGGTTGCTTGTGGGAATGGCCACTCTGGTCCGTCGTGGAGGAACTGAAAGGAATAGTAATAGAACTTGGATGATAAAGTCAGACGACGTGGGAAATTGCATGTTCGGAGAACCAGCATCGTTGCTGGGCGGAGGATTTCGTCGACATCGGCAACCAGAATGACATCGCCTTGGGTAGGAGTTTGTGCGCCAGTGAGTTTTGGAAAGACTTGCTCGAACATGGCGTTGCGCTGCAAGTCTTCGCGATCCCAATGACGAAGAGGTTTGAAATCGGCCGGATATTCGAGCTGATGGTATATCATCTTGTCGTGGTATGCTTTAAAGCGATCCCAGTTATCGTGGATCGTGAGCTTCTTGGGACCACCCTGGAAGGTGAGAGGCGCCTCCACGATAACAAAATAGTCGACATAATTATATAGGGTCTTGAGTCGAATCTCGAGAAAGTCTAGTTCTGTATTGACCATAAATAGGTCATAGACTTTTCGGCGACCGTTTGGCGCATCGGGATGAGGTTTGAAGACAGAGTAGCCATGAGCGGCGCATAACGAGCGCGCAGCGTCCGAAGCATAATATTCGTAATGAGACCTTGAAAAGTTGAGTCTTGGAAGTGCCTGGGATACACTGATATCTGTATCTGTAATGCGATGAATGTGCGATCGGTCGAAGAAGGGCTGTTTCGAGAGTAACACGACCACACTGACGAGGGGTAGCACCAAGAGGAGAAGACGAGAAGGCACGAGACCCGTCATAATGCGATTTTTGGCACGAAGGATGCCAAGTAAGAAACGAGAGACAATAAGAAAAAGAGTGCATGTGCGACATGGTGGCTATAACATGGTGGCATTTAGCACATGTCTAATAAGATAGCGTCGCATAAGGGAGCAATAATCGGTAATCACGGCACCGTTTTCAAGGAAGGATTCGGCAATCAGCTCGCTAATACGTTGATCGTTAACTAGGCCTCAGCCTCAGAAGGAGGATGGTCAGATCGTTACATGAGTTGGCCCAATGCTACACGCTCAGTCAGACGTTATTGGTTGGAAGTGACACTTCATGCAGGAGTATCAAGCCGGCAATTTAACAAGTGTCGGTAGTTGAACACTGATAAGCACCAGCGCCCCTACTTTAAAAATGGTTGATGCCACTGCGCAAATGTGATTAAATTTGATATTGACCCTTTTAGAGCTGATAATAGCGATGGAATGACTGACGCGTTTTCCTACGTACGTACTACTCCGGTAGTACCTAAATACTAACTCATAGGAAGCTCGTACTAGATTAAGGAGCACATGGGGTCCCACTATTCCTCTCAGTACCTAGTTTGCAATAATGATCAAACAATGCAGACGGCACTAAATTGTAGGGGCCAGTTAGAAAGATTCGTCTAAGCAAATCCTCATGAAGCAGCCGTTGTCGCTCTGTAGATCTTAAAAATGTATAAAACCGGAAATAACCACCGTTGGTGACGGTAGACCCTTGAGGTTTAGTTTGGCATTGCGGGGAGGCTCCATATCGCTAGCTACTGGAGCCGAGACGGACGGGGTCGGTTCTTTCAGCAGCCAAGACTTGGCTGGTATCTGCATGTTTTGTGGAGGGCGGAGGTTGTACCCAGTTTATGTACAAGTGTACGCCCTAGATTTGACTTTATCTGTCCCGATACCGTTACATGAGTCTAATTCGCTCTTCTACCTACCTAGTACTTATCATGGCTTGTTTGTCTCGACTTCTCGTATCCCCGGCAACTCGTTGTTCTCCTCGTCGACCTCTGATAACACTTGCCATTTGCTCTTCTATAATATCACTCCCAATTGTTTCTTTACAACGCACATTTGCTTCTTCTTCTGTAACCATGGGAGATGCCCTCCAAGAGAAGCCTCACAACGCTTGGCTGGGTGCCAATGGGCCTGCAGCGCTTGACCTCCGCAGTATGTAACATAGGAACACACCAGTCAAGTCTGTCAAACTCTAACACTCACTAATGTAGGTGATGTGGTGACAACTCCTACACCAGCTATGCTGGAAGCTGTCTCCTCGTGCTCCTTGCTCGACGACGTCTTCCAAGAAGATCCCGCCACAAATGGCCTTGAAGCCTACGTTGCAGAGCGCACTGGGAAGGAAGCCGGTCTTTTTGTCCTTTCGGGCACTATGGGTAACCAACTGGCTCTTCGGTCTCTTCTTACACAGCCTCCTTATTCGGTGCTCTGCGATTACCGCGCTCATATCTTTACCTCTGAGGCCGGCGGGTATGTCCTTGCAGATCATATTATGTAATAATGATATATATGTGTGTGTGACTTACATTTCTATAGGACTTCAAACTTAACCGGTGCCCAAATCCAGACCGTTGTCCCAAAGAATGGGAGGTACATAACACTGGAGGAGATCCAGGAGAATGTCACTCTGGATGATGATGTTCACGGTTGTCCTACTCGTGTCATCAGTCTCGAGAACACTCTTCACGGCATGGTGATGCCCCTCAGCGAAGTAAAGCGTATCTCCGAGTTTTCCAGAGAGCACGATATTAAGCTCCACCTCGACGGTGCACGACTATGGGAAGCTGTCGTCTCTGGGGCTGGTTCTCTAACTGAATACTGTTCTTACTTTGACACCGTCAGTCTGTGTCTCTCCAAGGGTCTTGGTGCCCCTGCAGGAAGCGTTATTGTTGGCCCTAAGGCTACATTGAAGCATGCTCGCTGGGTCCGAAAGTCCATTGGCGGTGGTCTTCGACAATCGGGTGTCCTTACCTCTGCAGGTCGCATTGCCATTGAGCAGACCTTTGGCAAGTCGCCCAACGGTCAAGATGGACCCCTCAAAGCTTCTCACGAGATGGCACGCAAGGTCAATGATCTCTGGACTGGCATGGGAGGTAAGATTGATGAACCGACCGAAACCAACATGGTGTGGTTGGATCTCAAGGCTGCAGGATGCAGTGATAAGCGGTTCATTGAGATTGGCGCAGAAGCCGGGCTCAAGTTCATGTGCAACCGCTTGGTGACGCACTACCAGATTGCGCAGAATGAGGAGGAAGTTCTGCGACGGTTGAAGATTGTGTTTGAAAAGGTTCTTGGCGAGAGCGGAGATTCAAGTGCTCAGCAAAAGATTGGAAAGGGCAGTGTATATGTGCCTCAATAGATTAGAACGGGATGGATAGGATAGCCAGTAGCATATTCGCTATGGAACTTATCCCTGTCGGTGCCACCTACTGCTTACGATTCTAATGAGCTGTTATGGGAGACGAACGTTTGAGCTATCGAAAGATTCTATCAACTCACCGTCTCACGGTTGAGGTAGATTAGATGCCAAGTGGCCGGCAGTTGGAGGTTGGTGTTAGTCACCAACGGTATTGTCTCGGTCAATTTCTTATGATCAGAGCCAGGACCAGGATCATGATCGACGGCCTTGCGCAAACTATATTTGATAGCTTCAATTTCAAGACCTTATTCAGGCAGGTGTCAAGATATTTGACGGAATTGCCGAGAGAATAGCTGACGATGCCCTCCATCACGAGCCCCAAAAGACATGGGAAATTAGTCATGAAACGTGGATTCTCGGTCCTATTACACCGAAAGCCAATTTCGAGATATTGCCGTTTGATAATAAACCTTCTCAACGGGCGAGCCAAGACAAGACCAAGCCTCGAACGCCGCTGACATGATTAATTCCGCATTTTACGGGGACGTTAGCTATTCGAAATTCCCACGGGTCCCAACGCTGCGGCCTTGGGCTTCGCTTCTTTGGTTTGACGTCACTAACCAATCGGTCAAATATCGCTGCAAACAGCGTGTAAATGATGCCGAAGCTAAGAGAATAAAGTGCGGGGAATATAGCAGAAACAGGGATTGGATGCATACGTTTCTCCACGTTTGGTTTGTTTATTCTGTGGTGGCGTCCGGGGTGTAGAATGGAAGGATGCGATCTCCAAGAATCACGTCACTGTCTAGGTGTGAAATAACTGATCCAACTCGTATCTACTGTAGCTGTTTGATTGCCATGGATGCTGTGATGGTAGAAGTAATAACTGGAGTACAGATGATTCAACTGAGGAACGGAGAATGAAGAAGAAGGAGAAGGAGAAGAAGAACATGCCACGATTGACTAGCTGTCTTGGCAGTTATCATGATGATGCTCCAGATATGGCTAATACTTGGGCCCTTGGCATACGAACGAGTCCCCATGAACCTTGAAAGATTGAAGGGCACTGCACACTCTCACTCGTAACGTACCTACCTACCTGCACCTTGCCTACTAGTACAGTACATACCTAGTAGTGGAGGTGAGAAATGGGGACGGACAATAGCAAATGATCGTCAAGCTCAGTTCTTGCTTCCCTAGTCCCGACTTCCTTTCTTGGCTGACAGCCTGAGTTAAGTTAAACCATGACAAGGCCAAATCCTGTTAGTGAATATCATGTCATGTCTGCTTGGCCGATCACAGACGTTGTTGTCTTTAAAGAGTCTCCGCAATATATATATATATATATATATGTACTCTCTTCCATCCCTCTTGTCCCTCTATATCCGCCCTCATCTGGATTTCTACTACTCAATTGACAATTAATTACTAGTGGCTTTATCTAGGAGGAGGGAATCCTGATGATGCCGTCTCCACGACACATCGCTGCGGCTTTGGCTGCATCCGCCACAGCGGTATCTGCTCTCTATGTAAACGGCACAGTTGTCGCACCCTGCGACTCGCCAATCTACTGCCATGGAGACATCCTCGAGCAGGTTGAGCTTGCTAAACCTTTTAGTGACTCCAAAACCTTTGTCGATATGTGAGTAACTCATCTTCTTCTCATGGATGGTAGAATACCATGGCACTAATACATACCTCTTCCTCTCAATAGGCCAGCCATTCGCTCCCTGGATGAAATCCAGGAATCTTTCGACAAGCTTGACAAACCGCTCCGTAACAATTCAGCTCTTGCTAAGTTCCTCAAAGAAAACTTTGCAGATGCCGGTAACGAACTCGAGGAGGTTCCTGAGAAAGAGCTCAAGACGGATCCCAAGTTCCTCGACAAGATCGACGACACCGTCATCAAGGACTTTACGCAGAAGGTGATAGACATTTGGCCTGATCTGACTCGCCGCTACGATCAGGATTCAAAGAACTGCACCGACTGTCCCAACAGTTTCATCCCTGTCAACCGTTCTTTCGTTGTTGCAGGTGGTCGTTTCCGTGAACCCTACTACTGGGACTCTTACTGGATCATTTTGGGCCTCCTCCGAACCGGGGGCTCTTTCATCAATGTCGCAAAGAACACCATCGAGAACTTCCTCGATTTTGTCGAAACCTACGGATTTGTCCCCAATGGCGCTCGAATTTACTACCTCAATCGATCTCAGCCGCCACTACTGTCCCAGATGATTAAGGCCTACATCGAGCAGACCAATGACACCGACATCCTGGATCGTGCCTTGCCTCTGCTTGTGAAGGAACATGAGTTCTTTATGAACAACCGTTCGGTTCCGGTCTATATCAACAATGATACCTATTACCTGAACACGTATGCACACCAATACCCCTGGTGAGCCGGCTTTGCAACTAACATGCATGATCTACAGATATAATGTTTCCAACACTCGGCCACGGCCCGAGTCGTACCGCGAAGACTATATCACCGCGAACAACAAGTCCTACTACTCAGAATCCGGTGAAGTGTTCTCCGGGGGTGAGGAGCTCAATTTCAAGACAAAGGAAGCCCTGTACGGAAATCTCGCTAGCGGCGCTGAAAGTGGTCTTGATTATTCGGTCAAGTGGATTGCCAGACCAGATGATGCTATTCGGGACAATTACTTCCCTCTCCGGTACCTCAACACCAGGAACATCATTCCTGTTGATCTCAACTCAATCTTGTACGGAAATGAGATGGCCATTGCCCAATTCTACGAGCAGACCGGCAACAGCAGCGCCAGCCGACAATGGCGCGAGGTCGCAGCAAATCGCAGCTTTGCCATGCACTCTTTTATGTGGAATGAAACTCATTGGAGCTATTTCGACTACAATTTGACGTCCAAGGCACAATCGATCTTTTACCCGACCGACAATAGTACTGCCCTGATCGACAAGGAGGGCGCTCCCAAGGGAAAGCAAGTCTTCTTCAGCCCGACTCAGTTCTACCCCTTCTGGCTGGGTGCTGCTCCTGCTTACCTCACGAACAACCCATATGCCGTGCTCAATGCTTACAAGCGTGTTGCCTATTACCTTGACACTCGTGCGGGCGGTATTCCCGCAAGCAACGTTGAGTCGGGACAGCAGTGGGATCAGCCCAGCGTCTGGCCTCCACTGATGCACATTCTCATGGAGGGACTTGAAAAGGTCCCTGCAACATTTGGTACTATGGATCCGTCTTTCATAGAGATCCGCAAGCTCGCTCTTCGTCTCGCACAGAGATACCTGGACTCTACTTTCTGCACCTGGCGCGCAACAGGTGGATCGACTTCGAGCTTGTCCAGACTCCAAACGGCAGCGAAAGGGGCTGAAGGCATCATGTTTGAGAAGTACTCCGATAGCGCAACGAATGTCGCGGGAGGTGGCGGCGAGTACGAAGTTGTCGAGGGCTTTGGCTGGACCAACGGTGTTCTGATTTGGGCCGTGGATGAGTTTGGCAACAGGCTGACACAGCCCAAGTGTAACTTCACTGATGCCGGCTCCAGTGAGCGACGCGATACGAGTGCTGTCATGTTGCATGCCCGCGATGCTGCGCGTGTCAAGAAGTTTGGTAGCAGGAAGAGGGCTGCCGAGAAGGCTGTAAAGATGAAGTCGAGCCGTGTGTTTCACTTTTAGTTATTGAAACTTATGGTGAGCGTATGAAGGACGAGTATATATATATTTATGTTCATATGACCGTTACTTGATAGCTCCTATAATTGTATCGTTTATTCAGACACTCACTCATTTCTGGGTGTTCACGGTCTTGACCGAAGTCACGGCCCCACTCCCGGTCCGGGCATGTCTGGCAACGCCGATATCGTAAAGACCGTGTTTTTATTGATTGGCAATACCGAGTGGTGATCTGATGATAATGGGAAAAGCAAGCTTATGAGGCAGGGTATCATCACGTGGAAGCTGAACGGCACAGCCACGACACACGGGTTTAACGAGGCGATGATTCAGTCCCGACCATTGAGAGGCCATTCCAGTCTGCAGAACCGGCAAATGATGCAATCGCATATTATAGCTCAAGCCACTAGACGACAGATACGATGAATGCGAGAATTGTGGGTGGGGAGGCTAGGCGGTTAGATCGGCATCGCCCATCAGCCAGGCGTGAATTGATTTTCAACCTTGAATACGGAATAAGAGGTGAGGAGTTTATGTGAGGAGTATATAAAGGGTCTTGGTTCCTTGATTTCTGACGAGAGATTAAATAGTATCAATCATTACTGTCTTAACTAGGTATCTGCTGAACCGCACTTTTACACGATAGTTTACTAGTAAGTCTTTTACAATTAGACGGCTTGGAACAGCAGAACGTCAAGATGGTTGGTTTTGGATCAGCAAAGGATCAGAAGAAAAACCATGAGGAGGTCGCTGATATCCCCCCTCACCTGTCAGATCTGCACTGCGTAAGTACAATACTGATTTGATTCCGATTGCTTCTGCTATGGAATGGTATAGCTAGCTGTATGCAGACAGACAGAGTAATGAATGGTGCTGACTTCCCATCTACAGTTCACCGAGACTGACAACTGTATAACAACAAGTAAGTTACCCAACCTGCTACCTAGGTACCTATCAACCTATCATGCCTAACACACACACACTATAGCAATGATGGACCTCCCTGGTTACCGCATCACCAAAGTTCTCGGCGCAGTCTACGGTGTAACCGTTCGTTCACGCAACATCGCCGCAGGCATCGGCATGGTCATCAAGAGCATGGCCGGCGGCGAACTAAGTTGGTTTACCTCAATGTTGTACTCTTGTCGAAATGACTCTATCAGTCGAGTCGTTCAGGAGACGAAGAAGAGAGGCGGCAATGCTATTATTTGTCTGCGCTTCGAGACGGGTGATCTTGGAGGGTTTGCACAGGCGAGTGCGTATGGTACTGCTTGTGTGGTTGAGAAGATTGAGGGTGCAAGCGTTGAGGCGCCGCAATTGGCGTAGTAGTTAGAGGAGGATTACCCCAGATTCAAGACCGGGAGGGTATTGGACACCGAGCGAGTGGGGCGCCTCCGATTCGGAGCCCGGGGAGAGCGACAGCCAGCCTGAAGCTTGATTTAACAGTTCAACAGTTGAAGTATCTCGTCGAGCAAATAATATGACACAAAAACAGACACTTCAATATAGCACAATCAGGGAGTTGGTTATTATATCAGGACATTTAGGAGGGATTGACCTAACTAATCGCTTTGCCAAGCTTACATCATCAGAAACTTTCCCCGATGCGACAAGTTGGCACGAGCTCAGACACTCGCGTTGGTTACACTAGACTAGACTAGACTATTCATCTATTGACAACCAAATACAGATCCAATTGACGCCTCATTTCTTTCATCTTGTTATTGCCCTGTGTGCCAAGTTGTTGTTTGCCCATTCGTTATTCAATCCTGTTCAATCTCCGACGCTCTTTCTGCGCGCACCGCACCGCACCGCACCATAATGCGCCAGCACCAGTAGCTTGCGTAACACCAACATAACGTACAATATAACAGGACACCCTCTCAAGAATGGCATCAGATATGTCAAGCGACCGTCGATACTCGGACGATTCTATCTCTTCGGCTTCGACGACGAGCCTTGTCTTCGACAGGATCCAAGAGAAAACAATGATGGACGCTACCAGAGATAACGACCATGATCATCGAGCGCTAGACGACGATGACCCCCTCAAGGAAGAGGATGACCTAGAGACAGGCCCTTTCCTCGGCCCTGGAGCAGCGCTTCATCGTGAGCCCATGGATAAGGGGTTGCGCCGTATTCTCGTAATCGTCGCCGCCGTCTTTGTCACTGGATGGCTCGCTGGTCTTGGCATATTCCTCTACACTGGTTCATATCATCACGAGAGCGATACCGAACACGATCCTGATGCTGCCACGCGAGGCTCAGGAAAGACCGTCACAATGGATCAACTCTTCGATGGGTCCTGGCAGGCCAAGTCGCACAGTATCAGCTGGATCGCTGGTCCTGATGGAGAGGATGGCCTGTTGCTTGAGGTTGGAGCGAGCGAGAAGCCATACATTGTGGTGGAGGACATCCGTAGCGATAAGGAAAGCAGGTCACCAATCGATACAGAGGTCAAGACATCCAAGTCACGAACATTAATGAAGGAGAACTACTTTGTTTACGACGGAAACCAATATTCTCCAGAGTGGAACCAGCCCAGTCCCGATTTGAAGAAAGTCCTACTCGGTGTTCAAAAGAAGAAGAACTGGCGTCACTCTTTCAGTGCCATCTACTTTATTCTCGACGTTGAGACACAAAAGGCCGAACCACTCGTCCCTAGCAAGCCTGATGCCCGAATCCAGCTTGCCACATGGAGCCCCAAGAGCGATGCTCTGTCGTTCACTCAAGATAATAACTTGTATATCAGGCGCTTGGCCGATAAGAAGAACGTTGTCAAGATCACCAAAGACGGTGGTCCAGAGTACTTCTATGGCGTTCCTGATTGGGTATACGAGGAAGAGGTCTTTGGCGGCGGTAGTGCTACCTGGTGGTCCGATGACGGCAAGTACTTGGCCTTCCTCCGCACCAATGAGACTGGTGTTCCCGAGTTCCCTGTTCAGTTCTTCATCAAGCGACCCAGCGGTACAGACCCTGAGAAGGGCGAGGAAGCCTATCCTGAGGTTGAGCAGATCAAGTATCCCAAGGCTGGCGCCCATAACCCAGTTGTTGACTTATTGTTTTACGATGTTATCAAGAAGGATGTCTTCTCCGTTGATATCGATGGTGCATTTGCTGACGATGACCGCATCATCAACAATCTCCTCTGGACCGGAGACAAGGCCCTCGTCAAGCAGACCAACCGTGTCAGCGACATTCTCAAAGTTGTCCTCATAGACGTCGGTTCCCGAAAGGGCAAGACAGTTAACACCATTGACGTTGATAAGATTGACGGCGGTTGGTTTGAGATCTCACACAAGACAAAGTTCATCCCCGCCGATCCTAAGAATGGACGCGACCATGACGGATACGTTGACTCGTATCTGCACGAGGGCTATGAGCACCTGGCTTACTTCACCCCTCTCGACAACCCGGAGCCTATCATGATCACCAAGGGCAAATGGGAGATTGATGATGCGCCCTCTGCTATTGATCTTGCAAACAACCTGGTGTACTTTGTTGCCGCCAAGGAGTCGTCTATCCAGCGCCACGTCTACTCTGTCAAGCTCGACGGTACTTCTCTTGAAGCTCTGACTGACCCAAAAACTGAGGCTTGGTACGATGCTTCTTTCTCCAAGGGTGCCGGCTTTGTCCTACTGTCATATCGCGGACCCAAGGTTCCTAGCCAGAAAGTCATCTCCACACCCGCAAGCGTGTTTACCTATGAGCGCATTATCGAAGATAATGCCGAGCTTGCAGAACGCGCCCGTCGCCACGAGCTTCCTGTTATGAAATACGGTACTCTCGATCTAGGCGATGGTGTTGAGGTCAACTATGTTGAACGTCGTCCACCTCACTTCGATCCCAAGAGCAAGTACCCCGTCCTCTTCCAACAATACTCGGGCCCAGGCTCTCAGTCGGTTAAAAAGCAATTTTCAGTTGATTTCCAAGCCTACGTTGCCTCAGCGCTTGGCTACCTGGTTGTCACCGTCGACCCTCGAGGCACAGGCTTCCTTGGCCGCAAGCACCGTGTCGTAGTCCGCTCTCAGCTCGGCGTTCTCGAGTCGCGCGACCATATCGCCGCTGCCAAATCCTTCGCCTCCCTTCCCTACGTCGACGCTGACCGCCTAGCAATCTGGGGCTGGTCCTATGGTGGCTTCACCACCCTCAAGACACTTGAGCAGGATGCTGGACGCACATTTAGTTATGGCATGGCCGTTGCCCCCGTGACCGACTGGCGTTTCTACGACAGTATCTATACAGAGCGCTACATGCGTACGCCCCAGGTGAATGCCGACGGCTACGACACGTCCATGGTCGCCAACGCTACAGCCCTCGGTAACAACAAGCGCTTCCTCATCATGCACGGTGTCGCCGATGACAACGTCCACTTCCAAAACTCGCTTACGCTTCTTGACGAGCTCGATCTAGCGGGCGTGGAGAATTATGATGTTCATGTTTTCCCTGATAGCGATCACAGCATCTATTTCCATAATGGAAACCGTATCGTATATGATAGTAAGCTATTCCATTTCGTGCGCAACTCACTCAGGCTGACACATTAACCCTCCAGAACTTCGAAACTGGCTTATTAACGCCTTCAATGGCGAGTGGCTCAAGATCTCTGACCCCAAGCCCAACAAGGATGGTGTCGAGAAGGAGAAGCGTCAGATTGATGCAGTGTCTTCGGTTTAGAAGCAGCATTTTGTCATTTTGGTTACTTTCAAGTAAGAGCTCGTGTCTAGATTAAATTATAGCAAATTAGCAGTACTATCATGGCGTGTCAAGGCGTTGCGTTAAAGAGACAAGTTAACAAAGACAAATCAATGTACTATCATACAACGTACAACAGCCCGACCGAACACAAGCATACATAGGTCGACTGTAAACTTTAGTATCAAAATTTCATCCTGGAGTCTACCACCATGCCCTCGAGTGTTAACCGCTCCGAAATCCTCCGTCAAACGCCCTCACGCGCGACTCGCGAGAGAACCAAAATATGATTACAGGATGTTGTATCCACGCCATTAGACTATCCTTTTTGTGACATTCATCTGGGAGGACGTATCCATGTATAAGAAATTCATCTGCCCATGATGATACTGATTATGCGTTACCGATCCTGGAACATGATAGATGGGAAGGCATTGCCACGTTGGTACCGGTACCTGCGTCTAGAAACCGTACCCGGTGGGCTGTGGCGCAAAACCGTTGGGTTGGCCGCCATAAGGCGCAGGTGAGGGGGCAGAGCCCATGCCGCCAGGACCAGCTGTGATCATGAGTCTACCAGCACCAAGGATAGGTGTGTTGTCGTCGGTCTTCTCTTTCTCCTGCTCCTTGGCCTTGCGAGCCTCGTTGTCTGCCTTCAGAAGAGCAAGCTCCTTGGTTTGCTGGGCAAGCATGTTGATCATGTAAGGCATGGAGAAGTCCATGAGGCCGTGGCGCCATGAAAGCTCCAGAACAAGGTCGGGGCGGATAAGATCATAACAGGCGTAGAGCATGCCAGTATAGCATTCACGGTGTCCAATATCGACGAACTAGAACTGTTAGTCTTGCTTAAACCAAGGTATTGGATAACACTTACATATTGAACGAGATCGCTGACGATGTCAGTCTTGGCAGAAAGAGCAGCGGTCTCGATAGCGTCCTTGTAAAGCTTGTCCTGCTTAGACAGGGCAATGGACTTCTCCCATCGCTTGTTCTTGCGGTAGATAGAAGCCGCGATCTGGCGGAAGAAGATGAGATCATGTTTCTCCAGGCGGCTAGCCAGCTCAGTAGCGTCGTAGTTGTCATAGTTTTGGACAGAGTCGCGCAGCGTCTTGTAGTCCTCCTCCTCAATGAGCAGGTCGTTGACGGCCTCGTTGACAACACGCTTGTTCTGGGTTTGCACATTGAGCAGGAAAGGCTTGATGAGAGGGAGATCATCGTTCTTCTGGAAGATCTTGACAACGCGGTTAACATCAATGCGAGGAGTAAGGGTTGCAAGAAGGTCAGTGATAAGAGAGGGATGCTGCTCAACGTAGAACTTGAGAGCGCGGTAATAGATCTCCAGGTTGGCAACTTTGACAACAATCTCCTTGAACTGCTGGTGGTCCCAGGAGTTCTCGGGTCGCTCGATAACGGCAAGAGCAGCGTTGTCAAACTCGTCATAATGGTAGTAGCAGAAGACCAGCTCGGGCCAGAGGTTCGCCTCCTCGCAGGCCTTGATCATCTTGGGGAGGTTCATGCGAGACCAGAAGATCTTGATGTGCTCCATTAGGCGGTCAGGGTGGTACTTGGAGAGAGCGATACCGAGCTCAGTGAACATTCCCATGTGGGCACGCTCAAGGCCAAGACCTTGCTCCAAGAGGCTGATGAGCTCATCGAAATAGCCGTTTCGCTCATACTCCTTGACCAGAGTCTGAAGCTGCTCAGCATCGACAATCAAGTTGAGACCACAAATCTGGGCAAGGCGGAATTCCTTCTTCTGCACGCAGGCCTCGTGCACCTGCTTCCACACCTTGATGTTGTTAGCCTTGCGAGCGCACTCAACGGCGGCTTGGTAGTCGCTAAGGTGAACAAGGGTGGTTGCAAGCTTGGCCCAGTTGGAGATGCTGGTGTAGAAGATCTTGGAGGCCTCGAAAAGACCCTCCTCGTACGCCTTGTCACCAGACTCTTCAATGTTGGCAACATTGGTAGCTCGAAGGAAGTCCTCGAGCTCGGACAGCTGATCCAGACGAGCATAGGAGAAGGCCAAAGCGGTGTCGATAGCGGGCTCACGGAGAGTCTTGCGGCACATGCGCAAGTACTTGACAAGATCCTCGTTCTTGCCAGCGTGAGTGGCAACTTCAATGACCTCCAAGTAGTTGCGGGGATCCTCGGCCTTGATGTACGACTCGATAGCGTCAGAAACACGGAGACCGTCGAGCTGAGCCTTAGCAACCTTGCTCCAGACCTCAGGCAGATCAACCTCTTCAGCATAACCCTGGGCACGGTCGATGCTGACCACGTTCTCGATCAGCACATCCACGGCAGCAGATTTATTGTCAGCCTTCTTGTAGATCTCGAAAGCTTCCTCGAAGAGGCCGACCTCAATGGAAGAAGTGGCGATCTCGTCGGCATTGTAGTTATCAAGCTTGTGGATGTAGTCCATGACACGACCCTTATCAGCCTTGGCAGCGGTGAACATGAGGAGGTTCTGAAGGTTCTGGTTGTCGCTGAAAGGTGAGGGCTCGAGAACAATCTTCTCAAGAAGCTCAATAAGCTCGAGAGGAAGGTCATTCTCAAGGAAAGCTGCGACAGCCACAGAGACCTTGGAGGGGTCATTGGCCTCGGGAACGGCAGTAGCGGTGACCTGGTCGACGACAGATCGTCGGTGGATGTTGTTCTCGCTCAGAACGAAACCCCATAGTTCAGCATCAGATCGCTCCAGCAGGTATCGGGCCTGTGCCCTGTACATGGAGTTCTCATTGGTGATGTTAACGAGCTCCAAGTCGTTCTGACCCTTGGAGTAGGCGATGTAGGCCAGGTTGGGGTCGCGCTTCTCGCAGTACTTTCCTACAGTAAGCGTATCGTACTGGTCATTCTCCTTGAGGAACTTCTCAGGATTGTTGTTAGAGTCGATGTAGATCTTAGCGAGGGCGTTGAAAACAGCCTGTTGCTGGTTACCCTCCTGGAGAGTCTTCTCAAGGAAGGGCAAGAGAAGCTTGAGTCTGTTTCGGGACTCAACCTCAGAGACAAGTGAATCAATGCTGATTGCCTGGGCGTTGACTGTGGACAAAAGTTGCTTGATGACATTTTCGTCGCAGTCGACATCCAAGAGGCCGCCAATGACCTCGGGGGCTCGTGCAGGGTTAACCTGCTGGACATAAGTCTCGATGGCACCGAACTGCTGGTTCTGGTAAAGATAGAGGATCAAATCGTGGACGAAGTTGTAACGATCGCAGACGATGATGAGAGGAAGCTGCTCAGGGAGCTTGGCTTCCTTCAGGAAGTTCTTGACCTTCTCGGGGTTGTACACGTTACTATCGCGGCACAATCGCTCGACCTCGTTGAACTGACCCATCTTGGTGGCGGCCTCGATGTACTTGAAGTGCACATCAGGGTCTTCGGAGAGGTTCACGACACTGCCGAGATAATAGAAGAGACCCTCGGCAGTCTTGTACTTCTCAAAGAGATCAATCAATCGCACAGCTCCCAGTAGATCGGAGTACTTAGTGGCAATGGTAACCACTGACTGCAGGTTCTGGCGGATGTTCGACTTCATCATAGCATCCAGGCAGTCAAGGGATTGCTCGACAGACAGCTTGCCGAAGAAAGTAGTGAGCCAATCAGGATTGAAGTTGGGGGAGCCAGGGATGTTAACAACGACTCGCTTGATGGCTTCAGGGTCCTCGTAGAGCTCAAGAGCCTTCTGAGGAAGGTTGGCCTGTTCGCAAAGTTGAGCAATGCGAGACTTATCGAAGTGGGTGAACATCTCGTTGCCAAGAATGGCCTCGGCAACTTGGGGAGCATGCATCAAATTCATTTCGAGCAGGCGGGTCTGAAGACGGGCGTGCTCGGGTTTGTTCTCTTTCAGTGCATCTAGCAAAAAGGCAGTAGCTTGTTGAATCATGCCCTGTGCTTGGAAGATATCGCAAACCCGCTCCAAGTCGACCAATGGTCCTTGCTCGTTGTTAGCCAGAGCACTAGCGAACTCGGCGGCCTTCTCAGCGTTGACACGGACGATATGCTGGAGAAGTTGGATGTAATCGGGCTGGTAACCAGTCTGGGCGGAATAGGGGAGGATCTTGTCGAATTGGCCGGTCTCAGCGAAGGCAGCAACGACCTTGTGAGGTACCTCCGCCTTCAGGTAGATGGTGAGGGCCATGTTGATGTCGTAAGGACGAACCATGTCTCCGAGCTGCTCAGAGCAGTCCAACTTGCCCTCCTTCAACCACTTCTCGAGCAAATGCTTGCGGTTCTGCTGAAGAACGGGTTGAGCAAGCTCGAGTGTCTCGTGACGGTTCAGAGACCCCTTATCCAAGAGCATTCCGAAGTATTGAAGTGTGTAAGCCATTTGGCCAGGCTGGACAGGGAGGCGCTTGAACTTCTCAATGGTCTCAGCACTTCGCAGGAAACCCCGAGGGGAGTTGGCGGCAATCTTGGCAGCCTCCAGATAGTTCCCAGCGTTGAACAGCTGTTCGAATTGTCTCTGGTAAAGGTTATCGGCACCGGGAAGTCCAGCCCTTGAGGCCATCTTGATGGCCATGTCGGTGTTTGCGGGGTTCTGGAGGAGATAAGGGATCACGTTGCTGTCGTCAATGGTTACAAAGAGGACCTGGCCCTTTCGGTTGATGCCGACAATTCCAGAAGAGCCGTCGTCTGTACAGGTCGTAAATATCGTCTCGCTCGAAATTCGGTTCATGAAGATGCACGAGGCAGTCTCGAGATCGTAAAGGTGGATGAAGCCGTACTTGGTGACCATGTAAACGACGCCGTACTTCTGAGAAACCTGGAGGGCAACGGGGAAGTCGTTGGTGGCTTCGGGAGGGAAGAACATATCGACAGCCTTCTTCTGGAAGACGGGATTCGATTCGGGATGATCGACCTCGACGATGTGAAGCTTAGCACCAGTTGCCGTTCGTACAGCGAAACTGAACAGCTTAGTGTCTTGGGCCGCACCTTCCAAGCGAAGGGTACCGAAAGCGGCAGCATGACCCTCGATGGCCTGGCTGATTCCACGATCCTTGGAGTAGAGTTGCATAGCACCAACCACACGGCCTTGCTGCGATGAAATACCAACGACCACCATCCACTTGCCCTCACTGTTAACTCGGTAGTTGATGATTTGGCAACCCTAACGACACGATTAGTACCAAAATGTCCGGTTAACGGCGAAGTAATCGGCTCACGTTGAGATTAGCATTGCGCTCAAACACCTTGACGGGGGCATCTTGACCCGCATCGTAGACATTCCAGTGGTAGACACTGGATGTTGTGACAAGACCGAGCTCGTTCTCGCTGATCCACTTCCAGAACTGGACATCCTCATTCATAGTGCAAGACTTAAGCTTCTTCTTTTGCTCGAGGTCGAAGATCTGCAGTGTTCTAGACTGGGCCTTCAAGGCAATAACTTGTCGGTTCCAGTGCATGATGGCACTGTCGGCCTTGATCGGCCTACGGGTGACGTTGTTGCCATTCTTGAGCTCGACAATGACAACCTCAGGTTGGGCAGCTTCGCTCTTCTTTTCTCGTACACACACGTATGCATCAGACTCGAGTGTCTAGCTTCCAGTTAGCTCATGATCATGTCAAAGACAAGCACTGTAGCTTGTGGTAGTCTTCGGAACATACACAGGAGTTGAAGCCAATGCTCTGGGTGTCCACGCCGACATTGGCGAGCTGGACAAGCTCCTGAAACTTGATGGGCAGAGGCGCCATGACGCCGGTGTGGCCTACAATGAGGTAATAGGGACCTTCTTCGAATCGTTGTTCCTAAGCTTGAGTGCGGACAAGAAGGCCTTTTGATGAATTGGAGTCGATCTCAGATCGATCACCACTAATTATTTTGGAAATGCCTTCAACGGGCGAGGTAGAAGCTTCCATGCGCCGCGTGGCAGGGGGGCCTGATGGTAGGAGGCACGATGATTTGGGGTAAACACGGCGCGCGCGGCAACTCGAAAGGAAAGAAAAGAAAGCGACGACGTGGAATTCGCTATTAATCGTGTTCTGCTGATGAAAAGCAGACGGATTCGTCGTCGTGAAAGGAAGAGGTGAAGATGGAGATGGTGTTGAATGTGTGTTTTGGTAAAGGAGAGAGCGAGTTGGAAGAAGGTTAGGTCCAGGTCACTTTGGGTTACGTTACCTGTTCTGTTTGGCACTGGCAGCGTTGGCACTGGAGCAGCTGTGCTGGACCTCCAGAGTGGAGCTGAACTTTCCGTGAGTGGAGTATCTGCCCTGAGGTGCAGCCCAGGCATCTTCAAGGAGAAGATACGTACCTCTCAATGAATTATGGGCGCCAATGCTGACAGGTTATCTTAGCCAGCCAATAATTGAATGCCTGGTGCTATGATTTTCCGCCCCGGCCGAGATTGAAGCAAAGCAAGCTTTCGTCATCAGCGGCAGGCACCAATTTATCATGCGAAAAGGGGGAGCTTGCAGGACTTGTGCTAAACTTAGGGATGCATCGTACTACCCTGGATCTGGATTTAAAGATGCGACAAACTCATGCAGGCGATATTGTCATCTCAGGAGGCTACGAAGTCGCTGGTTCCTATTGGAACAGGGGTGTTTGTATTTCAAGTCAAACTCAATTTGGAGTAACATATTCTTGAAGCTTCACGATTAGAGTTTAGTTAACGAGCAAGTGGGTAACTTGGCTGTGATGGGGGTAGCCGGTAGGCTATCGCAGGGCTATCACAGCAGCTCAGGAGCCTCAGGTCAATACATTATGCATGCCTACCTAGTAGGTAGGCATGTTCAGGAACTGCTCTGGTGACATATCGATCCAACTCGAAGATTTGCCCACAGACATATACAACAAGGCCAAATCAACATAATGTTTTCCATAGGACCACTCATATGGTCAAGCATAGATCATCCGGATGTGTGTCATCTGTTACGTATGTCCAAATGGCATCACCTTTCTTGCTTCATTCGCCCAACTGCAAACATGACATGTCAAACCAACATCCCAACCCTAGGACAAATGTTCCCGATCAATATGGTGTGTAACAGCCGCCTCATCGCCTTCAAACTCTTCACAAAATGGACACTTGACCGTTTCAACACCCGCACTAGGTGTATTCCCCAGACCCTCATCAAAATCCAGTATGAAATCCGCCAGACTCCTCTCAGGTGGCCCATCAGCAAACTCATCGTCCCGCCTAACATCCGTATACTTCATAGTAAATCTTGACGACTGTGCTTGACTTTCTGCTACAGCAGACGTGTTGCCCATTCTCTGCACCCTGCCCACTTGACCATCTCGTAGTCGCACTTTGATTCCTCTTGGATGATTGCCTCTCGTAAGAATGTCTTGCACTATCCCCTTTGTCTCTTCTCCCGTGGGTTGGTCTTCTTTTAGGATAATAAATACAGATGCTCCGGGGATAACTTGTTGTACTGTTGGAATTGTGCCTGATGCTTGCTGTGGTGTTGCTGGTGCGCGAGATGGTCGTGATGAGCCGCCTCGCTGATTGTTCTGCTGTTGACGTGGGGGTCGAGGTTGACGATTGCGAGGTCGATTTGGCCGGTTCATAGTAGCGAAAAGGGATCTTCTTTCCTTTGGCAATCGAGAATACACTGTCCCCAGTGTCCAGAAATGAGTAGGGCTAGAGTTAAATGATTTAGAAAGCACAGTTTTGTTGAAAATGGGACTGAGTTGATGATGCATGAAGGACAAATATTAAGTATTTGCTTGCAGAAAAGTCATTTACCCTAAAGAATGGAAATCATAGGACCAAGTCAATCCACCGACAATGCCTAGGTACCTAGGCAGGTAGTCATTTGCAACTATAACTGACAAAATTTTTTTAAACTTAGCTACATTGCAGGTGGTTTAGAAGATAATTATTCACGATTGCAAATATATAGTAAAGTCAAGATTATCAATATATTATTGTCTCTTCTGACGAAACCACCAACGCCAAGCAATAACGGACAATCATCCAGAGTAGAGTATGTATGCTATCTATATTCCGATTTCCAAATTATCCATAACCTTCCAAGCTTTTGCATTCTACCAGTTTTTCAAGCTTCACCAGCCTTGTCATCTTCCTTCTTCCTGATATCCTTCCAGCCCATACCAAACGAAGTGAAAACCATCCCACACGACGTAGCAACAGCAAGCAGAAACGTCGCACGAACACCCTTAGAGTATGACCACAAGACCTGTGGCAAATCCGCCCCAGAAACGACGTCACTGACGGCTCCAGCACCAGCATTGATAATAATATCAACATTGATATTGGGGAGTCTTTCCACAAGCTCTTCGCGAAGCTCATGTGTAAAAATCACATTGGCAGCAGTGATGAAGATAGCACTGCCAAAGGTCTGACTAAAAGCCAGGATTGCCATAGCTATGGGAGTCACATCAGGGCTAGTATTAGCCTGAATAGCGATGATGGGCATCTGGAGACCGACTCCGCGGCCAATACCTAACACGATTTGGTAGCCAGCCCATTTGGCTGTGGAAGTGTAAGGGCCGATCGAAGAAGAAAGACCAAAACCGATAGCAGACAAAGCTCCGCTGGCTACAGAGAATGGTAAATAGTACCCGACTTTCTGGGCTTTTGTCTGTCAGCATATGCCAAATAAGTTCCATACAAGGATAACATACCCAGAGCGCCACTTCCGACGGCTGCGACGATCACACTCAAAATACTAGGAAGCAGGTTGACACCACTTGTGAATGGTGAAGCATCCTTTGCCGACTGGAAATAGACGGGCCAATAGTATGAAGCTACCATGACTGTAGAAAAAAGGAACGACTGGGTCAGACATGCAGTCCAGACCTGTCTTGTACGCACGATTGGAAGGGGAATCATGGCCTCTGCACCAACACGGTGCTCCCAGTAAATGAAGATAAGAAAAAGAACACCACCGCCGCAGAAGAGTCCAATGACAGTCGCCGAGTTCCAAGGGTATCCAACACCACCCCATTGGAGCGCCAACAACAACATCACAATACTAGGGCAGAACATGACGAAGCCGGTAAAGTCGAGTTTCGTCCTTAGGATCTGTATGGCTGTTTCGTCTGTTCTGGCTCGATGATCCGGTATATGAACGACGAGAATCAGGATTGCGCAGATAGCGCCGATAGGAAGGTTGATATAGAAGCCTGGGCGAATAGTCAGAACCTGTATGAATCCAAACCAAGCATGAACATGACTTACACCATCGCCATGTAGTGTACTGCGTGAAAGCGCCTCCCAATAGAGGGCCGCTGATGAGTCCTAGCTGAGCACAACCCATCAAAATACCGACATTGGACGGGCGTTTATGAATGGGAACCGCCTTCGCAATCATGGTGAGAGCGCCATTCTGAATACCGGAAGAGCCAATGCCAGCAATGGCTCGACCGATAATCAGCATGGCAGATGACTGGGCAACGCCGCAGATAAGACTGCCAACTTCGAACACGAAGAACAATGCTAAGAAGGTCCACTACTGCATGTGAGACTCTGCACTTTAGATTCGAGTCGGAGATCACTCACCCTTGTGTTGAAGTACATGTATAATTTGCCTGTAAGCGGTTGGAGGGCAGCACTGTTACATTTCATGGTCAGCAACGCAGAAGGACCCATCTAGTGCTGAGCTTACCTAGCAAGATTGTATGCGCTAGCATACCAACCGATGTCCTGGAGAGAGTGAAAGTCTGAAGTAATGCGAGGAACGGCCTGATATTCGATTAGTATCGATCCGATAACCTTTAAGATATGGGTGTAATACCGTACTGATGATCGACATATCCAGCAACATCAGGAATGCAGCAAGCGTAAGGGAGATCATCATGCTTAAGAGCTTCCACCCCGAAAGCCACTCAGCCTCCTCGTCCTCTGGTGCAAGTTCACCATCTTCTGATTTCGTCCGGTTCTCCTCTTGTGTCGGTTCATTCAGAGTCGGTGTATTCGACGGGGATTCGGTCTTTTCATCACCACCAACGACAACGCGAGGCTCGCTGTGTTCTTCTTTTGATGTCGGCGGCGTCATCTTGTCAAGTTTCGAGAAAGACTCTTGGTGTTGAGATGTAGGGTCGGTTGAACCCTAAAGAAACTGCATTTTGGGGATGCCGCATTTTTATATAGTTCATGAAACAAACATAAGCATGGTCTAGATCACAAAGTTGCATAATACTTTCCGGTTCGGGGACTTTGTTGAGGTGTTAAGGCTGAAAGTGGTGTAGACGGAGTTGGTATCATATCTGGACGGAATCCCGGTCCGCTATTAATTAAACCAGGGTCATTCGTTGGCGGCTTTTACTATGTAGATGGATTCGGGTGCATTATTAAATCCCGGTCCCCGTGCAACAAGATGCTACTAAAACTCCCATGGCCCAAAAACATCAGACATCCATGTCACATCACCAAAATCGATCATGTTGATGTTGGCCATGTCCATGGTTGTTTGATGCGCCGTTTGAGCTGGAGGTGGCGTTGGCATTGGCTGATCTCCCCCTTGGTTTGCCGATGAAGAAGAAGCTGGATTTCTCAGATGCCGTGACAGTGTAGGTTCCCATGAATTCCGAATGTTGGTCATGATCTTTGCTCCCGTAATAAACACGGTTTCCTCCCCTGGGCTGACTTTCATCTTGTAAGCCGAATCCAGTCGCGTAAAGAAGTCAATGACTTGGTCCAGAAGCACCAGCAAGTCTGCTGTGTTTCGCACAAGTTCTTTGTCCCATGCTGGATCCTCAGAGATAGTGAGTCGGTACAAGGCAATCTGAATTTGTGATAGCTGGATATAAATTGCGAAAGGTGCTCCTGGCAGTTCTTCTGCAGGAATATCGAAGAACACATCGTACCACGACCTTATTGCCCTGAGGCAGGAGTACATACTTTCAATTCGCTGGTTGACTGGAATGCTTTGCATAAAGAGGCCAACGGAGTTGACTTGAACCTCTGCCGCGAGTGAGTGTGCATGTAGCACAGCTGGAATTCGTTAGTTTTCTTACTAGCTAGCACAGATCACGAACTTACGAGTTACAGGCATGTTTAACGGTAATCCGTCGCGAACTGCTTGGAGTTTGCTAAGCAAACTCTTTCTGAAAACATGTGTGGGTGCTGATGCAGACTCGCCCATGACATCCCGAACTAGTAGTTTCTGCGCCTCGTCTGCAACAAGCTGGTACCTGACAAACGCGACCAGCAAGTCGTCCGATGGATATAGTTTGTCTCTTTCTAGCGCATCCAGGCAATCGCTCATATGTGGTGTCCACTGGAGTGCTTCCATCTTGCCGACAAAGGATGAGTGGCTAAGCAGGTCAGCGGGCATCAGAGGCCGTAGAGAATGAGACTTACACTGAAGTCAAAAACCATAGTGACACAATAGCTCGCCTTTCGTCTTGGGTGCGAAGCCGCGGAGGAGGGGGCCGTCCTCCCCACATCTTGAAACATATTGTGAAGTACTGCTCCTCAATAGGAGCTTTTGTAAGGCCAAGATCATAGGCGAGTAGGACTGCCATCTGGCAGAATAACATAATAAAGGGCTTGCCTGGACTTGAAGTGGTGGCAGCCCTATAGAGGGTGTTGGTTAGAAAGCCCTACGTCGAAAGCTTAGTGATCAACTAACCAGGTAAGATAACAAATAATTCCCTGAAGACAATCCATGGATCTCTCATGATTTATAATAATTCGTGTGGCGAGCTCTTGGCGGACTCGATCCTTCATTTTTATCTGTTGGTCGACAGACATCGAGGTAACGTTCATGATACATAACCACAGAAATGGCTTTTCTTTGCGGAGAGAGGCGGCTGTCGTATCATGAGGCAAGACCATACAAGGGAAGTTCTTCAGCCATTCTCTAAATTTGACCAGATACAGTTCAGCCTCTTCTGGGGTAGGCTCAGTGAGTGTGGATGGATCTTCACCAATGCTGGAAGGCGACGTATCCAGGTGGCTATCTACTGTGCTTCTGGAGCCATAGCTAGGAGGCACAGCATATGGACGGGGTTGAGTTTCTGACGAAGAAGATGAAGCTGCAGCAGTTGCTAGTGATTCTAAGCGGCTAGTGAGGTGACCCATGTTGGAGGAATTCATCAGGAGGGTGGAATCGCCAGCACTTGGAGGTCGCAGATGTGGATTTGATGGCTGAGATGCGCGCAGAATAGTGACAAGATCCTCAAGTTTCTCTTCAAGCTGAGCAGTTCTAGAAGATGTTGACTTTTTCGCAACTCGCTTTCGCGAAGTCGCCATTGGTTGACATTGTTTCCCAAGGCGATGGCATCTTTCACAATCCTGGCCAGAGGGTCTCAAGATACACTTGCATTTTGCTCTTTGACATGATGTGCACGCCCGTCCATAGCCAGCGGGTGTACCTGTCGTACTAGAGGCTGCAGAGCCTGACAGGTTGGGCGGAGCCATATCTTGCTTGCCGGTGTGATCGTCACCAAATGAGCCCGCGTATGTCAACAAACAAAAAATGGCGAATAAATCCCGGTCGCACAGTAGGGCTGGCAGGAATTCAAGATGCAGTTTTCAAGGGGTTGGTTGGTATGGGAATGGGAAAGGTTCGGAATTGGCGAAGTTGGCTTGATAAGACAACGGACTTCGGGATTCCACTAAGTCCGCATTACGGTCTCCAAGCAGTCGCAACTCTCTAGATGACCCGAAGTGACTGCATGTCGATTGAAAGAGCGATCGATTCGCAGAGACTTAGCCAAAATAGCCCGAATGTTAAGGTACTTATCCATCACAATGTATCAGTGGGATGCCATGGTCATTGAGCAGTCAGGCAGACACAATTAGACTAGTAGATATGGAATTTGCTTAACTCCGGGTATGGCTATTTATCAACCGGAGTCTTGTCTCAACACCAGCAGGGATCAACTGTCGTGAGACTTTACGACATGTCAAAACAAATGCGTTATACAAAGTAAGTATGCAAGTTTACTATATTTACCTAGAATTATTCGTTTGTTTTGAACTTGGAAGACTTGTGAGTTGATAGAGTACAAATTTAGTAAATACAGTAAGCGATAAACTCAAACGTTCTTCCAAGAGATCAAGAGCCCCCCGGTTCATTTTAAGATCCCTCCGTGCCCGGTACGTCCAGTTTGATTCTGCAAGCAATATAGTAAGAGACTGTCACTGCTACATACCTATGGATGGATATCAGGGTGGGCTCTATTCTATTATGTGCACCGGGCCCGGTGCACATAGTTACATGCTACATAGGACTCCGTACTGTATTACTGTAATGGTCCCCTGCTATTAGATCTAACTAAGGGTTGCAGTTCAAGCTAGATCCGCCTTCCCTTAATTGGCCGCGAAATTAATCAGACCCACGTGCCATTTGCTGTCATATCTTAGTTTCAGGGGCCAATCAAAGCCGATGTTTCCCGCTCTTGTCAATTAACGTCGTCACAAGTGTTTCTCAAATCGCTTGGTTCTTCAACTCTATCCTCATCGCCGACATCGCAGTTACCAACAACCACAGCCAAATCGGCACATATCACCATGGCTGTTACGTCTGTCGCAGCAGCTGAGATGCTGCCTCGATTTCTTCTTCCACGTCTCAGCTGGGGCGCTCCGCTCTCGGTATCACGGACAGCCCGGCCATTTGCCTCTATCCCTTCCAACGATCAACGACGGCCATTCACATCATTCCAGGCTGGTCCTGCCCCTCGACGACGCTCTCCTGAAGTTGGTAGTCCGATTATAAAACGAGCATTTCATGCGACAGCCCTTAGACAACGAGACCACCATTTCGATACACTCAAGTTTGTTAAGCGTTTACAGGGTGAAGGGTTTACTGAGGAGCAGTCGGTTGCTATGATGAAGGTGTTGAATGATGTCATTGAAGAGAGGTATGCTTTCTTATCATGATTGCCGCAATGTAACGATATTGATTCGATCGTTTAGTATTCAAAACCTTACCCGAACAATGGTCCTTCGCGAAGACGCAGCCAAAGCAACATATACCCAGAAGGTAGATTTTGCCAAGCTGCGCTCCGAGCTTCTCTCGGCCGATTCCACCGAATCCAACACAACTCGTACAGCACACGAGCGATTGACAAACGACATCGCCAAGCTGAGCAATCGACTACGCGACGAGATCAGCCGCACACAAGCCAGCGTGCGTCTCGATCTGAACCTCGAGAAGGGCCGTATCCGTGAGGAGGCTGTGGGTCAGGAACTCAAGATCAAAGAGACGGAGACAAAAATTGAGCAGGAGGTTGCGGCGTTGAGGGAGAAGCTGGAACAAGTCAAGTTCCAAACGTTGCAGTGGCTTATGGGCGTGTGCACTGGTTTCGCGGCGTTGTTGCTTGGTGCTTGGAGATTGCTCATGTAAATATGAGTGGGCGCATTGAGTATTGTCCGGAGTAAGGGTTGAGATTGTATAAACAGTGTCATGGTTCACCTAAACCGATATATTTTCTAGTGTCATGAAATCAAATTGTTCATATTCAATGCTAGTTTGGGCTGTGGATGCTCTACTAGCCATAACACCAATACTCTTATACCAGAGCCTCTTAATAAACAAGGTGATCCTTCGTAGTTGGTGCACTCAAAAGAGTTGTTTGATAGGTAGTAAAAACTTCTTCAATAGCGCCTTTTAACAACAACTTGATAGACCGAGCACACCCCGCCCCCGCCCCTACGTCACCCCGCCATAGAGATACCTCTCCTTGGATCGGCATGTTTTGGCTATCGGCCTGAAAGCCGACGGTTGTGCAGCTTGGTCGGACGAGCCAGAACCGACTCAATCTTGTGATAAACGCATAGAAAGATCCATTCATATCCAGCTCTTTCAGAAACTTCTAATCTAGTATCTTCCTGAACCAAGTCTTTCTCAATATGGCAGATAAACCAAAGGTTCTTATTCTCGGAAGCACCAAGCAGTAAGTTCCATTCCTTTCACAAGTACAATAGAATAAATGTGCTCGCTTTCTCTAAAAGATAAAGCTAATATATTGGCCCAGGGCGCATGAAGAGTTTGCCTCGCTCTGTGAGATCATTGAAGCCGTCTATCCCAATTCAGCCGGTCGATCCGCATTTATAGAGGAGGCCAAGTCCGGTGCTTTTGACGGAACCATAGCTATCTTTCGCTCAAACAAGACCGTTAACACCACCGGCCTCTTTGACGCTGAGTTACTCAATGTTCTACCCAAGTCTCTCAAGTTTATATGTCATAATGGTAATCCTCCCAGGCCGAGAATAGTCCAAGTCTGTTGACTCCCTCACTCAGGTGCCGGATACGACCAGATCCATGTCTCAGAATGCACCTCCCGTGGCATTCGCGTCTCCAACACTCCCACAGCTGTAGACGATGCTACAGCTGATATCACTATCTTTCTCCTTATCGGTGCCTTGAGAAACCTCTCATCTTCTATCTTTACTGTGCGGGATGGAACTTGGCGCGGGAACCCTCCACCCTCACTTGGTCATGACCCCCAAGGTAAAGTGTTGGGCATTCTGGGCATGGGAGGCATTGGCCGCAATGTCGCACGCAAGGCTCGTGCTTTTGGCATGACCATAAGATATCACAACCGTAGCCGTTTGTCTCCTGAGCTTGAAGATGGTGCAGAGTATGTTGATTTTGAAACGCTTCTCAGGGAGAGTGACGTACTGAGCCTCAACCTACCCCTAAACGTAAGCAAAAACTTGGTTGTTGTATGCTTCAGTATTTGATTTGACATTCGACAGCCTAAGACCAGGCATACTATCGCAAAGCCTCAGTTTGACATCATGAAGCGTGGTATTGTCATTATTAACACCGCTCGTGGTGCAGTCATGGACGAGGCTGCTCTTGTTGACGCACTCGAGTCAGGACAAGTTGCGAGCGCTGGGCTTGACGTCTTTGAGAATGAGCCGGAAGTACACCCAGGACTTTTGAAGAACAAAAACGTTCTGCTCGTTCCGCATATGGGAACTTGGACTGTAGAAACTGAGAGACTGATGGAGGCTTGGACGATGGACAATGTTCGCCTGGCAGCAACAGAGGGGAAGTTGAAGAGCATCATCATTGAACAGAAGGATTTGCAGTAGACAGTTGAACTTGGAATATATGTATAGACCTAGAGATGAACCAGAATGGATACTATCTTGTATCTCTTTAGTACCTTTTGTCTATATCTACAAAGCTGTTTTGTAACTTCCACAGGGATCGACATAACCCACGACTTAGGTCGAGAGTTACGAGTGAAGAAGCAATCGAAGCAGCGAAACGCAAGTAAACAGACATCACAGAAAGAAGCACCGATGTATGAGTCAGAAAATCATTTTTTGAAGTTCTACTCTATCCTGGCCACGGTTGACGGGCCTGCCTGTATCGAGTTACCATTCCTTCCATCCCTATGGGGTAGGTCTCGTCTTGATCATATCAGTCCATTCATTCCATTCATCATCCATTTTTATATCTCGAAGGGGGGAATCATGATTAGCAAAAAAGCCAACGCCATTTTGTTGAAAAAGCAAGATTTTTTTGCCCCTCCCTGCACCCTGCGAGGAGTCTTCTCTGTGGTGAGAGAAGTGACCCAAATAAGCAGAAACAAAGAAGAGAAGAGAAAAAAAACCAGAAAACCGCAGATGTCCTGTAACTCTCCCAACCCATATGCCATGCAAGTTCATGCTGTTGAAACTAGAATTTTGCCGATTGTCATAGTCGACAGAAGAGGGAAAAGTTCGTTACACGTAGGAGTCCAGTTGAAGGATCCTTGGGTATTAATTACACACGCTTAGTAGCGGTAGATGTCGGCCTTGAAGGGACCCTCGACGGTCAGGCCGAGGTACTCAGCCTGAACCTTGCTGAGGGTGCTGAGCTCAGCCTGGCAGTGGGCGAGGTGGAGACGGGCGACCTCCTCGTCGAGGATCTTGGGGAGGACGTAGACACCAACGTCGAGCTTGTCGGTCTTGGCGAATTCGACGTACTTCTCACCCCAGGCCTTGTCGGCGGCCTTGTACAGCATGATCTGAGCAAGGACCTGGTTGGTGAAAGAGCAGGACATGACGAAGGAAGAGTGGCCAGTAGCACAGCCAAGGTTGACAAGACGGCCCTCAGCAAGGAGGATGATGTGGCGGCCGCTGGGCATGAGGAAGCGGTCAACCTGGGGCTTGATGTTCTGGACAGAGGCGGCGTTGGCCTTGAGCCAAGCAACATCAATTTCGATATCGAAGTGACCGATATCTGGTTTCCATTGTCAGTGGAGGATCATCAAGTGAGGGAGTGATGTAACTTACTGCAGACGATGGCGTCGTTGGGCATAGCCTCGAAGTGCTCACCAGTGAGAATGTCACGGCAACCGGTGGTGGTGACGAAGATCTGGCCGATCTTGGCAGCCTTCTCCATGGTGGTGACCTGGTAACCGGCCATAGCAGCCTGGAGAGCGTTGATGGGGTCGATCTCAGTGACGAGAACGCGGGCACCCATGCCGTGGAGGGCCATGGCGCAACCCTTACCGACATCACCGAAACCGGCAACGACAGCAACCTTACCAGCAATCATGACATCGGTAGCACGCTTGATACCGTCGACAAGGGACTCACGGCAGCCGTAGAGGTTGTCGAACTTGGACTTGGTGACAGAGTCGTTGACGTTGATGGCGGGAACAAGGAGCTTGCCCTCCTTGAGCATGCGGTAGAGGTGGTGGACACCAGTGGTGGTCTCCTCAGAGACACCGAAGCAGTCCTTGAGCATCTCAGGGTACTTCTGGTGGACAAGGGTGGTCAGGTCACCACCGTCGTCGAGGATGAGGTTGAGCTTCTTGTTGTCCCTGAAGGCAGTGAGCTGCTGCTCAAGGCACCAGTTGTACTCTTCCTCGGTCTCGCCCTTCCAGGCAAAGACGGGGACACCAGCGGCAGCAATGGCAGCAGCGGCGTGGTCCTGGGTGCTGAAGATGTTGCAGCTGGTCCAGGTAACCTCAGCACCGAGAGCAGTGAGGGTCTCGATGAGGACGGCGGTCTGGATGGTCATGTGAAGGCAGCCAGCAATGCGGGCACCGGCGAGAGGTTGGTCGGCAGCATACTTGGCTCGGGTCTGCATGAGACCAGGCATCTCATTCTCAGCGAGCTCAATCTCCTTGCGGCCAAAGGCGGCCAGAGAAAGGTCAGCGACCTTGAATTTGTGGGCGGGAGCAGACATGATGAGTTGATATGAGGAGGGAGGGATGAAAGGATTGATGAGAGGAGAAAGAAGAATAGAAGAGAGGAAGTGAAAAAGAAGAAAAAAGAAAGGGAGGAGGAGGAATATGTAGTTTGAAGGAAGAATGGATCAAAGCAGATGGAAGACCAGACAGCGAGATAACATGGGGCGGGGCAGTTTTCTCAACTGCTATGGGCTGAGGGCGTTTGGAGGGGGAGGGGTTGACCAGGGCCTTGCAGTGCCAGCGGGGCTTTTTTCGCGGGCGGTGAATGCGATGCACGGCAAAATGAGGGGCAGAATTTTCTGCTTGCCATTGAGGCCCAGTCATTTTGAGGCGGGGCACAGAGAAGTGCACTGGGCGGACTCCGACTCGAGTCGATCTCCAAGCTAAGGTACTTGTAAACGGGTGGTTGGTTGGCGCTGAACGATGGTACCTCAAAAACGGATTGAAGGGCCAAAAGGTACCTCCGAGTGGATCTCAGGGACTCGGAGAATCCACCAGAGAAAAAAATAAAGAGGAGCTTTCTCATGATGGGAAGCTCCTCCAGGTCTTGGTACGAATACGGATGGAGAGGACGGGACTAGTGAGGCGACCACGTTGATTTTTCTCGTTCAGTCACTGGGTAAAAGTAGCTAAACTTGATGCTTTCTAAGAAGAACCATTTCTTCATCAATTGACCACTCCGAACTGCGCCTAACTTGCATCGTACGGATACAGTGACAATGCAATGCAGCCCGTGTTGCTTACTTCGACCCTTGATATTCCCCGCTCGGAAGCCGAGCACCGTTTCACGCGAATACTACGGATCATAGATCACCCTGTCAACTACCTACCAGGCACTATACCGATACCTGCCCGACATTGTATCCGGAGGTTCTGAGAGATATCCAACTCGGAGATATTCAGATGATAGTGCACAGTAGCAATGTGAGATATTTCTATAGTAGAATCCTTTTGTCGTTGCACGTACATGATAGGCCTCAGATCTCAAGATCAATAACCGAATCTGTCCTCAAACACAGGGACAAAGAGATAGCACATAAACTTCTTAAACGTTAATTGTTCCAATGCTCTCAAACTTGGAGAGCTTGGTTTGCAGGCGCTATCTACGAAGCCAGCTTCAAGACCAAAGGCTACAGTCGTGTCCTTCTCTTCATGACTCTTCAACTTCAACATCAACATCAACGTCAGGCTGGTCTGGTCCATCATGTGCTCATCAAGTGCTCCTCTCTTTCTCAACGCTTTAAAATCTAGACCAGCACTCGATATTATTCCACATTGTCCGGAACGCCGCCAATGCAAACCATCACTGAGCGTCTCGTATTCCTGAAATCCCCCGAGACTTTTTGAACCCCGTCTCGCCCATTCTCCATCTATTTTGGCATCAGATTCTCCCGCACGGCAAACATCTTGGAAGTGACGTTGGCTGTGAATCCATCCACCTGCTTGCTATATTGCTCTACCTGCTTCGCGTTCAGCATACCCTCCAGTCGGCTGGGCTCCTGAGGAAGCTTGAACAGTCGCTGCCACTCGTCCTCGGGAAGAGGAGCCTGCTTAGCAGCAGCACGCTGGGCGTTCTCAGCCTTGCGCTTGGTCTGCCATTGTGTGATCTTGGCCTGCTCACGGCCGAGTTGTCGCTGGTAGAATTGGAAGTTGTTGAGATCGGTGTAGTGAGACTCGATGCTCTCGAGCAGAAGATCGCAGGTCTTCTCGAGGAAGGGGTCGATCGCAAGGTCGAGGTTGTCGATGGATGGGTACAGAGGAGGCTCGAGAGCGTTGCGGTTGAGGTCAGCCAACGATGAGGGCTGCTCAATATCACCCTTGACGGGAGCGGAGGGAATCTGGTGGAGGAAGGTTGTGAGGAGGTGAGAGTTGTGGACGTTGACGGGAACCTCGGCGAGGATATCCTTGAACCCAAGCTTAGACTTTTGCAAGCTGTTATTTGTTAGTATCTCTATCTCCAGTTCGGTCTAACATCATCGTACCTCTCAGTTGTGAACTTGCCCTCCTTATAAGCGCTCATGAAAGCAGCGGACAGGCGGAAAGCACGGAAGGTCAGGTTGCCCTGAGAACTCTTGCTAGCATCGTAGACGAGGGCGACGGTGTTCTCGTTGGCGCTTTGGTAGTGGAACTGGTTCTCGATGAAGTTCATGTTGACAAAGTTGCCCATAGTGGCACTTGTGTACCAACCAACGTTGTTGGCATCGACGTTGACCTCCTTGAGATGTCGGATCATCTCGTTCTGGTAGTGAATGTTGTTCTTCTGTCGGGGAGCAGCAGCGGCGATCTGTGAGGCATCGTTCTGGTGGCTATCGGTGGTAGCGGGGTCGACGGTAGGGAAGGGGAACGTGTTGGTGACCTCGAGGAGACCCTCGTTCTCCATACCAACAATAGCTCCGGTCGCAACGGAAGGGAAAGCAGAGGAGCAGTGCTTGGCAATCTTCATGATAACCTACACCACCAACTGAGGTCAGTCCTATCATTCTCTTCTACTACTTCAAGAGGGGGTCTCAAAGGCAAAAGGTGGGGCATATTCAACTCACCAGAGCCTCGACTTGAACGGCCTGGAAAGGCGCAGTAGCAGGCGCATCGTTGGAAGCGTCCGCCATCTTGACAAAATTTCGGTAGGAGGTATTCACGGAGCCACGAGAAACGGAGAGAGGTTCGGCGCTACGATCGCGAAAGGGGCGGGTGGTGTTGCAAGGCCTCGGGTCTCTGAAGGTGGGAATATCGAAACTTTTCATGTACTCATTTGTGGGCGTTGTGGGATGGCTAGGCGGTGAGGTGCGGCAGATTATATATCCCGCTCCTGACGCTACAGAGCTGAGCGATTATCTTCGTTTATCACCACCAGGTCAAGAATTCGACGGCATCAGAGAATGTTTCTACAGAAGATTATCAGTATTGCGATCAGAAACTACGATGTATGATGCAGGATGGATGTGTACTTTATCTCATGAGTCTTCCGTGATTCGGTCTGAACTTCAGCACCTAACCCATGTTCACAACGTTTACACGATCTTCACTCCAGCATTCTCAGCAACGATATTGTCAGGGAATCTAAACTTTTCTATCTCATATTGTATTTCTCATACCGTTTCATCTTCTACATACCGTAGTCAGTTACCCAGGTTTATTCAATCTTCTTCCAATGAACGCCATTCTTTTCCCAGCCTGTTTTCTTCTAAATTTCAAATATCGACATCCAACGCCGCATGAACTTCGTGAGCAAGTGGCTTCAACTTTGAGGAGTTGAAACCTTATTTCTAATCCTGCCAGGGGGTAATCTCCCAGCTCTCAACATTGTCTCGAATGGTGAGTCGATGCTGATCGATCTTCCAGAATGCGTACATGGAACGAGTTGCTCCAGCAGCTTTTCGATGAGCTGGACCAGTACCGCCATTCTTAGCTTCCTCTCGCGACCGCCAAACGCAGGTTGCCAAGTTGGCCAGTTCTGAGTCAGGCTCTCCAAACCAGTACCTGTCTGTGTTAATACATAGGAGTCATGCACAGGATTTTGCAACTCACTTCAGAAAGCCACCGCTCGCAACAGCCTCAGCATGCGCCCCTTTATCAAGGCGGCCAAGGTCAGCATACTCCGTGGTTTTCTTGATCCGCGATCGGAACGCCACGATATAAAATGACGTCTCCTTAAAATCCTTGCCAGATTCAACAGCAAGACGTTTCACCTCGTCGATAACTTCCGGCCAGTTAAAGGATTTTGTATAGGGTGCCGTTGCATAGTCGTCGCGAATAACATGTAGTTTGCCCAGTGCTCGCGCAAGGAGTTCATTTTCGTTGTCGAGAGTGTCGAGATCAAGCAAATGCTCTCGTTCAGTGTACGGCGATTGTATCAGGTACCGCTTACAGGCACCGAGTTCCGCGCTGACTTCCGTCACATCGGCTTGAGCGGCAGCCTTGGAAAAGACATCGAGTGCCGCTCCAGGAGCTGTTTGCACATCCACAGTTGCCATTATGATTCCTGCTGAGATTTCCTTTGTCGTTATTGTATCGAGTATCAGGCGATGTCAGAATAGGTATCCTTGGGTATCTCGATAGACGATAGTGCAGGATGAAGGGGGGATATGAGGAACTTCGAGTCAGGACGAAACAGCTACGAGCGAGGCATCGGCCTTTTATACGGAACGGAGCCTCTACTTCTACAATTTCTTAGGCCATCAAGCCTTGAATAACGTGCTGAATGACACCATCCGAGCCAGACGACGGCAAAGTCGCACATGTGGGTCGGTGAAGACTGTCAAAGAGTCTCTCTGCCGGTAGTTACTTGTTAGTGCGGCTAGACGGACGTCTCAAGACATGACACTCGTTGGCCTAGACCAGTCAGGAGTGTATCCCTGAGTCAGTCTGGGCTTCTATGGAAGTTGGAAGGATTTTACACCTCGTTTTGTCTAGAAAAGGGGCAGCCAGAGACTGAAGACGAGGTATACAGATGATCTGTCTTCTTCGTAGGAACTACGCCAGGCTTTCTCATCATATGCATGCGTCTATGGCGACTTCTCACCAAGTCATGATGAAATTCTAGGGTCGACTTTACAAGCAATAAGGGCGATCCTTCAGGCTTCACCGCCAAAAGAAAGCTCCGACAACCGTATCACCGGTTTCGGCATCATGCAAAAACGCGGAGAGTCGGAACAAAGAATGAAAGAATTACACTTTTGTGTAATCAGGGGTCCTTGACCAAAATGGCTGCAGACTAGCGCAGGCCAAATAGCAGTGACATGTGTGTGGGCGCTAAAATATCCAATTGACGATCTTGACTTACAACTCTATACAATACTACATCGAAGTCAGCAGGACATTTACAGAGTTGGTGGTTCTTTGTTTCCATGCGAGTGTCAGACGACCCATTTACTTTTGTACTACAGACCGACAATCATGTTGTTCATGACTTCGAAGACTAATACGAGTCTACCCAAGACTATCGCAGATAACTCTCTGAAGGCGTCAGAAGCCACGAGGATGTCGACATATGACCTACGATCGTATTCGTTGAACTTACAGCATTAATAGCAGTGGACTATTCTCAATTCATTCACCAATTCATTCCAAAATCCATGAAAGGTTTAGTATCTCGAGATACCTACGGTTGTCTACGGTATATCACCACTTACACCTAACTCCATCACAACGCACCATCATCTTCCACGTCTGGCTTTCCCCTTCTCAACCAAACTTTAGCCATCTCATACGAACCCAGATATAATCCACTCCCCAGCATCGTCCATCCTGACCGCAGAGCCGCACCCCGGAAGAACCCCCGCACTCCCCTCTCGTGGTAAACTTCCTTCGTCACCGTCCACGCCCCCTTCGTCGGCTGCTTCCCCTCTATTTTGGCGGCAACTTCGCTCTGTCTCTGGCTCTTTCTCTGATTCCCAGCGCTCAGCATCATCCTCGTCTTAACTACATCGCTCGGTGTCGTTATGAACGCCGCAATCGATCCCGCGCTTCCGGCGCTTAGTCCCGTAACCAGCCCCGTCTCGATCAGCCCCGGTTTTGAGGCACCGGAACCTCGTGACTTCCAATATGTTGCGCGCACGTGCTCAAAGATAGGAAACTGGAGGGCTGTGAATGGCAGGTTGCGTGCGACGAGTGCTGTGTAACCTGTAAAGAGACGCCGTGATACGCCATCACCGGCCAGCTGACGGAAAGCTTGTAGTGAAGTTGACGACCCGGATTTTGCAACCCTGTGACTATTGCTCTGTAACATCTGAGCGTTCTGCTTAACGACTTCTGCTGGTGCGAGGACCAAGCAAGATGCCATCTCTGCTACTCCCGAGGCTGCTGAATGAACTAATGGCTGCGGTAATGGTGTCGCGTTACCGATAAGTCGTTTGGCGCTTTCATATGTCGAGAAGAATAAACCCGCTATTGAAGTATATCAGCTGAACAGGTTCTCATATTCGTAATGTCATGACTAACCTGCTGGAAGAGTAGCTAGCACCACACTTCCAATGCCTTGATAGAGGCCTCGCACTGCCCATATTTTCTGGTTTGAACTCTTAGAGTATGTCTTAATGTAATCTTGACTCTGGATACGAGTTTTGATGGTGTCAAGTGGGTAGACCAAGACGTCCACTGTGAACGCTGCAATAGCACCGGCCTATCGATATGTGAGTAAATTATGGATGGCTAGGCAAACGAATAACCAGTTGAGCTTACAATATATATCTCCGTCATATTTTTCAATCGGAAATACAGTACATGCTTATCATGGAGAAAAATATCTACCAGGTTCGGAACGAAACATGGGCTCTCTTCTCTTACAAAATGAGAAGTGATGTCATGCTTGTGTCTTATATCCACTCTCGGATTACCCTGCACTTCAGCTCATCATGGAAACGTTTCTCATTCTGAGTCGTCGTGTCATGACAGCAAAGTCTTCATATGTAAATGTCATTGAACGAATCAACGCATGTTGGTCCGATCTTTGCACATTTTAAACTTATTTGTTTAAATCGCTATTGATTTATGAGAATAACTTCCTCACACCTGAATTATCTTGCTCATCCAACATCAAGAAACCTGACCGAAGACTGAAGAAGCAACATGAACCAGAGCTACCTTTGTAATTAAGAATGTATATGATCCCATATCTTGACGCCAGCCCATATACAACTCCATGATTCAAGCAAGCCGCGGCGCTTCCCCTGCCGTCTATGTGGCTGACGTAATGACTCCAAACGTCCCAAGATAATAAATCACCAAAATGCTTGCGTTCCCATCTTTATAACATGTCCTCTGTTCTATCATGAAATCGCGCCGTTAATCAGATGACAAAAGAAATCATAGCTTGCTCTTCACAGCGGGAGTCGTCTCGTTGACTACTGCCACCACGACACAGATATCATCAACTTTGCCGCCGTGCCAGTTTTCTTGGGGATAGTATTTGTGAACCTCCTTGGCGAATGGTCCATCAAGTTTTGTGTTGACGCTGGCTCGCTTGGCCGCTGCCACGATCTCTGTAGCGAGTGCACTCTGCAGTGTTACTGTTCGTTTGCCTTCGGAGGCATCGGGAAACTCGACCAGAGGCCCCAGCGTATCTGCCACACGAACGCCACCGGCATCGGTCATCACCCATGCGCCTGTAGATACCAAGATTCTGCTGGCAATTCGGAGGATATCTTGGTTGAAGAGATTGTCTAGAACTCCGTCGGTCGCAAAAACAAGCACATCGCCGTGGCGGAGTGCATGCTGGGTAACGTCAGCATCCCGGGGAAGGTCGCTGAGCTGGGCACCACCAAAAGCTGCCATGCGAGCGGCGACCTTGGGGGGAACAAGAGATAGTTGGAAAGGCGTGTTGAAGGCGTGGGTCTGAGGCTCCGAGTATGTGTGAACACCATTAAGTCGAAGTTGCAGGAAGCCGGAATCGCCAAGGTTTGCAACGTCTAAATTTCCGTCTGCTCCGGCAATAGCTACACATGCTGTGCTGCCGCCAGCATGAAGACTGCGATCGTTGCAGATTGCATCGTATCCTTTCTGCATCAACCTCCTAGCCGTCAAAGGGGCTTCCGAGCTGGTCTGGTGTTCATGGGCAGCCAATGCCATGTAATCGCAAAATCCGTGGGAGAAGTCAGCGGGGTCAACACCGGAATCTACCCAGCCTCCGACACCATCAGCAACCCCAAAGGCTACGGAGCCGGAGTCGTTAATCCTGCTGACAAAGAAGGCGTCATGTCCAGATTCGGGACGGGCGGAAGGTCGACGGTTCCGAGGGGGTTGAATTCGATTGTACGGATTGAAGTGGAAAACGTGAGTGGAGGGGTCATAGGGCCTATCTTTGGCAATGAAGGAAGATGCGACATGGTAAGAGAATCTGGATGTGTCGCTCGAGGTGGAGTAGAATTTGGATCGTGGGCACGAAGTCGTTGCGACATGAGGATGGGCTCGAAATCGGGAGCAGGATTTCACCGGAGCTAAGTCAATTAGAATCACGAAGCCCCGTAGAGACGATGCGACCAACCTTTAGCAAGTTTTCGCCATGAAGCCGTAGCAAGTCGGTTGTAGGGTGCAGCCATGGAGGGCTAGAAAGTGGATCGTCCAGAGCAGGGACAAGAATCGAGGTGAAGGGTGACGGTTTCGAGCGGCGAATGGCGAAGTACTTCAGATATTGGTAATGATTAAAATCCGATAGAAATTAGAGAGAAACCATCCTTGCCAAGAGAAACGTAAGAGGGAAAAAATTGTCATGAGAGAAGTGGGATCGCGAACGGAGAAACAAAGTTGTTGAGCGCCGATTTACCAACTTGTTATCTAATCTGGATTGGCCAAGCCCCTCCAATATCCTTCACAACAACCAATTCCTCGGAACAGAGAAGCAGGGGTAAGCCACACTCGCGTACGGATGCACGAATGCAATAAAAGGAGGCGGTGCAGAGTGCAAGCCACTCCTAGCTTCTCCAAATTTACCCGGAACCTCATCTCCGTATTTATTGATAGCCGTTATTGATCCGTGACCTATATCCGGAGGTCACGTGCTTTCACGAGCCCGTTCCTGCCGATTCCGAGACCAGTGAAGCCGAAGTTGACAATCCCTAATTTCTGATTGGTTGGAGGAAAGCCGTAGGTCCCAGTGTTAAGTGCAATAACCGAGGAAGGTTTGCCTACCCAATACATGACGACGAGAATCCTTTGATACGCCACCCTTTGCGAATCGACAATTCAACTCTATCGGAGGAGATTGTACGGCATTTCTTTCCTGTCAATTGCCTGACCACAGCTCCAACTATACATTGCGAAGTTTGACTGTGCTTCTCCTCCGGTCCCAGTCGCAATTGTATCTCCATCATTCGATTAGGCTCGACTCGAGTGAACTCGTCGGTATGGCTGCTCTTCGATCTTCCTCTCGAATTGTCGGCGCCGTCTCAAGGACGGCTGCCCTTCGACCCGGTGTTGTCTTCACTCGCTCAATGGCCTCGGTCAGTGAGCCTCCCAAGGACTCTGACTCCAAGATGAAGTCCTTCCAGATCTACCGATGGAACCCCGATACCCCAAGCGAGAAGCCCCGTCTCCAGACCTACACTTTGGACCTCAACAAGACTGGACCTATGATTCTCGATGCCCTCATCCGAATCAAGAACGAGCTCGATCCTACTCTGACCTTCCGACGAAGTTGCCGTGAGGGTATCTGCGGTAGCTGCGCTATGAACATCAACGGACAGAACACTCTTGCTTGCTTGTGTATGGCCCCCCCCTTCACCCGGGTCGCATGCGGCATATCACACTGGGAAAACGAAGAACTAATACATAAATTCAGGCCGAATCCCCACCGAGGCTGCTTCCGACGTCAAGATCTACCCCCTTCCTCACACCTACGTCGTCAAGGACCTTGTCCCTGACTTGACACATTTCTACAAGCAGTACAAGAGCATTAAGCCTTACCTCCAGCGCGATACCCCCGCCGAAGATGTACGACCCCTTTCTCACTTATTTACATCTATTCCTACTGACCCAATTCGTAGGGCAAAGAGTACCGACAGACCAAGGAGGACCGTCGCAAGCTCGACGGTCTCTACGAGTGCATTCTCTGCGCCTGCTGCTCTACCTCATGCCCGTCTTACTGGTGGAACTCTGAGGAGTACCTTGGTCCCGCTATCCTTCTCCAGTCTTACCGATGGCTCGCCGACTCTCGTGACGAGCGCACCGCTGAGCGAAAGACCAACCTCGAGAACTCGATGAGCCTGTACCGTTGCCACACTATCCTTAACTGTACCCGAGCCTGCCCCAAGGGTCTTAACCCTGGTAAGGCCATTGCCGAGATCAAGAAGCAGATGGCTTTCGGAAGCTAAATAAGAAACACCACGAGTATGGTGCGAAAACGAATGTGACGATTGGAGGTGAAGGGGAAGCGAAGCGATCTGAAGGGTCACCGCAGAACAAAATCTGCGTATGAGATTATTAGGACTCGACCCTGTGTATAGGCTAGATGGATGGGAGTTCCACGCTGTGTTCTGATAGCTAACTTGGCAATATTATTTTCTTGATCGTTCACCCCTGGTTTTTGAATTGTCTTTGAGACGAATTGATATGGCTCTGGTCGTCACTTCAAGCTGACAGTACCTAGATTGCATTTGGTCATGGTGCTGCCAAATATTCATTAACCATACAGACCTCGACCACACACATGAGAGCCCTTGGCATTTGATCCAATAACGGAATTGAGGACTCAGTGGCAGCAATACATTCGAAGATCAACTGATAGCTGCGAACCTGACTACTGGGTTTCTTCTTTACTGAAAAAAAGCCATGATCAATTGATAGTCCTTGGAATGATATGATCACACCGATACGAGCCTCGCCATTAGTATGGGGCAACTCTCGGATGATTAACGCATGCGAGAAGATCAACCACATGCATTCCGTGAGTCTATTGGAACAATACTCACAAAGTTCAATGACAAGCGATATTTTTCCTTGCACAGTGCAGATGCCAATAAAATAATGCCATCAACATAAAGTGACGGCTTAGCTGACATGGCTGAAAATGACCAGGGGCTGTGATTGCCTGCCTGTATATATCCACCTGCAAGACTCGTCAAGATTCCTCCTAATGATGATCAACCACCCTGCATCAAAAGTTATTCTTATTGCACAAGCTTGACAGTGAATCACGATCAACTTTTGATGAAAGACCACTGACGGATAGCTCCAAAGAGCTTGAACTCGCTGGTGTGTCTATGATGATTTTGCTAGTGAGCCAAGTTATTCTGTTTCGAAACCTCTGAAGTTTATCAAAGGTGTTTCAATATATTTACACAATTCGAAGATCGCTGTCTCGTCATCCTACAACTTATTCATCCTTGAACTGTGGCTCGTCGGATGCAGGCCGAGCTGGGAATGTCGAACCTCGTATACTGGTGATCTCTCAGCCACAATCAAGTCTTTACGGTTAATGATATTCTAATACGACGAATATCAGGTCATTGATTATATGCTTCAGTGTAAGATGATATGATATGGTAGGCACTGGAGCATATATAAAGACCGTCTTCTGCCTGTGATAGACAACGAAACAAAGGATCAAGACTCACAACTTCATATTTCAATCTTCACCATGTTCTTCAACGCTCTCATGACCGCTGCTACTCTCGTCGCCCTTGCTGCTGCGGGGCCTTGTAGTCCTCCGACCGACTGCCAAGACATCTGCATTGATGGAATCAACGATTGTGGTGTGAAGTACGGAGGGTAAGCCATTGAATTCATTATATTGTCTATTGACGCATCTTAAGTCACCTTCTAACCCTGACAAGGTGCTATAACATTTGCTCTCCTGAGCTGTCTCCTACACCCCCACCGTGCACACCGACTGATTGCCCAGAGGTATGCATGGACGGAGTCAATGACTGTGGTGTCAAGTACGGAGGGTGAGTCATAAGGAATCCTAAACTATATATCAATTTAACCTCTGCCAATTGCTAACTTTGACAAGATGCTACAATGCTTGCTCTCCTGAGCTGGAGCCTACTCCACCACCATGCCCATCTACCACTGCCCCTTATCAGACTTGATCTTGGTCCAACTGTCACCCTGGATTGGCTGAAATGAGCGTTTCTATCCTACTAAGATGCAGTCAGACAAGGGAAGGCGACGGGACAGTTACTTCATATTGTAAAGCAGCTCAACTGATGCGGCGTGTATAGTCGAAGGAACAGGAAACCATCGCTCGTCTATCAATTCACAACGGTCTATATGATAGCTGTCCAGAATCTTCCTAACACTAGTAGTAAGCGTTGCCTGGCGTGCTCGGACTTCGTGAATAATCCTCAACTGTCCCTGGGAACGCACCGATAGGTGCTGAAGGTCCACCCTTGACGTCGTCATCTGAACTCAGGTCATCAACGTATGCATCGTCTTCCTGCGGTGGTGCGCGCATGGCTTCAAAAATATCCCTATCAAGGACGGGGACCTCGTAAGGTTTGAGTGTGTGAATCTCTCGTCCTGATGGCATCTTGCTGAGCAGGGTATTGATTGGAGGGACAACTTGCGTGTTCATCTAGTGAAGAGATTAGTTGATATTCTAGTGTCGTCGATGAAGCCCTTACCGTATCGTTGACCTTGTTCCATTTTGCGTCGAGCATCTCAAGCACTCGAATCTCCTCCAACTTGCCCGCATCACTTCCCCATGCAGACTCTTTATCCACACGTCTATCTTCGCGCTTCTCCGAAAAGTCCTTCTTTAACCGGCTGAAGCCCAAACCCTTCTTGCTATTGTCCTTGACTTCAACACCTAGCTCTGAGAGGCCAGCACGAACCCATCCAATACCGTCAGCAACCTGGCCGCCTAGCTCTGCATCAATTCCAAAGAAGCGACAAGCGCGAGCTCGACATGTTAGACGAAGATCTTCTAGGTATTTAAGAAGAGCACTGCTGATCTTGTGCGAGCCAGATCCTGCCGTGCTGCATAGAGACGATGCTTTGGCCGCATGTTCTGAGGCTGCCAAACAGAGTCGAGCATAAAGATGGGCGCGGACTTTTGGAATTTCCGGCGCTTTGAACATCCACTCCTTATCGTTCTTATTCCGGTCTTGAGCGACTATTGCTGGGTATGGGTCATCTTTGAGGACAGCAAGTAGTGTAGCTTCAGCTAGTGCTAGAGACGACAACGCTCGAGCTGTACCCGGGGCAACATCAGGGCATGGAGGAATGGCCGCCGCGGGATCTCCCCGACCTGCGAGATAGTCGTATACCGACGCAGCTTCAAGAAGACATTTTGTAGCGGTTGTGATTGAATTTGTTCGCTCCTGAGCCCCAAGGAATTCGTTACTGGTCGAATAGAGTGGCTGTAAGGCGGAGCGAGCTGTAAGAACATGAGAGAAACCTAATGTTGAGAACACAAAGGCAATCTCATGTTCCAGAGATGATATTTTGACTCTAGCTCTCTCGCGTCCTGGTACAACTTCGCCAGATAACGTTGGTCGCCACTCGATAACTGGGGGTGTCTTGAGCGTAACGACGGCATGTCCCTTATTACTTAGACCTTCGTCCACTGCTAGCAGATAAGGTAGATACCCGTTGACGCTCGATATGACTGTACTCAAATTTGAGACCTGAGAGCTTGGAGGAAGTCTTTTGTGTTTTTTCAGAGCATCTCGAACGAGCCCGCGATATGTGCTGGCGTTGAGGGGCAGCGAAGGATGAGAGTCGGAGCTGAAGCTTGATGAGAATGAGAAGGTCGAAGTCGTCGGGAGGATGAAAGGGAAAGGCATTTTGAAAGACTCGCTCTCCTCTTTCACTCTGAGGCTATCAATTGGAGGATTTTTAGTAGAAAAGAAGGAGAGAGAGAGAGAGGAGATGGAGTTTTCGGTTCAATTGTTTTGCCAAGCTCTTGTCCAAGCCTGACGGCATCACCATACCGTGCGCCAAATAATATACGTACTGTAAGAGTGACGTCCCCTGGGGTTCGGAAGCTCCTTTTCGGCTGCTGTTCAACTATGAGCTCCACCAAAACTTCCGGGGTCGCATGTCATTTAGAGCTTCGCTTCGGAGCTTCGCGCACGCTCTCTTCTCCTTCACCAACCGAACTACTCCAGTTAATGACGACTTTCACTTCCGACAGGTGACAATGGCTGGCCCTTCTCCGTCACCACACAAGCCCCGTCGCAGGGCTGCTGCTGCTGCTACTACTGCTAAGAAAACTGGTAGTGGCGGTAGCGAAAAGACAGCTCCTCGCAAAGAAGCCCTAATCAAGGCGCCTGCTTTCCCCCTCGCGGCGTTTCTATGGCCTGCGCGTACTTCTTCGTCGCAATGGGAAGTTCTACCTGTGGTTCTCATGGTGGTTGGTCTTTTTAGATGGGCTGCTGGTTTGTGGGGATATTCTGGTAAGGATGAATGCTCAAGCGCACCATCATGACACCTTTCGTTAACGTCGAGTTTGTTTGATTTATAGGGTTCGGCAGACCACCCATGTTTGGAGACTACGAAGCGCAGCGACATTGGATGGAGGTCACGACACAGCTTCCCATTTCGCAATGGTATTTCCACGACCTTCAGTGGTGGGGTCTCGACTATCCTCCCCTTACTGCATACCACAGCTGGCTCCTCGGCAAGGTTGGATCTGTCATCGACCCCTCATGGTTCGCGCTCTTCACCTCACGCGGAAACCAGGATCCAAACCTCAAGATATTCATGAGGGCAACAGTCATCATCTCGGAGTATCTCATATACGTGCCAGCCGCGATCGTCTTCGTGCGACGATATAGCAGACTACAGGGTGTTGCCAACTGGAACGCATGGGTTGCGCTCGTTGCGATTTTGATGCAGCCTGCCACTATTCTTATCGACCATGTTCACTTCCAGTACAACACCGTTATGCTCGGATTTGTCATGGCGAGCATGTCGAGTATGCTTGCTGAACGCTACAAGTGGGCTGCCGTCTTCTTTGTCGGTGCGTTGGGATTCAAGCAGATGGCTCTGTATTATGCCTTCAGTGTCTTCTCCTATCTTCTCGGCCGATGCGTTTACCCTCGAATCAACTTTACTAGGCTATTTGGAATTTCTCTCGTCACAGCTATCTCTTTCGCTATTCTCATCTTGCCCCTGGTTCTTGGCACATTTTACGACAGGAGCCAGGGAATTGATGCTCATGGAGGCTCCAAGGATTCTCCTTCACTCCCTTTGCTTCCTCAGCTTGTCGATATCCTCGATACCAAGGCCTTCTACTGGCCCATTGTGGAACAGTTGGTTCAGATGGTTCATCGTGTCTTCCCATTTGCGCGCGGTCTTTTCGAGGATAAGGTTGCTAACTTTTGGTGCGCTGCCAATGTTGTTGTTAAACTCCGAAACTGGCCCACACCTCTCCTCCAAAAAGTAGCCCTAGGTGCTACACTGGCTTCAATTATCCCGCCCAACATCATCTTGTTCCTGAGACCGCGGAAGTCAACCCTACCTCTGGCTTTTACCGCCACAGCTTGGGGCTTCTTCCTGTTCAGCTACCAAGTGCATGAGAAGAGTGTCTTACTTCCACTGATGCCCATGACTTTGCTCCTGGCTGGAAAGCACGGCTTGAACAAGGATACCCGAGCTTGGGTGGGCTTCGCCAACCTTTTGGGCATTTGGACAATGTTCCCCTTACTCAAGCGAGTTGAGTTGAGGATTCCATATGCAGTCCTGACCCTCCTCTGGTCCTACTTGGTCGGTCTTCCACCAACCTCATTGAGCGCCTACTTCCAAGAAGGCCAAGCTGCCTGGGTGCAATGGGGTACAGCATTGCTGCATATGCTGTTCTATGTTGCAATGGGTGCGTGGCACGTTCTTGATACATTTGTAACACCTCCGTCCGACAAGCCTGACCTCTGGGTTGTGGCTAATGTCGGTGTTGGTGCTGCTGGTTTCATAATTTGCTATCTTTGGTGCTTCCTTAAGCTCATTCAAGAAAGCGATCTACTACCTGGTAGCTTAAAGAGCAAGCCGAATAAAAGGCAGAAGACCTTATAGGGCCGTTTTTATTTCTTTTTGTCGAAATAGATTTCAACCTTTTGACTTTGCGTTACTTTTCATCCGTGACTTTGTCTCCTGAAAATGCAGTGTAGTTGATGGGAAATGACCTAAAAGTAGGAGTAGAGACCATATGACTCAAGTTTCTCCGGGTCGTGCTCGTGGGCATGATTGACCGTGGGTAGTTGATAATTGGATAAGAAATAGTCATTCCAGGTCATACCTCTGCCTAAAGGGAGGCTTTCTAGGTAGTGGAGGTAAGCAGAGGAAATGTCGAGACCATGATCCCCCCCAAGTTTGCAGGCACTGATACGGCGTGTCATTGTATTCGGGGCAAGAGAAGCCCCTGAAAAACATGATGCTGATACTTAGATATGGCAGTGAGAAGACGTTCATCTAAACTAGACTCCCGGTAGAGGCGCAGTCTAGGCTAGGACGGTGTATTTCTGGCTCTGGCCCTCAACTGGTAGATAACACGGCCTCATCCAATTCGTATCAGAAAGGGTTGTGATGGTAACTTCTAGCCCACCTATGATCAAGAAATGATGACAAAGACCTTGGCAGCTTAGTTGAGTTGTTGGCATTGCCCCAAGGACTTGTCATTGCCACAATATGACTTTTTGCCCCTAAGCTTTCTTGAAATTGATAACTTCATGATCAAAGAATGCTGGGGCGACAGGGGAAGATAAAGGTCAGTGTTATTATTGGTATCTCTGATTTGAGAGCTTGAACCCAGGTATTTCGCAACTTGCTCTGCCTCATCATATCAGATCCTACCTCGAACATGGGTGCCACTCATTGAGACTCTTGAAAGTGAGTGAGTGAGCACCTGCCTATGAGAGTAAAAGAACTCGTGGGGGCCAAATGGATTGGGAAAAGAGATTGTTGATCTGGAGTCTGATCAATCATGTGCCAATTGCATTGCCGAGGATCTATCAGTTGTTTATTGGTGGAGGAGATGCTGGGGGGTAGCATTATGCAAGATATCATGGAGTTGCTCTTCTCGCCAGTGGCCGAATTTGATAAAATATACGATTGACGAGTGAAAGAGACTTGAGAGCGAGGATGGGACAAGCGGGAAAGACCCGAGAAACAAGACAAGAGACGAAGTTGCCAGCCAAGGATATACTGTACTGTATGGTATAATCCCTGTTTGCATTGACCGATCTTACATACTGGGGGATATCCTATCATTGCCTATAAAGAGAGTGAGTGAGTGTTCGGCCTGTCTTGGAAACCAAACTAACTTGTAGTCTAATAACTACGTATCCAAAGTCCCATTTTGATCGACGAAGCCAAGACAAAGGCCTATGAAACGTGTCACGGCTGGCGTTGATGTGTTGCATTCATGATTCATACTCCTCCTACTCATACATAACCTAATAACTAACACATAGGTGGGTGGTAGCCTGTACTATGTAGGTATATGGCTGGCCGTGGTAGTTAAGGCTGAGAGGATTTTCATGGATGGACGGGCAAATTGTGGAGGAGCCGATCCATAACGGGCCAATAACTCCGAGAAACACAAGCATCGGCTGGTACTCAGCCTTTGTTATTATGGAGTTGTTCAGCAGTTATCCGTAGTTCTGGGAGAAAAGAAAGAAAGAAAGAGGCAAGGTTGAAATGGTGAACTAAAAAGATTAGCGTCCGTTGTTGCAGTCTTGGCAATAAGCCGAGGAAGCAACCAAATTGCATCTTATTAGCTGGGACTGATGCTGACTGGTCCCATATATAGCATCCCTACATATGATCCTGGATAGTGCTTACTGTGTCGGTTCAGTACCTTGTCAACTTGTTCAACAGAAGCACGGCACAGCACAACGCAGCACAGCACAGCACTAATAAGCTGACAGTGGAGATCGGGAGGATCCTTTGACTGAAGAGAATTTCTCACTGTGCTGTGCTGTGGTTGTGGTTGTGGTTGTGGTGGTTATGGTGGTGGTAGAGTTTGAGTCTAGACTTAAGCTTAGTAGCCAACTTTATTTCGAAACCAATAAAGAGAGAACCGAGATCGAGACATGACTACAAACACACTACAGTAACGATGCCAGCACCAACAACAATAGCAAGAGAAAGAAGAAATAGCAATGTTTCAAGGAACTCATCTTAATCTGGACAAGGCTGAGCTAGCTAATGGGGTCTCCGAAAAGTGAGCGGGCTGGTTGGCTTGGCTTGGCTTGGCCTGGCTCGCTCCTTTGTCCTCCATCCACCAGGCCTGATACATCCTTGCAAGATCCAACAAGAGAGGCCCGTATACGGATACAGGTCCATGACAGTGCATCTCAAGTGTCCACAGATAGAAACAAAAACAGAAACAGATGGTGTGCTGAAGCGAAGCAGTCGACTCAGCCCCCAAAGGCAAGCCAAGAGATGCTTGGACAGTTGGACAGTTGGACTTGGGCTGGGCTTGAGCTGTCAGCCCTCCTTATCCTTCTTTGTCTAGTCTGCTCGCTCATATTATACCCTGCCCCATGGATTCCTCGTCCAGCAACGGGAAGGTGAAAAAGACGAGGGTTACCGTTCCGCTCGTTCGGCTCTCCCTCCTCTTATGTATTATGCTGTGAGACCGACTAGTCAGTTGCCTTCATTACTCAGCTCTACCCGCTTGACTTGTGTCTCCTCTTTCTTTTCCTTCTCCTCTCGTGTTGCTTCTGTTTTGTTTCGCCACCTCTAACCTGGGTCCGAACTTGCTTGCTATACACAAGCTGTTTCTGTTAACCAGTTCACTATGGTCTCAAAGTCATTGTTAGTCCTCACAGCGGCCCTCGCTTCAGTATGGGCTCAGACAACAACAGATGAAGCTACAGCAACCGCCGAGGAATCTGCCACGGGAACTGCTTCTGGAGGAGTAACAACACATACTGTTAATGTTGGGGCGGTAGGTCAACCTGAAGATGGTATACATGGACATGAATGCTGATGAGGATATAGTCTGGTCACAAGTTCACCCCTAACGAGGTCAAGGCCGATGTTGGTGATATTATCGAATGGCGCTTCTATCCCAGTAACCATTGGGTAATCCGAGGAGACTACGAGTACCCATGCGTTCCCTACGAATATGTCAACTTGAACCGTAAGGGTTTCTCAAGCGGTACACAAAATGTTCAGGCTATCACCGACGATGTAAGATCATGAGCCTCAAGAATCCACTTTGATCCAAGATACTAATACAGTATAAACTAGGCTCCTCGATACAGAGTTCGCGTCAACAACACTGATCCTATCTTCTTCTACTGCGGAGCTCCAGGATCTTGCGTTAGATACCACATGATGGGAGTTATCAACCCTGTAAGATTACAACCACTCACTTCCCACTCATCAGTCAACTAACAATGCGATAGTCCAAGAACGAAACAATCGACGGCTGGCTCGAGAAGGCAAAGGACGTCGACTACCAACTACGACCTGGTGACCCTTTTCCAACTGAGGAGGGTTTCCCTTCTAACACCGCATCACCTGGTGGTTCTGACGACGACAAAGATGACAAGAGTAGCGGTGGTGGTGGTGGTGGTGGTGGTGGCAAGTCTCTCTCCACTGGTGCCATTGCTGGTATCGCTGTTGGTGGCGCTGCTGTTCTTCTCATTGCTGGTGCTCTGCTCTTCCTCTGCGGACGACGAGGAGGTTTCGATAAGGCCTACCGCAAGAGTTTCCGCAACAGCGTTCCCCCTCCTCCTCCTGTTGTCGAAAACCCCTACTCTCCTCACCCTAGTGTCGCTGATCCTTGGGCTGCTCAGAAAAGTCCCGGTCTCGTGGCTGCCCCCTACGGTCAGAGCCCTCCTGTCAGCCCTCATCACTCAATGGCTTATGGAACGCACCCTGGCATGGTTGCTCAAGACGGAACTCCTATCTCGTACCAGTAAGCTTCTCATTTTATTCGATATGGCCCATATTCTAATTCTTCGCAGTGAGGGATACCACCAACCACCTATGGCTGCTTCTCCCGCTACCACTCCCAAACCTCAGGAGATCGCCCCCGTTGAGCTCCCTGGCTCTCCTGACCCCAACCACTCCCCACTCCCCTCGTACAACAACAACAACAACATCGACGGAAGAGGATTCTCCTGGAATGGAAACGAGCAGGCTGCTGCGAAGCCCTGATGATCATGCATACGGAATCCAACACAGCAGGTCGTACATATTGCGCTGTTGGCAAATCACTATACATAGGCGTTCAACAGGAGTGTCATGTTACACGGGAGTTCTTTAGGGAAAGCATTTTGTACTAATGCGGGTTTGTCTATTTTGAAAACTCACTTATACTTAACGATATTAGAGGTTTCTATTCTAATCTTGGGGATGGCTTGGAAGGGACATATCAAACTTCACGGCTATGGGCTTCGACTAGGTCGTTTACAATTATAGCTTGTTATTACTATAAAAAAAGATCAGAGATATTCACAACCTCAATTCATTCAAATTGACGAGACTTGGAAGACCCAACACTGCTTGAACTTGTGGTTTGGCTGATGACGTGAAATACACTTACAAAGTTCAAGCCTGATTTGAGACATCAAAGGATGCTCGGTTTATGCTGAAAATAGTAGAGGCCGATGCCTTGTCTCGGATCCTGCAAGGCTTACCTGAGCTTGACCATCAGATGAACAGAGCATAGGAGGCTGAGGTCATCTGAGATGAAACAACAAAGGATTGACTCGATGATTGTTTCAACTTGCGATTACATACTTAGCTTGCCTGTTACACAAGTTATGGCCAGGCGGTGATCATTGCAGCGTTACCCAAGGACAATTGAGACCAGATAATGTATTTGCTACAAAGTCATGGGGCAGTTCGATGATGGCATATCTGTCAGACCGAACAGTCATACTTCATGCGAGCTATGGGATGCTGCCAAACCCTAATTAGAGCCAGCTGGCTTAACCTCACCAGATCCAAAACACTACTGATCAGGACAGCATTCACAGAGAGATATTTCATTCACAACAAAACCAAATACTCGAAGAGCCGAACCGCCTTTTTTTAATCTTCATAAGCCGTAATTTATCCCATCCTTAGAGAGACCCAATCCAGCCATGAGCGGCCAATCCATCCACGCCAACGACATGCAAGAACTGGTGAACAACCCGTGCGTAGCATCTTCGAAATTCGTGAGGCGTCGTAACCCTGCAAATCCCTAGATAGAGATCGCTTAGTCGAAGAGACCGAAGCCCATATCCTCGTCGGACTCCTCCTTCTCCTCTTCCTTCTCCTCCTCCTTGGCCTCCTCAGCGGCACCGCCAGCGGCAGCAGCACCACCAGCGGCGGCACCACCAGCACCGCCGGAGGGAACGGAAGCGAGCTTCTCAGAGCCCTCAGCAATGAGCTCGAGATTGTTAGCATAATCTGTGTATATACGTGGTGTCGGGTCAAACTTACCTCCTGGATGTCCTTGCCCTCGAGCTCGGAGATCAGGGTGTTGAGGCGCTCATCGTCGGCCTCAATGCCAACGGACTCAAGGACGGACTTGACGTCAGCGGCAGAGGGGGAGGTGTTGCCTCCGAGGGTGAGGAGAAGGTAAGCTGCGAGGTGCTTCATTTTGAATGTGGTTTCTGGTCGCAAGGTATTAGAGACGAGGTCTTGAAAAGATGATGAATACGGCAGGGGGGATATGGATTTATATACTCACATCTGAAGTCAGAGGAGAACACGAGAAATCAATCACTTTAACCGCAAGTTGGGCGGAGACTGAAACCTTCGAGTTCGGTGGTGAAGTTGTTCGGTGTGACAAAAAGTTGAAAAAGTTCGCGACGCCTCAAAATCCTCAAGGCCAATTTTGATCCTGTGGGCACCTACCCACCTTTAGCGAGAGCCTATCACGTGTGGAGGGGTTTTCGCATTTGTGCATTTGTTTCAGTGCTTGGGTTTGGCGGGGAGGTCGGAGAAAACAGCAGCCGGTCCGGAAGCTCGCACCGCCACAGATACGCTCCACGTGACCAGCGCCGCGTCCAGCCTGTGGCGCCTTTCCTGATTTCATGGCCTCGCCCATAAAGTTGGCTGTTGACTGATTCTTTGCTCTTCACTAACTGCACGCTTTTCTCTCCTTTTATTTCGTGATCGCCTGCATCTCAGGCGTATTTGATGAAATTTTCGAGCGAATACGACCACAAACAGACCTTGTATCGATTCCGCGCCTCACATCACCAGAAAGCCTTAAACTTTTGCTTTTCAAGAAGACAAAGTGCCTGACGACAGACCAAGAGTGAACAAGCTTTCCCAGCCGCTCAATGACTCACAATCCACGCTTGAGGCTCCTTGTTCCTCTCTGGCTCTGAGGGCTTTAGTCAACCAATCTATCAAGCTTTTTGACTAATAATCGACGCGATGCCGGTGAGTAACTGATCGTAACCATACTTGTCGATATCAGGAAATAGTTGACCATGGCTCAAGATTGGAGATCTCCTCGCCCAGATCAGCGGCGGTGATGAGGGGTCTTCCGCACCCCCCACGCCGACTCTCGCTCGATCGAACACATTACCCAAGAGGAAAGCAGATGATGATCCTCGATCGAGTATTTCCAAGGCGCCTCGAGTCACCACGTTATCCAGCACTGTGGCACCACGAACAACACAATCTCCCATTACATCCACAAGACCAAACCTCCCATCACGACCCGCCGATAGACCGACGCCCTCACAACGGCCCCTGAATTCGGCGAATGGTGGTGGCAAACCGTCCGTCTTGTCATCCAAGCCCATGAATGGGGCTCACAGGGTCTCCAAACCTGCTGCTCCCAGCAGACCTTCCCCCGGTCCCTCTGGCGCATCCTCTGCACCGCCGAAGAAGGGTTCGTTCGCTGAGATCCTTGCCCGGGCCCAGAAGGCTCAGCAGTCGATGGGCCAGGTTGGTAAGATCCAGCACAAGAAGGTTGAGGGTGGCGCCATGAAGAAGGTGAAGGATGAGCCACCTGCAAAGGTCGATCCTCGAGCAGGCAAGACTTCGAAATCACGTCCAGCTCCTGCAGCCTCAGGCTATACAGGCACAGCAAAGCCAGGTCAACGGAATGGCACGCCTGTGTCCGGAGGCGGAAGGGATCCACGGAACGGCAAATCTCTGCCTCCGCCAAAGGCAGAACGAGGCAAGATGGCCGGAGCCAAGGTGGCCGGAGGTCGGGGTGCACCACCCGAGGAAGAACCCAAGAAGGTCAAAAAGGCAGCCTCGGCGACGACTGGATATACTGGCACAGCCAGGCCCAGACCAGGTGGCGATGCCGCTAAAAAGAAGGAGGCCCCTCGTGGTGGTGCACTCCTCAGTGCACCGCGAGCCCCTCGTCCTTCACGTTCAAAGTCACGCTACGACGATTATGATGAGGACATGGATGACTTTATTGACTATGACGACGAAGAAGACGTCGGTCCACGATATGATTATGCCTCCGATGGGTCGTCAGATATGGAGGCAGGCATGGATGATATCGATGACGAAGAGCGACAAGCAGAGCGGCTTGCGAAAATCGAAGATCGCAAAGAGGAACAGCTTGAGAAGAAACTGAAGGCCGAAAAGGAGGCTCGCAAGCGTCAAGCTTTAGAGGAACTTCGTGCTGGTCGACGCCGATGATTGGAACCATTTCGGCGTTTCTATCCTTTTTGGTCACTGGATCTCAGCTACCACTATCATGCTTGGGACTTGCCCCAGGGCATTAGCTACTGATGACCCTGACCTGTCTCTGGGTACTTACAGCTACTTTCCCCACCGGAGAATCTTACACAACAACGCGAGCAACGGTCGAGGAGTTTGTTAGCAAGAGGCGTTTTACGAGCTTGATTTTTTTTTATCCCTTCTTCCCACCTGCCTAACATTTTTGCGCTTTGCTTCCAACTTTTTTTTGTCTAGGGGCCACATTAGCGACGGAGTTGTCATCTTTCCTCCCTCCATTTTTTTCTTCTTTGTTACGTCCTCACTCAGGGGTGATTGCATGGTTGGCTGGCGATCCGGATGGATTTACAGACAAGGGGGGACAAAACTGCTGGGGCTTTTTTTTTTTTTAAAGGAATGGCGAAGTCGATACTGTAGATAGGTATGGATACAGGGGACAACGCTTCAGAATGATACCGTTGTCTAAAAGTAATTGTTAAACCTCACGAGTTTCTACGGCATTCTATCATATGCAAAACCTTCCTTGACTTGGATGTGATAATTCAAACACCTGCTGCTAAACAGTTGGTGATGTTTCATCTCCAACATGATTCCGTTCGTAGCGTTGAAGCACCACGCGCACTTGCGCCAGACAATGACAACATCTTGTTGCTTTTCTGCTTGCATATTCATCTCATGTTGGGAAGAGCACAGCACAAACCACAACTTTGCGGCGTCATCGAACAGATTCGTTTTACACATGTTGACAAAGACTGTTTGGGCAATGCACATAAGAACTAGAGATAATTTTCCGATTCCAAAATGTCTAGAACTTAGACGCCATTAAAGCCTTGACTGATTTAACGCCTTCTTCCCAGTCTGATCCAAAAGCAGTGCACCCGGAAGACGTTCCAACAAATGTTTACGGTGAGACTCCTGCTGGAGCTCACCAGCCGATATAGCCATACTTTTAAAACACCTTTTTCAACAACCCGAAATATGCTTGCATGTATGGATGAGTTTTAGAGCAGCATACAACAAGCTCAACGTTCATAGTCGACTGTTGTACTCATACACATTATATAGAGGAACGAAGTTCCAGGTCAGGACAACTATCCATGTAAAGGCGCGGAGTAACAGTCTCACGAGCCATATACATAACTGAGAGCCAATATGCAAAGAGCACCATAAAGCTACGATGATCAAGGTAGATCATCACTCTTGGACGACTTGCCGCTGGTGCTCCCATAAGGCCTCAGATTCCATCCTTGATATGGCTTGACTCCCTGAGTGCTGCTACCGTTGGCACTAGGAATGATAGACGGAGGTGGGTTATGGCGAGGCAAGTTAGGCTCTCGCTTGATGGGTGGAGGGGGGAGTGAAGCTGACGCAGCAGGAAGCAAACTTGAAGGGGGGGGATGCGCCGGAAGATCGGCCTTGACTGGCTTGGCCTCCTTTTCAACTTCAGGTTCTTCGGGCTGCATGAGTCCCTTTTTGCGAAGGTACTGAATTGACTGAAGGACAGTAAGATCTTCTTGCTCCTTGTCGTTAAGAATCAAGCGTTGTTGAATAGTGAGCCGTCCATTGTTGGCCTCACGATCCTTCATGGCCGCCTCTCGAACTTCAGGATCATGGACGAAGCGGCACTTGCCCTTCTTGCCGCATGTTCCACCAGTGGAATAATATTTACAATGCTTGGATACGTCGGCTTTCTTGGCCGGCGGTGGAGGCGGAGGGGCGACGTGGGAACGAGTAGACATAACTTCTGGCTCGTCGTCTGAAGATTCCTCAGATGGATCTCGCATCTCGTCACCTTCATCACCTTGCTCTCGCTTCCGCTTGATCGACGACTCAACCTTGCGCAATTGTCGCCTGAGTTTGTCGGCCTGTTTCTCCAGCGAGGAAGCCTTGTCTTCGCCATTTTGTGCCAGCTCGGCATTCTTCTTGGCCTCCACACGGGCCTTTGTAGGGAAATGCTTCTTTCTATCCGCCAGGAAAGCAGCAACATCTTTCACACTGCAGTTGTTAGCCTGGTTGTAGTCAAATGTAAACGCGCACTTACTTCAGTGTCTCCTGTCCGATCAGATCGGTCAAAACCTTCTCCTCTCCTTCGTCATCTTCAGACTCCGAATCCATGCCAGGAGTTAGGCCCAGTGTGTTTGTCTTGCGCTTCTTCTTCTTTCCCAGCGTCGGAGTTTCAGACTTGTGATGGCTCGAGGAGTCGTTGTTTCCATGCTTCTGATGACGCGACTTGTCATTTCCATGGTGACCTCCGCGTCCCCGAGAGTTTCCATCTCGGAAGCCTCCTCTACCACGCCGATTGTTGTGACCATAATAACCATCTTGGTGATGACCAGGGGGTGGTGGAGGGCCAGGATATGGAGGATACTGTGGAGGGGGATAGTGAACTGCCCGAGGATCATGAGGGTAAGGCTGGCCATAGCCATTAGCAGGTGGTATGGCTTCATGCTCGTAGCCAGGGCGCACAGGGCCATTCAATGGAGGCTTTGGTCCATTGCGATCGTTGTAGCCGCCGCGCGATCTGCCGTTAGTGTAATGGCCGCCAGGGGGCTGTCCACCTCCATTCCATTGGGCTTGGTTTGGGGGAGGAGGTGGCCCTTGATAGGGATAGGCCTGTGGACCGCCGTAAGCAGGCTGTTGTGGGTATTGGGGAGGAGGGTATGGTTGAGCAGCGTAGTTGGGATGGTAGTTGGAGGCCATGGGACCTTGGAGATGCCCGTGAGGAGGATGCCCATGCTCTGGGCCCCATTGAGGCTGGGGTGGAGGATAGCTTCCTGCAGGTGGGTGCGAGGCACCATAAGGAGGGGCGTTGTGATGAGGAGGATATGGCTGGCCACCGTACTCGTAATGACCTTGAGGAGAGCCGTGGTAGTCTCCACGGCCGCCATTATAATGGCCACCGCGTCCTCGGCCGTGATGCCCTCCTCGACCCTGACCATGTTGAGGATAGGACGGGGCTTGTGGCCCGTAGCTCGAAGTACCACCAGAAGAAGGCGGTGGCGGCGGAGGGGGAGGACCGTAACCGTACCCTGACATGGTGTTGACAGGTGTAGGTGGTGATAGATTTGGGGATCGAGGTTCAAGGACAGAGTTGATTTTCAGAATGTATAAAGTTAGATTTCGGATAATGGATGAAGTGTTCGAGGCGTGGGTCTATAATTGGTTCGATTGATTGTTTGCGTAATGACTCGATCTCGATAGACGATGGGATTCGGTGTGAGATGAAAGTCGGGAGTTGTAAAAAAAACTTGGAGAGGTGTTGAAAGTTGACACGAGATGGATATAGGGAGAGAAAGAATTAGAGGAAAAAGAGCGTAGGAATAAAAGTTAAAATGCTCTGTTGAAACTCTCACACAGTCTAAGGCAATAGCTCAAGGGATCGCACTTCCCCGTTGGTGCCGCTTTCCAAAAAGAAGGAACGGCAGTGATTGAAGACGGAAGGAACGAGCTTTGCTCTGAGTGCCAGACTGTGACGAACTTCCCTGTACACCGCAGTCGCGGTTGACTTTCTAGTCCTCTTCTAGAAGGCGGTGAGCTGTCCCGTGCCCGAGCCTAGCCTAAGGTAGCTTAGCGTGCCGGGCATTCTTTTCTTGCCGAGCCCAAGGTTCTTCGAACGCTTGGAAACGATTGAGCTGGTAATCGCTTCTAGATGGCCATGAACTTACTGTCATAACTCTCCAACTGTCCATTGACTTTCTCTCTTCATTGTTTACTTACAATTAAGGTCGCAGTGGCGAGCCTGCCTACACCTGGTGATCAAAATGTTCATCTTGGTATGTAATGCCCCACCAAAGAAGTCGAGAAATCAAGACTCATTCATAGGTTGTTTAGACAAAGATTGCCGACTTGGTGCAAATTGCGCCGGAGGATTTCTCCAAGCGCAGCATAGACGCGATTGAAGACAATATCAATGCCAAATATTCCAATAAAGTGAGATTGGAGGGCAATATCTCATTTTGAATCCCCGACTAACCAAAAGTAATAGGTTATCCAAAAGATTGGTCTTTGCATTTGTTTGTACGATTTGCAATGGGCATCAGAAGGTCTCATTGGCCATGGCACAGGTCTGGTCAACGTGAATGGTGAGATGAAACCTCTCATTAATCTGGGTGTGAGGCTAACAGAAATCATTCAGCCGAATTTCGCATGGTTGTATTCCGTCCGTTCAAGGGCGAGGTCATGATTGGCAGGATACGAAGTTCTACACCTGCAGGTATCAACCTAAGAACAGATTTTTTCGACGATATCTTTGTGCCATTTGAGGAGTTACCAGAGGGTGCCGAATAGTGAGCAGCCCGTGATCCATGGTCATTTGCTTATGGAGATGCTAACCCCCCTACAGCAACCACAGCGAACAACTTTGGATCTGGAACCTCGACGAAGATCGCCTCTTTTACGATAACCATGAAATGGTTCGCTTTCAAGTAATCGACGAGGAATGGCATGACCAAGCTCCTGTAGGACCAACACAGGCCGAAGATTCACCTTTGAAGACTCCGTATCGCATCAAGGCCAGTATGGCTGCTGAGGGACTAGGCGTTTGCCTCTGGTGGGATGGAGCTTAGTGATGGATAATGGACAGAAGAATTACGGAAGAACAGGGGCCCGGGAAAATATGTCACCGCGTTGTATTTGGCGTATGTACGTTTGCTCGTTCTATGAATCTACGATTTGATACCCGCCAACAGACGCTCCTCGACGCCATCTAGAACAGAGTAGTGCTCGACAACGTTCAAGTTCTCGACCTCGGCCACGAACTGTTTGTGGGGGTCCTGACCAGGGCCGCCCATCATAGGGTTGGGCATTTGCTGTGCCTGCATCTGTTGGGCAACCTGACTAGCAGCTATATCACATTAGTCTTTGAAGATGCTGCCAGATCATGGGTACTTACCATTATCACTGCCAAGAAGGAAGACGTAGACAAACTGGAGGCCAAAGATGCAGAGGAAGTACCAACTGATACTGGACATCCATCGGGGATCCATTTCTCTGGTCTGAACACCAGCCTGGAGCATGCTCTTGAACTTGATGGTAATGGGGAAGGGCAATTTCACTATTGTTGTTAACCAGATGGATCGGATCCAAGCAAAACAATCAACATACTGATGACATATCCGCTGAAGAAAGCGTTAATCCAACTCATAATGAGTGTGTTTGGAATAATCATGGCCATGTTATTCTTCATCATGCCCATCATGCCATCCATAGCGCTGGGATCAGACAGAGGGTTGGCAGGGGGTTGGCCCTTGCGATCAGGCTCCTTAAGGTATGTTCCCGCCTCGTAATTGGTCGTCAAAGTATCACGTCGAGACTCGAATGCCTTCTGAGAGAGGACATGGTGGTTGGTGCGAAGAGCTACACCACGAGCGAGGAAGCGTTGTTCGCGCATGGTCTTTTCATCCTGCTTCTTAGGCGCAGTAGCCATGAGGACAGACGCATAATGACGGAGAACACCTGTCAGGACCATGACAATGGTGATGGGAATAAGGATCCAGTAGCTGCGAGTTCAAGTTAGCGACTTGGCCCAGTGGCGGATCGATTGGGAGCTGACGAACAATAACTGGGGATCCCTATGGAGGGTCTGAACCGTAACTTGCGCCATGATGTCGACAATCCAAGGCGTGGGATAGGGAAGGTAGGAAAATCGAAGCTGATGTCGCGTTACGATGTAGCTGTTGGAGATGTGAGGTTCAAGGTTGCCAGATAGCCACGATTCAAGCCAATTGACGCCACATGCGGGCGGAGCTAGCTGTTGGCCTAATGGTGGCTGTTGGCTACCTAATGACCCCAGTAGGTCTCGAGCAGCCACACGGAAGGAACTTAGCAGTTTAGACTTACGAAGGGACAGCTATCCACATGCTTCAGCCCCACGAAGGACCTACCATGATAGCGAGTCTCGATACTTCCTACACTTAGACAACGATTGCTCTTCTTCAACAACATACTACAGCACTTAATTTTCTTGTACAGGCCATTGTAGACTTGTAATTCATCATGGCTAACGCCTCTGAGAAGATCTCAGTCTACAATCTCGCCGGTAAGTTTGCTAACTCGTATGAACCTCTTACACGAGACACTCTTCTGACACGGTGGCTCCTCGCGACACAGACCTCAAAGCCACCTCCGATGATGCTATCCCCAATTATCTGAACTCTCTCAAGTTCCGCCAGTCTCATGCTCTCGCCGATGTTCGTCTTGCACTCGGCTACACTGCATTCGGTATCGCAGCTGCTTGTTTCGTCTGGGACTTCAAGCTGGGGTTTGAGAGCACCAAATACTACACGGCTGCTGCTGTTGTGCTTTACACCTTGATCAACAGTGCCATGACTCTGTGGATAATTTACCGCGAGAGAGGCGTTGTTTACGAGGGATTTGCACCCTCTGGAGAAAAGGTAAGACGAAACTCTCAAGCCTTTGCTTCCATGCCTCTAATAAACATCCGCTTCAGATCTCCATCAGCAGCCGTACTAAGAAGAACGATCCTACCTACCATCTCTCCGTCATCGTAACCAACAACGACTCGAAAACCAGTATGGAAAGGATCGCCAAGCCTTTCACCGGCTGGTTCGACCAGACGGGTCAATTTGTCGCCGTTCCCTTCCAGGAACTCCTCGCCAGCTCCGTCCCTTTGATCGGAAAGCGGGATCCTAAGCGCGTTACTGTGTCGAGCGAACTGCTGGGTGCCAGCCCTGAGGTTCTTGATGCTATCCTGGCTGCCAACGCGACTGGTGCTGAGACCACCTCAACTCCCGAAGTGACCGAAAAGAAGGGGGGCAAGCGACGCAAGGCTTAAAGAAATACGTGACGCACAACACTTAGGCGTAAAAGGGATGTCGGGATTTACATTGCAATACAAGGAGAAGAGGAACAGGCCAATGTTCTTAAGGCGTTCACAGGGAATCATCTTGATACCACGCGTTGGCCGAATATTCCCATTACGAAGTCAAATTACTTTACTTTAGCGCAGTTCCATCATGCCTGTTTGCCCAATTATCGTCCCGCTTTGAATGAATCTCTTTTTGATGTGATCGTTTTCCGACTATCTATCTTGCGCCAGCTAAGAAAAGAGATCAAGTCCCATGACCCAACTCACATTGCCCCTATCTAGAAAACACCTGACTGTCTTATTTAAGGTCCGCCCAGGCCGCTCTAGCCAAACGAGCCGTCTTTCTCACCTCTCGTACTCGGTGTCCACAAACCAATGTCAATTGCCGTTGCACTTGAGGTGCATGGGGTATCAAGTGCTGCGAGTCGTATTTCTGTGGGAGACTTCCCACAATCTCTAGAGCAAGCTTGCCACAAGCACCCTCCATCTCGACACCGTCAGATGTGGAAGCCGGGTTGTGTGAGAAGACTTTGCTGCAAATCTTGATGATGCTTCGAATATGACCCTTGCCCTTCTCGGGAGCCTCTGCAAGCGTGTTCTTGATAACATCAAGCGCAGCCTTAGTCTCGAGGCCGATGCCACTGTTTTGCGCCACGGCAATAGAGATCCGAAGGATGCTGTCTGCATCGGCTTCGTAGATAGGGAAGTTCATGTGCTTCACCATAAGCAAAACAGCGATGCTGTAGCTCGCCTTGACTTGTTGATCCTGAACCTCGGCGTCTTTTCCGGTAGCCGCCTGTAGCATTGGGTTCACAAGTTGGAAGTAGACCTTTTGTGTCCAGAGAGGCTTGACGATGGCGTAGCATTCTTTTGCCAGCGGTTGCTGAGGTGCCACAACCATTTCAAGCCGTCGAGAAAGTTCAGCACCAATCTTGGGATCTTTGGGTGACCCCTTTACCACGTCAAGTAGTGCCTTGGCTTCCTTGCCACTATATCGTCGCACCATTCCTGCCACGAGGGCGTAGATAGAAGTGATTTGTTCTAAGCAAGGGGTTTCATTCTTGGATGAAGATACTGGTAGCAGATCTGAAATTCTTTGCTCCAGGGCTGATACGAGATTTGGGAGAGTCTCGATTTTGTACTTGTTTGCTAGGATAGTAAGGACCGAAAGAACAACTGGTCTGCTGAAGTTCGTATCTGCTGCGAATCCACTAAGGATCAATTCTTGAGCGACTCCAATGTCGAACTATTGTCAAGTTAGCGAATAGAATAACTATAATATGGTCAGGGCAAACTTACAAGGCGCGCTACTGCTGTTGGCTGCAAGGCTTGCAGTATACCAAGAGATAGAACATTAGGGGCTTCGGATGCCAACCAACTCCAAGATGAGCTAGTCTCCAACCCCAGTGGCTCTTCTGATGCCTTTTGGGGAACATGAATAGACTCGTCCCGGAAAAGGCTGATTGCGAAAATCTCGACTTTGAGTGATGTCTGTTGAGCTTCGCTAAGTTGATGGATAACAAAGCCTGCAAGAGTAGAAATGAGGTGAAGATATTGATGCCCGAAAGCTTCATCAGCATTTGCGAAATCGTCGCTCAGGCTCAGCGCTTTCTTTCCTGTCTGAGGATGCGTATCAATAACTTTGGTTGCCCGACGGTATAGTTGTCTAACAATGAATAAGGTGACCAGCAAGAACTCGCTTCTGATCTCAGTGGCAGACGCCGTCTGAGAAACTCGGCTGTGGTGTTCAGGAGAATACTCGGCCTGTTTCTCACCATGAGTGAGATTCAGGGAAGCATACGCAGAGTCAATCCCCTGTAGGGGTTCTCCTCCAACAGGGAATTCTTTATCAGGGCTCTTTGCTAAGCAGGCATCGTTAAAATGCCGGATCGTAGAGTGGACAGTAGCTGCCAAAGCACACCAAATCTGAGGATCTGACTTTGACCCTAGTGCATCAGAAAGCTCCGATAGGAATGCACGGACAGTGTAAATGAAGTGATCGAGGCCGTCTCGGGGCGTTGAAGGCAGTTCTGATGAGCCCACAAATGCAATGAGACCTCCGAGAGTCTTGATTGTCTCAACCGCTTCACTTACGCCAGCAGTCTGTCGGCTGGAGCGAATAATGTTCATGCTTTCGTCCATTATACCGTTGAAACCGCGAGGGAAATAGCGAATAGCTCGCTGGAGTGCTTTGGCTGTGTCGTTGATGAGCTCATCGCCACCGGTTGATCGACTGTACCCTGGACCTGACTTCTTGAGGATTGCGAAGAGGGATTCACAGATTTCTAAACAAGTTCCCTCGGGGAGTAGTCTCTCGGAAGGAGCACTTGCACCACTGCTTGATACATCCAATGTCTTCGCAGGTCGTTGACAAACCAAGACTCCAGCACCCGAGACCGCTTGGATAGCCACCTTGATATCATCATACGAGACATCTGGCTTTGACCCAAGACTCACGGTGCTTTTATAGACATCATCATAAAGAGACTTGAAGAATCCGTCAATGGCAGCAAAGTCCTCTCGGTCCTCAGCCGTCATGTCAGAGTCAACAAGCATGAAACGGGTTTCCAGAATGACATGCAGGACTTTGAGGAGATCTTGGGTGTGGACAGGTGCCTTTGGGTGTCTCAGGTTCTCTTTGATGTGTGTGAGAACAGGAGCGGCCATCAAGGCAAATGCACTTGGCTTGGAGCTCAAGACGCTGACCATGAGTCGGCCAGCAGATGCGGCATACATGGTTGTTGCAAGGTCAGGGACACAGTCTCGAGTGACAGAGAGTGTATAATCGCGGAGGTTATCTCCAGTGAGACGCTGTGTGAGAGACTTGAGGACTTCCAGGGTGCCCCAGATGGTATCTTCAATTTCTCCATTTCGTACTTCGTACTTCAAGCTGCCCCAGATTTGAGTAGCGTATGGTGCAACTGATTTCTGGGGATGGCTGTATTCTTCGAGGCAAGCTTGCATGGTTTTGAGGATATCGACCTGGATTCTGTCAGACTCAATTGCCTATGTGAAGAAATAGCATGGCCACATACCTTGACATTGACAGTTACAGCGTCACCCTGATCCAACTTACCCAAGAGGAACGTGAAGACCTTGTCAGCTAACAAGCGATTTGCCGAGAAGCACTTTCGCAGCTGTAGCTTCAGTTCCTCAGGGGTAATTGAAACCTGGGATGCTCTGGGGAGCGAAATAGGGAAGTATGGTTTGAAAATCCCGTAAACTTCCTCCAATACATCTTGTGAGACGGTGTACTCAGACATGAATAATCTCAGGATATCAAACCACACCATTAGACACTCGGGGTCTCGCTCGCTTCGGCACAGCTGAATCAAGTCGAGCATGAAGCCAGCAGACGAGCCATGGGTGTTCTGTAGGTCGCTGGCTACCCCTGGGGTCGTCATAAGCAGTTGAATGAGCTCATAGATCTCAAGTCGAGTTTTTGATACTTGACGTGGGAAATCGTCTTTTAGAGAGCAAACTTTCTGGATGATGTCGTGTCCCATGTGGCGTTGGAAGGACTTCATAACGACTATTCTGGATAAAGCTGTTGCAGATGGCATGATGCCAGATTTATGGTCGACCTCGAACATTGCTCCAAAGAACCCGACAAGCAGTTTCACTGAGTGCTTGTTAGATATGAGATGTGTTATATCTCATGAGTTAACTTACCTTGACTGGGTTTCAGAATATCCTTGCTAAGAAAGTCCAACGTTCGAGATAGGAACTCAAGCGCTATCTCAGTTAGAAATATGATAAGTAAGTCAGTATATGAGTCAAGACTCACCCTTTGCTCTCGCAGTCCAGTCTGGCGTCTCATTTTCGACCTCACTACCACCACCTGGCATCCAAGGTTGCACCGCTTCGACCCACCGTGCAACAGGGTTAGTGTTGGCTGCTGCAGTTTGAATTTCTAATGAGTCGTCAGCGGATATTCTCATTTTATAAGACTTGAAAGTACCATTAGCAGCCTTCTGGGCTATCGCAGTCTGTTGCCCCTCATTATCGGCAAGGACAAATTCAAGAGCCCACTGTCTAAAGTCCGCCATGATGGGCTGTTTCGGGACTCGGTGTGTCTCTTAATCGTATTTTGAAGTCTACTAGTGTCAACAAATAACTCAACACCATAAAACTTGTATCGAGAAACTTGTCAATTTGCCCCTTGGGTTTGCGATACGCGTGGCAGAAAGTTGATGCCCACCAAAAGCGGTGAATTTGTATGGCGGGGTAGTTGAGTACCGTATTTTACGTTCTTGGGCGTGATATGAAAGACAGCGGAAGAATATGAGCGACGTTATGAGAATAAGGCCTAGATTCCTCGGCGTAGGTATCTGTATTTCGAAGTTTTTGATATTAGTCTTTTCAGATTGGCCCAATTGCTGAAGTCCTCTTTGTCATCATCCATGTCAAACTCCGAAGCCGGCCTTCGACTTCATCAGAGATGCCCCGGCTCGTCATTCATTCCGTCCAGTTCAATGCCTACCTAATGTACCTAGACTCGGCCCCACTACAGTATTTGCTTGAGTAAAGTGACGACAGCGAATTTTAGTGGCTAACCCTTGTCTTTCTCTTTCGTCATTGACCTCCAAGACACCATCAACACAGCAGAGTCGATACGTGCACAGTTGGTTCTATCGAGTCAATTGGCTTCTCAATATGGCTTCACTAAGAATCCCTGCCCTCCGCCGGCTTATTGCCGCTCCCATACGCACAACTCGAGCTATCAACCAGCGACGATGGGCTCAAGTTCACGACATTCGCTTCCTCGCAACAACTCAACCTTCGCAAGCCGTTGTCGAAAAGTACAAAGAGAAGCTCAATCAAAAGGCTCAAAAAGAGGGCCATGAGAGCATCGATCATCTCAAGGCCGCCTACGCCGATAAGATCGATGCCGAACGTCGCAAGAGCGGCGTTGAGATCCCAATTGGAACCATTCCTCAAGCACCCGAAACTCCAGTCATTCAACCCAACGCAGACGATCCCCCTGGACAAGACCAACCTACCCGAGATCCCCGCGATCCTCCTACATCTCCTCCTAAGCCTCCTCCAACTGGTGCGGATAAGCCAGCTATCAAGACTCTAAATGATATCATCGACCTCTCCAAGGCACGCGAGCTTCCTGATAAGGAGCTCACAACTATCTGGCGCCTACGACATGCCTCATCCGAGCAGAACCTATGCGCAGTGATCCCGATTTCTACATACAAGGTCATGGAGGACGCTGCACGAACAGCACCCCAATTCGTCCTTCCCGTGCCTCATCCCGCCCAAGGCGCAGAGATTCACTTCCTTCAGTGGACTTTTGACGCTGAGACCAAGACAAGCACCGTTCTCTTCACACAGCTTGCCGAGTATAAGAACAGAGGCGAGTTTGCGCAACCTCACACCACTGTTACACACCACCTCGACCTTGCTGATGAGCGAGGTCTGGTTCTGATGCAGGGCCAGGTCCTGCCCGACCGAGGTGTCACGCCCGAGAATGCCAAGTGGCTTCTCATGTCTCTGCAGCGATTCTACGGCGGTTGGGAGGGCGAGAATGCCGAGTTAAGCGGAGAGCGCAAGGATAGGGCTGAGGAGCGAAAACGGCTCCTGACCTGGTTCGCAGCTGGTGATTCGAGATTCAGTGTTGATAGGCTGCTCGAGGAGGCTGAGCGCATGGGCTGATTAGGTAGTCAGGAGTAGTCCAACTCTAACCATGAGATTTCGTCTCATGATGCAGAGCAACAGCCTAGCCAAGGCAATAGATTGTAGGACAAACGAATACTGTACGAAATTTGATTCAGACCATATTCATAATTATCATAGGAGTCCTTAGCTATGCCTGGCGATCTCAATCTTGGGCTGAATCGATAGTTAGAGTCTCGCTACATGACAGTACATGGGCAAGTAGCAGCCAACCCTTTATATTGACAATGAGGTCGTTTCCAGAGTTTTATTGTATTTAAAGATTCATTCATAAATATTCTGCATCTTACCTCAACGCCTTCTGAACAACACCATCGCTCCAACTTGAAATCCAACAAAAAAGGACCCTGACAGTGTTATATCCAATAAGCCGGCCAGAGGCATCTGCAAAACATGATATCAACCCAATGCTCCAATCCTTGTATGTTCCATTGTACCCATCTCTTTATATGCGTAAATTGGTTCGCGTGTATCGTGTATGTTTCTTCGAACGCTTTCTAAGGCTCGCCGCTACTACTCGATTGGCACTCATCTACCAGATCTTCTTCTTTGACAGAAGTTTTATGCTTTCGAGGCTGCACCGCCTCGCAACCCTCAGGAACGCGGCAAATGTCGTGTGCGTTGCATGTCTTCCACAGTACCTCGCGGACTTCCTTAAAAACCTGGTCTACCGCATCCATAGCCCAGATGACATCCAGATGCTCGTACTCGGGGATGACCTTGGTGTGAACCAAATCAACGTGGGGTTCGCGACCTTTCTCGAATCGTCGGAGTAGCTTATTCCCATCAACGAGGTCGTCGTTACCACAAACCCACATAGCCATGGGCGGTGCTTGTTTGTTGTACCATGCTGTTGACCCTTTGGGGTGTTTTCGGTGGGCTTCGAGTGCTGATGAGGTCCTTGGCGTCACCGGTCGGTCGTCTCCTTTAGAGTCCATATGCTCTTCGGCTCTCACAATCTCCTTAGTAGACAAGATGCATTTGTGCTTGGCAAAGCACTCTCGGCCAAGCCACCATCGCATCGACTCGGCGCTAACGTAGACCGGTGCGAATTGGAACATTCGGTTACGTAGGCCACGATCCCAGCGCGCATCGGTCCAGTCAAACAGAAAAGAGAATACCTTATAGCCGAGCCAACCGTAGAGGCGCGGGTCCAATAGTTTGTGCATTTGCATCATAAAGGGAATGAATGCATGAATGCCAAACATGAGACGGAATAGACCTGGTGAGATAATTCGCATGAACTTGAAGTACATCTTGCCAATGAGAGGTCCAGCATAGGCAGCTGGAGCGAGAGCACAGAACACGGTCAGCTTCTCACCTAGTTCAGGTCTCTGTTCCTTGGCCAGAGCGACAAAAGTCTGGGTCGTTCCTTGAGAATGGCAAATAAGTCCAATTTTTTCGAAACCTGTCTCCGTGATAACTCGAGATGTCAGTGCAGGAAGGTCGAAGACGCCCATCTGTCGAATGTTCCAACACCACATCCTGGGATCATTGTACTCGAGCAACGTATGCTTGGGCTCGAATCCACAACGGTTGTTGCCAAGCCACACATCATAGCCAGACTTGCAAAGCCAGAAAGCGAGAGATTCATCATCGTTACAGCAATAGGCACCTGAACTTTGCAAAAGACCGTGCATGAGCAAAACAGGAAACTTGGGCTTCTGCGATGGGTCCTTGAACTTCTTTCTTTGGCGCTGGAAGACTTCTGGACCTTGGTCGGATCTCAAGCTCTCTTCCAGCTCGGTGTACTCCTTTGGGTCATAAACATGCCACAAGTCGATTATGAAGCCGTCTTCGGTCTGAACCTCAAACGTCTCAACGTCAAGACCAACTCTGCGCGCATAATATGCGACATCGCAGATTATCGGGTCTGTGCCACCTTCGGTTGGGGGAAATTCTTCAGCGGTTTCCATCCTGTCCAGTGTCCTTCCATTCCGTGACTTTTGCTTCCAGGCCTTTTCTTTCTCACGCCTTGCTTGAGCTCTACGCTTCTCCTCCTCGTAGAACGGCCTGTCCGAATCAGGGTCGCGAAACGTCAATCGGTACCAGATGTTCTTGCAGAGCATCGGTGTTGTCGTAAACAGTGAGCCCAGAACAATAACACCGAGAAATGCCAAGCTCAGGAAGAATGCACTAATTCGGAAGAACATACATTGAAGGTTACGCAAGATGCTTGAAGGTCCGTAGAGCGGTAGCGGAGGGAAGAGAGGGTTTGTATGGGAGGGGGGCGTTTGTTTTCGCAATGTACTGTTGCTGTTTGACCTTTGTAGGGATGCGCCATTCTGGTCTGAGGATAGTTGAACAATTTTCCGTTGCTCTAGATTTGCGCTTTCAATATTGGAGATTTTCTCCTTGGTTTCGTTGCCTTGTTTGATCTCAACGCTTTCGGGTTCGCCTTCAAGTTCTTCACGGAGGACATTGAGCTTATGCGCCTCCTTCAATGGTACGCCCGGGAGTCGTTCTCCTTCGGAAGTAATGATAACGGGATCATGGGGCGTCACGAACTGCGCCTCGATAGCAACTGCCGGGTCTTCGTCCGTGGGATGGTGGTGAGAGAGCTTCTCAGCCTGTTGGGAGAATTGGACGGCTGTTTCGGCTAGTTTCCTGCCAATGATTTTGGGGTGGCGTTCTTGAGTCGCTGTCGACGAGCCATGATGTTGTTGTGTCATGATGGTTATGCAATGGTGGCTTCTGAGGGCCTATGGGCCAGGTATCGAAGACGCAATGGACAGGTGAATATAGCTGGTGAGAACAGGCTGTTGAATGGGTGGGCGAATGCCAACTCTTAAAATGCGATGCGAAAGAGAAAACTACCATCCAGGGAATATTCGCATGTCTAACAGGGAATTTAAGGATATACGGAGCTATGAATCCAGTACGGAGATCGCCAGTAGGAGAAAGGGTCAAGGATTGAGAAAAGAGAGTGGGATCATAAGGAGAATGGATCAGATGGTATACGTCCAATATTCCACTTAACAGACAGACCGATTGTTAACTTTGGTGTCGGTTGATATGCGGTGTACAAGAGCCTGGCGTGATATAGAAATTGTCTGGATTCTAGACCAAATCTGTTCTCATGTGATTGAATAAAAGAGAAGGAAAAAAAGCTCCAATGTCATCAAAGGGGCTGGCGCTGTTTAGCCAAGGGAAGTGACAGGGAAATCATCTCTGAATGGCCGCTAAGATAGTTGCGTCATGGGCGTTGATTGATAGATACCAGGCACAGAGTTTTGGCCAGGCCAGACAGCCGGATTTGTGGCGGAACCTGCGACTTTAATGAGCGATGATCCTTGCTGAAAAAGCATGTGAAGGTCGTCAAAGAGGGTCTAAGAGATCATCTAAGTTGCGTTTTCAGCTCTCGAGTCCGGATGATGATCATGCTACATTGATTTGCACTGCCATGACCAGGAATTGATCATGTTTATGACACTAGATACTTGAATAAATGCTTATCTTTTCGGTTGGGGAAAGGATATGCGCCCGTCCGTTTATTGGGAGGGCCATCCAACAAGAAGTTGGTTTATTTCGATCTCGTATCTTATGATGCTCAAACTCATAGATATTGGCCACCGATACACCTAAATATACAAAAACAGGTATATCGTTTGCGCCATCGGCCTTGCCCAAGATAAGCTACTCAGCTAGTGTTGATCTTGTTTGTGTTTCGTTTCATCTCTAACTGTTGATAGTCCATCAAGGGTCTCGCCACAAATCGACCAACCCTGGACTTGGATTTACATTACCCCAGTTTGGAGTTGCCAGAGCTGCTGACTGATACCCGCTGTTGCGCTCCATGCGCTACGCTCCTCCGCGTTCGGGGAGCTCACGGGCACCTCGGTATTGGTACGTACCTTGGCGTGGTGGCCATAGACCCGGGCCGTGTCCTACCTTAGTACACAAACCTAGGAGAAGCCGAGGCAGGCCACTGTTGCTGCTTCGGTCGCTCTGAGTCGCTGCCGAGATGGAAGCCACATCCAATTTCTTAATCTAACCTCAGAACAGCTTCGTATTCTTGCGATTTCTTTTTGTTTACCGTCCAATTGTATACTCGAGATCCCTCTTTCTTGTCTTTTTACTCATAACCCGCGATTTTGCCCACCGGAGAGCTGCCCAGAGCGATGCAGTGATCCCCGCGTTTGCGCTTCGAGCTCCGTATATCCATATCATCCTCTACATCCTCTACCAACACCTCCCCAAACTTGACACAGAGCCATGATGGCGTCGTCTTCACAGTCGGCTCTCACCTCAACTAAACGGCGGAACCGCAGACGTCGTCAAGATAAACCTGCCATTGCTGCTAAGCTCGTGCTCGATGATCATATCAAGAGCGATGTCGGCATTGTATCCGAAGACATCTTTCGCGATCTCTTCCCTCATCTAGGTAACGGTAAGCCAAGCGCTCCTTCCAATGCAGATACGTACTAGAACAGAAGCTCAGCCCAAATCTACCAAGGTGCTACCGAAGACGTCCACCACATCGCGATCGCTCCATGGGTACCCAACGCGAACCCCACCGACAGTCCGTGGTCAATTGTACCAATTATCGAGTCTTCCGCGCTTGCGCCCTCGACCGTCCGATTCTCACCGTCTTCTGCTTCTTTGCAGAGCTTTGCTGTCACACTGCAACAGGTTGCGCCATCCAAGCTCTCAAGTCATAGCCGCGGTGGAATCGAAATCCTCGTCCTCGATGTCGCGCCTGTACCTCTCGAGACCGTCTTCGTGAGTCTGGAAAGCGAATTGACGAAGAGGCTTGAGAATGGAGAGGGCACGTTCTTCCGAGATCACCCTGCCAACTCCAAGGAGAAAGGTGCCGACTTGACGCCCGACGGGCGCCTTGTGACTTCTCTCAGAGCTGCGTTGAGCAGTCTCAAGGTTGTTCACGCGGGCGATCTATTCCCACTTCCTCTCCCACCGCACCCTCTAACGCATGTACCTCCGAATCCTGGAAAGATTATGCTGTGCGAGCCTGTCGCTCAGGGTGTTTTAACGGAGTCGACCAAGATCATTCTTATGCGTGGTCGAGTCCATACTAAGCAGATACGCCGCGTTGCTTCGATGAGCGCGAGCCAACAACTCAATGGTGTTCCCGAGGATGAAGACGACACTAGCACAGACCAGTTCTACTCTGCAGCCGAGGACCGAGACAAGTCAGGAATGACACCGGAGGATATGGAGTCTGCTACTGAGACGGAGCCAGATCTGTCTGGTTCCGATAACGAGGACGAACTGTCAGATGATTCCATGGATGATATGATTTCTTTGCAAGCGCCAACATTACCCACAACCAATGCCAGTGGTGTATCAACACTGCAGCCAGGCACGCCAATGACAGTTGGAACACTTCGTGGTAGAAAGACCAACGGAATCACAACGCCTGGCTCTGTTTTCTCCAATTTTACTGCAACTACTGCTCGACCAGATAGACCTCGAGGCCGCCTTTTCAAGGCCCAGGGTCTGATGGAACAGATTCCCACAGACCTTCTACACCCAAAGCCATCCTTGGAAGACGATGAGGAGGCACGAATCTACGTCGATGTTACATCCCTAAGCCGTATAGGATGTTTTTCAGGAGACTGGGTACGATTAGAAGCTGCCGAGGAGCCCCCTGCAAATGGGTTTGGTGCGTTTGGGCTCGGAAGTTTTGGACAAGTTGAGTCAGAGCCAGCCAAATGGCGACCTGTTCGAGTTTATGGCCTTCCTGAGGGTTACTCACAACGCCCTATGACCAGGATACCAAGTGCCAAACATGGAGAGCGGCGGTTGTCTTTCTTTGAATCGCAGATCCAGCGGCCAGCTAGTCCCACAGCTTATGCATCCCCTATCCTCTTGGCCAACCTTGACGATGCACCCTATCTGCGCCTTGCGCCATTGAAAAAAGCGTCTTATCAAGGAAAGGGAACAATCCCTCGGTTTACAAGCGCAGCTCGTCCTCCCTATGCTCGAGACATTACTATTCACCATATCCGCACTCCTATCTCCGCAGAACGTGCTTTCCAGACTGCTGTCTTGGGCGGTCTGAAACGATATTTTGCACAGAAAACCCGCCTTGTTCGAAGCGGAGATCTTATCGCTGTCCCAGTCGACGCTGAGCTTGGCCGTACGCTCCAGGAGATGCCTGGTGCAGGAGGTTCTGAGGTGGACGATGTGATGGCACTTACTGCCGGCGGTCAGGAGACTGGAAAGCAGCCTTCGAAATTTGACAGCGTAGCGTGGTTCAAGGTTGGACACATTCAAATCCAGAAGTCAGACGAGGACGAGGATGGAACTGCTGAGGCTTTCTGGGGATCAGTTGCGTGTATCGACAGCTCATCCGTGGCCATGCATGGCTCAGGCTTCGAGACAAGCAGAATACCTGGCATCAAGCAGAGCACGTGGCAGTATTACCTTGGCCTCAAGAAAACACCCAAAAAAGCTTCGGAATCAACTCCACCACCAATCCAGGAGCCCGAGTTGCCGTATGTGTCGCCTCTCAGGCGTCAGCTGAGGGAGTTGATCGCAGCCGCTACAAGTGCCAGGGCTATTCATCTAAAGATGCCTCCTGTCGCAATTCTATTGACCTCAACACATCGAAACATTGGAAAGTCAACACTGGCTTCAGGAGCTTGCTCTGACATGGGCCTGCACACATATACAATCGATGCTTATGACATTCTCAGCGAGGGAAGCGGCAGTGGAAGCGATGTGAAGACGGAGGGTTTCCTCAGGACGAGAGCCGAGCGGGCTATGAGTTGTGGTCCTGACTGCTGTGCGTTGCTTGTTCAACATGTGGAGGCCCTTACCGCTGATCGTATCGAATCAACAATCAAGGAGATTCTCGAAGACACGCGAGTTTTGATTGCTACAACGAATGAGGTTGACAAGGTACCCGATGGCGTTCGAGCTCTATTTACACACGAGTTAGAAATGACAGCCCCCGACGAAGCGGAACGTGAGTCTATTCTCAAATCCATCATCAGCGATAGAGGTGTTAGCCTCGAACCTTCTGTCGAACTCAACTCAATCGCTCTCAAGACCGCTGCGCTCGTAGCTGGTGACCTTGTGGATGTTGTTGAGCGTGCCTCTATCGCTCAACAATCGCGGTTGGAACAGCTTTCGGCAAAGAACACGCATGACAATACCATTATTACTGTCCGAGATGTTCAGGTTGCTGGTGGCCCACTCGCTCGTTGCCTGACGAAGGGAGATTTCGAAATTGCTGTTGAGGCTGCCCGCAAGAACTTTTCTGACTCTATTGGCGCACCCAAGATCCCGAACGTTACCTGGGATGATGTTGGTGGTCTGAACAATGTCAAGGAAGCCGTTACTGAGACCATCCAATTGCCGCTCGAGCGTCCTGAGCTGTTTGCGAAGGGTATGAAGAAGCGATCGGGTATCTTGTTCTATGGCCCACCTGGAACTGGAAAGACATTGTTGGCCAAGGCCATCGCTACCGAGTATAGCCTCAACTTCTTCAGTGTTAAGGGACCCGAGCTTCTCAACATGTATATTGGAGAGTCCGAAGCGAATGTTCGACGTGTGTTCCAGCGTGCTCGCGATGCTCGACCTTGCGTTGTCTTCTTTGATGAGTTGGATTCAGTGGCACCCAAACGAGGTAATCAAGGTGATAGTGGTGGTGTCATGGATCGTATTGTCTCTCAGCTTCTGGCAGAGCTGGACGGTATGTCTGGAGGTGATGATGGTGGTGGGGGTGTTTTCGTTATCGGAGCGACCAACAGGCCAGATCTTCTAGATCCTGCCCTTTTGCGACCTGGTCGGTTTGACAAGATGCTCTACCTCGGTGTCTCTGATACCAATGACAAACAACAAACCATTCTGGAAGCTCTGACCAGAAAGTGAGTCCATGACAGTCTCCTCTAATTAAGACACAGCGGCTAACCTATTCGCAGATTCACCCTTCATCCATCAGTTTCTCTCGCCTCCGTGGCCGAGAAACTTCCTTTCACCTATACTGGTGCAGATTTCTATGCTCTCTGCAGTGATGCAATGCTCAAGGCCGTCACGCGACAGGCGACTGCAGTAGACACCAAGATTCGCGCCATCAACGCTGACCCAGCAATCCAACACCCTATTTCGACAGCGTACTACTTTGACCACTATGCTACACCTGAGGATATTGCTGTCATGGTTCAGGAACAAGACTTCCTGGCCGCTAATGATGAGCTCGTGCCCAGTGTGAGTGCAGGCGAATTGGCCCATTACGAGCATGTACGAGCTACTTTTGAGGGGGTTCGAGAGAAAGAGGAGGATGACAGGCCACCTGCGGTTCAACGTGTCGTGTCAGGGGCATCGACATCATCCAAGGGCAAGGGGAAAGCAGTTGCCTCAGGATCGAGTAAGGGCAAAGGCAAGGCAATCGCATTGACGAGTGACGATGAACTCGACGAGGAGGATGAGGTGGACGATATGAATGGCCGATCCAAGGGCAAGGGGAAGGCACCGATTGGTTTCCAGGATGGAACAGCCAGCGACGATGATGGATTGTATTAGTTGGGTTTGGAATATTACGGCATTATAGCCTCGTGTATATTGAGTGGTAGAGGAGAGATTGGGTATTATCTTTATGTCGGTTGGTATTATGTGGTATATCGGTTGAGTTTCGACTAGACTCTGTACACTATTGTTCCCACATCTGGCTAGACCATTGAAGCGAAATTCTATTCCTCATGCTCTGTGTCGCTATTATTTTTTCGTATCTTTCTTGGTGTCTTTCTTGTGATCCTTGGAGTGCTTGGAATCTTTCTTGGAATCCTTCTTGACTTCCTTCTTGGTATCCTTTTTGGAGTCTTTCTTGGAGTCTTTCTTAGTGTCTTTTTTGATCGCCTTCTTGGGATCCTTCTTGGAGTCCTTATGGGATTCCTTCTTTGTCTCCTTCTTGGTATCTTTCTTCACAGCTTTGGTCTCTTTCTTGGACTTATCTTGCTTGCTGGTTTCTGGAGCTGCAGTTGGAGCTGGTACTGACTCGGGAGTTGGTTCTGTCGCTGGCTGCTTGGCTTCTTCCTCTTCACTATCACTATCATCATCACTGTTAACGTCGTCTTCATCGCTATCCCCTTCACTGTCATCATCATCCTCCTCCTCCTCTTCTGACTCATCGTCATCATCTGAATCATCATCATCATCCGACTTCGACTCGGCTTTCTTTTCCAGCTCAGGCTCTTCCTCTATCGCCGTCTTGGCCTCGACAGCTTTAACCTCTTCTGAACTTGTCTCTGTAGTACTAGCTCGCTTCAAAGAAGAGATTGAACTTGAACCGGATTCCTTCCAAGTGCCACTTGTCGGACTCTGAATAGCGTTCCGGGCCGCATCGGTCTCAGCCCAGGATCCAGACGTCGGTGATTGAATACCGTCGGTTTTTGTGCTACTAGATTCCTTGGATTCTTCTGTGGTCTTTGCATCCTTTGCGCTTGTGCCGTCCTTCTTGGCCTTCGCCCCATCCTTGCCATGAACCTTTTCTCGCAGAGTCTTCAGGCGAAGCTCCTTAGCCTTTTGCGCAGCTTCGTCGGCGACGGATCGGACAGGCAGGGCCTTCTCTTCCCTCTTAGGTGCTGTAGAAGCCTTCGGTGTTGTAGCAGGCGTAGCAGTCTTGGGTTCTGGAATCGGGGGCGCGACAGGAGCCGGCTTCGGTGTAGTTGCAGCGCTGGCGGCTGCAGCAGCTATAGCCTTGGCAGCGGGTGAAGGGGTCATGGAAGCAAGAAGGCCGCCGGTGAGGTCGATAGGCCGTTTTAGCGGGGGTTCGGGGAGCTTATCGTTGATCGAAGGTATAGTGAATTCATCGAAGTGAATCTTAACATGCTCCTTGAGCTCGCCATATTCGTTCCATTCTTCGATCTCGACAATATCCTACAAGAAGCCACATGTGTCAGCTGTACGATCTACGGTGGTACCAAGGGGAAGATTTGTCGTACACCTAGAACCCATCCCTCCTGAATGAGAGCAGGAAGTTTCCTCGCACGACCGCTCTTATCTTTACCGGCCCGCCGGCCCCATAGTAGACGAGCTTTTGTGTCGACGGCAATATCGATAGCCTTGAAGGGAACGCGGTTGGCGCGCAAGATGGTCTCGAGACGTGAGGTGGCTGTCACGATGTGGGAGGAGCCAGCGGTCAAGGAGGTGTAGATGTAGAGTGCGGGGTCGTTCAGGTAGTTTGTCATGTTGGATTAAGAATTAAATAAGGCAGTGCTTTGATTCGATTTGATATGGTTCGATAGAAAGTGAGTGAGTTGTTCGTCAGGGTATTTGCATTGTTTGGTGGAGTTGATGGAATGTGGTTGGGTTTCTAGACAACTATCAAGGTAACGGTCGTAGGGGTTATGGAGCTATGTAAGCAGGGAATGAATGTAGCGTGTCTTATAAAATGCTAGGGGAAGTACCGGGCTCCTACTTGGTCTGTCATTACCTAGAAATAGGGGAACCGAACTCCTTGGGTAATTTTAGGTAACACCGCTCCGAGTTGGAGGCATCATGCGGGGGCGGGGCATTTTGGAAGCTGCAGTAGCAGCAGAAAAGTCCCCTGATTGATGAAAGTTCGTTCAGGGTAAATGCAGTAAATGGCGAAGGGTTCAAATGGTTGTCACTTTTTGATACTGTTTGAATTGCCATAGTTCGTTTCAACTATGAACGGCAACCTTAGAGCAAGATACATACCTACCTAAGTAGTAGGTACTTAGTTAGATGATACCTTAGGTATAAGACTAAAAGTCAGATACCAGAAGGTCAGTTACCTACTACGTACATCAGGGAGGCACCTACTAAGGTGCGTAGTACTGTAATTACTTAAGATGTGCACCTCCTGTGGCTGATACACATCTCGTGTTAGTGATGTAGAGGTATGAGTAAGTGAGGCTGTTGCTGCATTACTAAAGAATGGAAGAATTTCTCCACCCACCACGTCGTCAGTTCTTTTCTTCCCTTTGTCTTCCTTTCCTTCCCCTCCTCCCCTTGTCTGTTTCTCTCTCGTTTCAGAAGACCTCTCTGTTCATTATCGGTATCTGTATGAAGTAACACCAAAAATGCCTCTCAAACTCCCTGAGAAGAACCCGCCTGAAGACTACTCTCGGACCTCGAGCTTGTCCTTTGTTCGCTATTACCGGATGCCCACGGACGGACACCTACAGACACCAACTTGATTCGGAATCGTCCAACATGGACGCATGGACAGCAGCATTTCCATCTTCCCGTGATATATCCTGAAACTCCTTTATCCACCATTTGAGACCAAGCGATTTTCAATTCGACCCAAGCTTGGCACCTTGCTAAAGATAGCTAAGCTAAGCCCAGCAACTACCCGCGTCTACGAATACAAAGCATGTCAGCCCCTTCACTGAGAGGGTGACAATTTCGTGTTGACCCCACTCCAAATATGTTTATCGACATTGAAGATGATAGTGGCATCTTGGCATGATTTGAGTGGTACGGAGTACTGGTAGTCCAGATCCAAGTTTAGAGTCCCATCGGCCAGTGGCCGCTCCGTTGCATATTATTTATTTCTCCTATTGATGCGGTGTGTCCATTCACTGTTCCATTGGGCTTGGCAACAAGAGCCGCTGCAGATCTATCTAGTAAGTGGCTCAAGTCATGCCGCTCACAATAACAGTGGCCCGCCCCTGACTACCCGCTCGTTCTTGAACTGGGCTTGGGCCTTGGCTCTCGGCGTGGCTGCCAGTAGATGCCTGACCAAGATCTGGAGGCGCTTTAAGTGTCTCACGCCTTGTGCACGCACTTTATTTAACTGAGGCATTTGTGACGGTATCCGAAGTCACTCAAAGTCAAACCATCACTAGGGCTTTGTCTGAGATGGGTTTACAATTCACTTTACTCTCGCGACTAGTCCATCTACGCCTGGCGGAATAATTTCCTCGTCAGAGGCGCTGTAGCAAGCCGTTTCATAACCTTGCCTACCGCACCTTATCGTGGGACATTGAATGAGACGCTGTGGTCCTCGTCATGGGTCCGGGAAATTGTCTGTCAAGCGATGCGACCGAATTTCGCAGTTTACTCCGTTGGCTGCTTTGCAGACGGTAGTTCCGAGCTGCACAATGATCTGAGGTCCCCCCCAAAAACGTCTCTCTTGACTTACCTAGACTGACATGTCGACACACGCTCAAAGGTAACATGGCGACGAACCCACACCGACTTCTATGACAATGAAAGTTGGTCATCGCACAACAAAACTACCGTACACAAAAGGGGAGATGCTAAAATAGATTCTCTTTGCTGGCTCCAACAAAACACGTCCCTGTGACCTTGGCATCTTTTGATTGGCAGTTCACTAGTGACTGATGCTTTCTCGCAGGGAGGGGACGGGGACCAGAATAAAGCTAGACTGGGGTAAGCACTCTAGTTCAGGAACAAGCCAGTCAAAAGTGCAGTAGCCAAGGTTCTAACCGATCCTCAACCAGGTTCTGGTCTTTAATTTATCCAATCACAGTTTGGGCCTCGGGGTGCAATGCAAGGTACCGTTATGTGGTGGTACTGGCGAAAACCATTTGGATCCAATGCCAGGGCTAGATCACAAACTTCCAGGGACGGGGAACAATGCCAATCAGCTTGGACTAATGAGGTGACAACGCACCAGGCTCTTATTGCCAGACTGGCAGGGGTCGGATGATATCCTTTAATGGGCAGAGATTAGGTCCCGCTACTGTGTGTTGTGCGAAAACTACAAGTTGCGCTCAGTATCCGCCTTGGACACTTGGTTGCTTTCTTCTTGTCTACTCTTTACGATTGTTTTCACGATACCTTTCAGCCTTGTGCTATACACTCATTTAACAGTTCTTGACAACATTCTCTGTGCTTTGCACTCTTTCGATCTTTTCTGCTCAACGCAACTAGAATCTCTTACGATTTCCTAAAAGTCATTTCAGACAATCAAACAACTACTACCAACCGTCACAATGCAGTTCACCAGCATCGTCATTGCCGTCGCTGGCGCGTCGGTCGCCGCTGCTCAGGACTACGCTCCTCCTCCCCCTCCTCCTGAGAACTACGCTCCTCCTGCTTCTGGTCTGGATACCACAACGCTCACCTCGACCACTACCCGGGTTATCACTCTGACTCAGTGCAACCCTACCGTCACTGACTGCCCTCTCCGTACCTCGACTGAGGTTGATGTTACCACTTCGACTGCTGAGCCTGAAGTTCCTACCACCTCTGTCTATGTTGCTCCTACCACCACCAGCATCCTGGTCCCCATTGTCAACACCACCAGCCACGAGGTTCCTTCCATCATCAGCACCCCTACCATCAGCAGCACCACCAAGAAGGTTCCCCATGCCAAGACCACCTTCTACCCTGCTGGTAACACTACGACCAAGGCTGGTCCTACTGCTGGTGTCCCTCACACGACCAAGCTCCCCGTTCCTGAGGTGCCCGGCGCCCCCGAGAAGCCTGGTTACGAGGCTCCTAGCCCTTCCACCGTGCCTACCGCCGGTGCCAACGGCCTCATCGTCTCTTCAGGCTTCCTTGGTGCTGCCATGGTCGCTGCCATGGTTGCTCTCTTCTAGATGCATCATGCGACTTGGTCTGACAATCCAGTCTGTCCCTTGACAGACATTGATTAATTCTTCACTTCTATTATGATACCTTCTTGTTCTCGGGGGATGGACGTTTGGGGACTTTTATAAAAGGCGTGATTCGCGGCGAGGCAATGTCTTTTCGATCTCGGCTACTGTGTAGCGGTTTGATTCCTTGCAGGACATCGATGAGGCGCATGAAATACTAGCGCGGAGTTTTCTGAATGCATCATGTGTCAGTAACGTATCCTTTTACGTACGCATGTGCTGTTTGGTTCTGGGCCTGGAGGCGGAAGCCTCGGAAAGCCGGGTAGTTTAGAAATTATGTTCGTACCATCTTGGTAGAGTCGTGGAATTGAATTGAATCCATGTTACGATAGGACATCATGAGCTGTTTAGTGGTGCTTTGTAATGGTGCCTATGTTTTACGATTATGTGAGCAGTTGTTGGATGAATGAATGCACGGCCGACTCACTTGACCGATGTGATTCTCGTCCTCGTCTTACTTGCACAGACGACTGAGTAAGCGGTAACCTCCGACAGACCAACAACATGTCACTCAGTAGGTACATACTGTATGAGTTGGTCCAAGATATTAGCGGAGATGCTCGTATCAGATTCATGCAATTGTTTATAGACCATATTAAGACCGAGTCTAAGGTACAGTATGATAATAGTACTAACTACTTATATTATTATGTCGCATGTATGTCTGCATATGCCTGTCTGTCTGTCTCTGCAAGTTTTGTGTGATGCATAGCTCTCGTGCCTCGTGCATTAGATGCGTGTAACCACACTCTCAACCATGTCGACATTGGATGTACCTTTTTTGCCTCTTTTTTAGCACGTTTTCTTCCAATGGTGACTGGAATAACTACCTGACTCAGGTGTGAGTGAAATAAGAAAAGAAAAGACAAAACTGGCACCATATCCACTGCTACTGCAAGACCGTTACTCGCGTGGGCAAAATAAGAAAAGTTTGCCGACACACGCAATTCCCCGGTTTTTGTTTCCTGACAGAAAAAGGTGACCTATCCATAATAAGACAAAATAAAATAGTTAACTAGTGGCTGTCTCCCTTCACACCCTCCCTCCATCTCTTACACGCCGCCTCCAAAGCGTCGGGACCGCCTCAACAGAGCTATATCTCTGCTTAGGCGGTTATGTTTGCCTGTACAGCTGATTGACATATGCAGGAGTTGATGCATTGGGAAAATTCTTCCACGTTTCTGATGAGTTGCATATGCGTTGCCTTGAGTCGTTAGTTGTCGTATCTATGAAGATCTGACTGAGCCGCATCTGGTGAGATGCAGAATTTTCTGGTTACGTAGTAAGCCGCTGACTAGGAAAAGAGACCAAATCTTGGAATACGTAAATGGGAGGCAAATGCTGAATGAATGAGTGAATACGCTCGCCCGTCTATCTCAGCACACTCAGCTTATACGTCAAGACATTCAACACAAGGAGGAACCAAGAACAAGGATTGTACAGTAGACTGGTAGTTGCGATCAGCTTACTAGAATTGGAAAAGCAGAGGAACTAACCTAGACTACAGCACAATCAATTAATTGTTTACAGTAACTACTAAATAGTCCAACGGGTATTTATTTACTGTGTATACTGCACTGCACTACTGGGCAGTACAGTACATAGTTACACCACGCACTTGCCATCTGTCGGCTCGGCCCACCCCTAACGATCCGCCGGGATGCGACTCCGGGCAAAGCCAAGTTTACTACTGCACGTTTTCGGATCGCCACATAATACTGTAATAAAGTACGCAAACTACTAATCTAATGAGGTACATACATACATGCATACATGAAATATTGAAGTAAGATCATATCATGCCATGACATAGGCATTTATGTATGTTACCAGCCGCCTGGTCTCGCAAACCTCGCCCCTTTGGGTTTCGCACTATGTACGGTATGTAACAGTAGTATGTAGAAAACTTTGTGCGGCTTAGATTTTAGTCTTGATCTATATCGTTTTTAATCCAATAAGAGAACAATGGCTTTTGAACTTGGGGGACATGGGCCGGGGATAATATGGTATCTAAGCGGCATTTCGTGGCTCGTAGCGAGAGCATTACGTATATGTACGAATCATTTGCTACCTATGCATGACGGTGCTTTCAGAGCAATGAGGTAGGTATGTACGGGTATGCATGCCCTATTATGCATGATCCTCTGGGTAGGTAGACCGATAATAGCCTGCTTCTCTGGGCTCCCATCAATGGAGCTCCGCCTCTTTCTAGGTACCTATCTTACTATGTCTGTTAAGAACAGTATGACTGATCATATCGTAATCTCTTTTATTAGTCACAAATAAAACAACCAGTCAGTTAACAAGGGTGTCATTCCAACCGTCATTCCACCTCTTACAGTAGTCATTGGCGAGAAAGGCGCGTGTCATGGCACTGCATGCTCTCGCCTTGTGACAACGCCAGTGATACACTAACTTGCGTCCTAGCCGATCAGAGCTTTGAACCCAAACCAGAGGCCGACTGACAGCGCCTAGAGGGTTGGATGTGGCTTTAATACGGGTGTAGAGGTTGTACATGGCGGCTAGAGAACGGACTAACATGCCCGAACATAAGTCGGTATCAGGAGTTAGTTGATATTGGAAATATGAGGTCGATTATAGGTAGATGTGTGGTTTTAACTGTAGCTGCAATTGTACCTTGCTGTGCTTGTATCGCTAAAAGCAGTCCTGTAATTCAATTGAAAGATCCCCTCTCTGGTTGAAGTTGATATCTGTCTGTGCCTTGGCTCACACACTCTCCAACACCATTCATCCATCCCTCCCGCGTTATGGCTCCCGATCCTCCAATGAACCCTGTCAATGTCGCGCCTTAACACGTGGAAACCATGGTCATGTTTTAGGTCCTTGCCCAAGATCATGGATGTCTTACATGCGTGCGTGCGTGCGTTTCTGCGAGCATAATCCCACCCCTACTAGACTCCCACATCGCGTGATCCGACCCGTCACGTCGGTTCCAAGCCTCCTTCTTGGTTTCCTCCTACGCCTGTTCTGTTTGATGAATTTAGACGGGGTAGGGGAGAACCAGGGTGGTGCCACGATGGCCCGTCATCTCAGGGGCTTGAGGGCCACGGAAGTCTTGGAATTCTGTTCAGGAACACTTGTTGGCTAAACACATTTGACAAAGCACTTGGTTTTCTTCAGCTTTGTTGAAGCAATTATGGGTAGCATTATGTGCGCAAACCCCGTGGGCGTAATCGACAAGTCCTGACGGGTCAGTGCCGACGTTGGTGTTGGTGTTTGGTCGCATTGCGGAGCAACTATGAGAAGATGCCTGGTGGGTTTGCATTGGGGTTTGAGGATGAGTTGTTGTAGCCGATGCTACTGCTTATGGTTGAGATAGGGGGCGTTATGCTGTTGTGTTGGCCACTTAGTGTAGACGATAATTTGTTCGACGTGACAGAGTTGGATGATATGGCAGAAAACTGAGGCAAGGAAGTTCTGCAGGAGGTTGAACAGACAGGTGCTAATGTCCAAATGGATCCTCACGCTCGAGGAAATGTAGGTGTGTCTCTTGTGTAGGTAGATGATGTAGATAGAGGAATTGGCTGCATTTATGTAGGGCTGACGATGAACGAGTGACTTGCAGTTACAATGTCCACTGCACTCTTAAATCTTGAGCGGGACCTCCGGCCTTTTATGAACATTGGCTCTCATCCTCGACGGGGGTGTTTGGTCCCAGGATGGTCATCTGGGCTCTGCCTCGATGGCCCTCAGCCGGATCTCTTGTTTTCATCGTCATCGGTCGGGTTGTGTTTCCTCATTTCTCTTCTCTCATTACAGGCCCTGTTTGCGTGTCGAATCTCATGCAGCAAAGCGGCGGGTGAGAAAGAGAAGGCCATCTGTGCCCCGAGCCACTGGTACCAAGTATCGCCTTTTTGCCAGGCACGCTTCATCGTTGGTTGCGAAATGCTCCGTATTGTACTGCCAATCCCAATGTGGAGGGCGAAGGTCTCACTCATGTCTTGGTCCCTTTTGTTTCTAGAAACCCACCTTGCGTCAAGACCAGCCGGCACTGGGTCAGAACTGCAGGATCAGCAGTAACTAGCGGGAGCAACAGAAGCTGCATACTACATCAACCAGGGAGGGGTGGTCTGTACGGCCAAGTCAAGCAGCAGTATTAGGGATATACTGCCGGCTTCCCAACACTATCCTTATGCGTATGCGCCGTCCTCCGTGTTCGTCAAAGGGCACCTTGTGCTGAGCTTTGCCGGGGTTGCGCAATGGAACACCACCTCCTGCTCGTTCAAGGCTTCGCAAGCGATTTAGTACATATCTGTAATGTTCTCCGCGAGACTACCGCGGATGGCCCAGTCGAGGCAGTGTAGAAGACCAGAGAGGGGCTTGACGAGTGATGACAAAAACGATCGCTCTTTCTTTGTGTTCCATACTGTACCGTACTGTGTTGTCCTTCATTCTCCTGTACATGCTGCTCCCTGCCCACGTTTGTATGGGTTGCAGTGCAGAAGTATGGGCCAACATGAAGCATCTTGTAGCAAGACACAGCAGCCGTTGCGGTCATTTCCCCGCAGCTCAACCCACTGCAAAGTTGATCAGCCAGGAATATGTCCCGTCTGCATTTCGTCAACGCGGCTGACAGAAGTATGGATGGTATATTAACCACCTAGGGGCCTGTAGAAACTGAGATCTGACTGGTTACGTGCGCTATTGGATGTCTGTGCCCGTAGTTGTCTTGTGCTGGTGCTTGTGCTTGTGTGGGGGCTGGTAGATGAGGGGGACGGGACGCAACGCAAGAGTCGGCCATACTCCTTGTAACGGAACCTTGTGCAGCCTATCGACTGAATTTTTATGACCCGCTCGCCGCTGCTTGTTCCGCTGTGCTTGCTCCGCCAGCTGGCCTTTCTTGGACTCGGACCTAGACCGTCAGGGTCCTCTTCCCTGAACCTTATGCCAAGCCATGCAACCGTGGACCCTCCTGCTAGTTAGGGGACGTAAAGCAACGCCTCGTTATATCCAGAGATCGGAAAGACGGGCGGCCTTGTCGTCAATATTCAAAGCGTTCGTTCAGATGCATTGACAAGCCAAGATCGATCTGTCCTCTGTTTGTGACCATCCCTGTATGTTTGGGTAACACACATATCGAGCCTCCAGGTGTCGTGATGGCAAAGAGATGCGTGTGACGGTAAGTCATGCTCGACAAGACAACTGATCGGGTGCACATTGGAGTCGTGTCTACAAACCTGCTGGTAGTGACGACCAAGACTGAGACTCCCAGCAATCTTACGGTGGAGAATATGTGACAGCTAACATAATTCTTTGCCGGCGGCAACGGGTTGGTGGTACTATGGGCCATGGGTGAGATTTCAGGCTGTTTCTCTCCATAGCATGCATGAATGTCCACGAGAGGGAATAATAAAACCACACTGTAGTGGCTAGTTGGTACTGTACGTGTTGGTACGTGAGACAGGACCTTGCCATAACGAAAGGCCGCCCAGCATCTAGGGAACTCCAAGCCACCTTTTCATAGGTTGCTGTGTTGTAGGTAGGCCCATGCATGCAGTGAGGTCCAAGCTTCCCACTTATGGTTTCTTCAATACCTAGGTAGGATGTGAAGCCATTGACCACGCATTGAAAATTGACAATGAACCTTGTTATGGTCTGCCAACGACCAAACAACCCATATTTGATGCAGGCTAAGCCTGTCATGGTCCTACGTACTTCCCCTAGCGTTGGCCATCATCGACCGGATTCTGTGTGTGTTTTCTGATTCGTCTAGGCTGAGGACAAGATGCAACCTTCTTCCAGAGATTCCTCAGGCCCAGCCATTCTGGGTTCATGATCTTGGAGCAACTGAGACATCCGTCCACCATTAGAAGCGAACTGCCGCCTGGGTATCGGAGCCAGGTCAAGTAGTTTGTTGCGATGTCAAATGTATGTTCAGGCGGTTGAGTTATCATGAGAAAGACCAAAATTCTCATTAAGAACGAGCTCAGAAACGCAAAAAGATAAGCAGTCAAGCCCAGCTAGCATCGGGGCTAGTATCGGGACCAGCATCTCATGGACGGGTATTTCCCGCCGCACGTTCCGGTGGTTCGGTTGCGAGCGTAACAGCCTGCCTGCCGGGTCACCTTATCGCTTGACAGAATGGATTCGGGGCCTAATAATTGAGAACATGCTTGCAATGTGGCTTCTTATCTTATGCCAAGCGAGGGCGCCATTTGCTAAGCGAGATGTCTAATCTCGATACTCGTCGTAAAAGAGCCAAACATACTCCGTACTGCGGCACTATAATTGGCTCAACGGTGCATGCTTGAGGTGGTGGCGGTCCTTGGGTCTGGTTGTGGACTCGGAAACTAGTACAAATGCTGCCCATATTGCTCACTCTGATTATCAACGGTGCTCTTGAACTTTCAAGGGCTCATGGGTCTATTCGAATGGCTGCTTGCCGGAAGGAACTAGGCCGAGTGCTTTACAATAGCGATGGCCGGGAAAATATTGCCAACCAAACGTGACAAGTTCTCGGTTGTGCGGCCTTACTGTAACCGATCGTGCTGTAACCGGTAGGAAGTTCAGGAGTGGGAAATCTTGCTGCTCCCAGGAGTTGGGCCATCTTTGAAAAGCGTAGGTACAATTGCGAGAGAAACTACCGTATTCAACCAAGCAGGGACTGAACATGGATTCAAGAAGTGCCATGCTGCCAGTGGAGCTCAACGATGATCAGACAGGCAACGTTGAAGCCACGACCTGGTCGGGCAAATAGTCCGAGGTTCTGTGGTTATAGAATCGTATCTCGTTGATGACTGAGAAACTTTGGTGATGTGGAGCAAGGAAAGATCTGCAGATTTCAAATGGACCGCACAAAAGAGCATGTTTGCCAGCCATACGGTACGGCCGGGGTAACATAACGTGGAGAGCAGGGAAGTGGATTTGCATGTGACAGTTGTCAAGGAGCAGCCGCTTTTCGTGGGGTGTGATGTCATCCGGAAGCGAGAATACCATTCAGAGCTGATGGCAATTTGTGTGTGCTTGGTTGGTTCGTGAGGTGAAGTTGAAATGAAGTTGTAAGAACCAACAACAAACGCGCTTACGCACGGGCTAGTAGTTGTACTTGCGGCTACGCTGTTTCATGGAACCTTGGGCAAGCGCCATCTATACCCAGGTAGATGGTTGAAGTCATCTTTGTGACTGTTTGGGAAATAAGATTGGTCAGAGTGCCTTCCAAATCCATACTTGCCGCGGCCGGCCTTACATCGATCAAGTCTGTCTGTGCTTGCCCTGCAGACGCGGATTGCAGACGCAGAAACGGCAACTAGGAAATCCCGGGTGAGCTAATATCAAACTCAATCGGAGGGCTCCGGCCCAAGCTCAGATCCTTCAAGCTAATGCCAGTGCCAGTACGCATAGATAATTGTGAGTTTCGTTGGCGTTTTGTTTCCGCTAGGTACCTATTCATTCACACTCGACTTTACCTAAGCTACCTTACCAACCCAATGACTCATCAAAGCAATATCTAGTACATTGCCATGGAAGATTGATACTTGATCTGTGACCGACTTGGATTTGAAATAGCTTCATGAAATACCCAAGCAACCAAGAGCCAATGCTGCTGTCTCTATGCAACTCCACCATTTTTCATTATCAAGATCGGGCTATGTCCACATCCAATCGTTAAAGGCTGCCCCACCACCCAATGAACTGTCGTCAAGGTCTCATGGTCAGGGCAACAGGGTCAGCCGTTTGTTTCATTTGTGTAACCTCTCTCATTTGGTTTGGTAAGGCACCCAGTAGGCATCTCCTCCGCATTGGCATTGTCAAGGCCCGAGAATCCGGTTGCCCCTCATCTATAGTACAACTAATTGTTCAAGACGCCCTGGTTGATTCTGTTCATCGTAGCTCTCTCAACCCTTCCTTGAAACCTTGATAACCCTCATCACTCGGCTAACCCCAAAGCGTCCTTTTGGCGTGTCATATAAGCTCCTCTCAGCCAAGCTTGGCCAAATGTTTTCAATAAAGGTCATTGTAACCTGGCGGACCGATTGTTGCAATGAAACAAACAAGCAAACAAACAAATAACGCTTCAACCGATTCATGCTCACGCCGCCCAGACAGCGGCACATCAAATTCTGAGGTGATCTATCACTATAATGAAAGGAGTGACGTTGTATCATCCTTGATAAGGTTACATGGTTCTCGGAACCAAATCACCTGTTTGCGTTGCTCACACGAGCAAACACAGCCCTCTATGTGGCCAACAACATAATGAGCCACCTGATATTTGCACTTTCACAATCATGGCCATTTTGCAGTGTTGCAATCCTTTCAACAGCTACAGACGAACTTTGTCACTAATGTTACTCTGCCCCCCTGGTCAATTTGTTGCTGCGATTCGAGCCGACAGAAATCCAAATGTCCGATAATGAGCCACCTGGATCTTAGATCATGATCTTCGATCAGATAAGATTAATTAGAAGAATGAGCCACCTGGAACATGCAAGACATGTGTCAACTCACGGCCAGGACCCTCACTAAAGGCCAAATCAAAGGCAAGGAGCACATATTTGTGTACAAAAACAAGATTGACAGCACAGGGGAAACGACGGGAGAAACTGCTTGACAGAAAATGTGGCGCAAATCTTTACTACCTGTCACACAAGTTTCAAACACAAGTCAGCAAAGAAACCACAAACAAACAGACATCGGAGATCATAATTCAAGTGGCCTGATCCAGGTGGCAGGCTACGATGAAAAAACAACCCCTCGGCGAAGCACCTTAGCTGCAGGATGTTGGTTGAGACGCACCAACACCCATTTAACCTCCATTATACGTCGTGGGTGCTTAATAATCCAGACTGCATCACAAGCCGAAGCAGCCATTCTACCACGGAACCAAAATCACACGTTTCCATACTGCGAAGCTGTGCAGGGGCAGACAGCCTTTGAGGGTTGCTTTTAGCCTGTTGAGATCTGTGCCACAGATGATTCTTTTGACAGGCTTCACTGTTGCTTTGGCCCAGGGGTTGAGCTATATACGGCCCTGGTCACTTAGAAAAGGTTGATAGGTCAGGTCCTACTTGGCATGGACCTTCAACCTTTACGTTAGATTTGTTTGAAGCTTGGCAAGACATTCCTCTGCAGTTTCTGGATCTCCATTCCTATATCTCCGTACAAATATATAAAATATCACAGAGTGTCTCTCATATCTCTGATAGTTGTTGGATACTTCAGTTTTCAAGATGTGTCGAGATCCCGTGGACTCTTTGGTAGACAAGAGTTTGAAGATTCAGAAGTTTAACATCAGATGGCTCAGAGAATCATGCTTTGCCCCTCAGACGTGGTGACTCAAAGTTGAGAGCTAGAGCGTTTTGTAGAGGAACATTGTAACTGAAAAATATTTGGTATCTTCATCTGGATGGGATTGATACTGACGATAGATGATGGTATGATTGGTATCAATTAGATAGATATCTTGACAGCATCTCTGCCAGGGCACGGGATATGGCTCGATTCTTTTCATATTTCTCCGAGATTAGATATATATATATGAAAGTTATTTTCAAATTTCAACTCTGATTCTGCCATGTGATGGATCAAGGTATCTATCTACCTTAATCAGCATACCTAGGTTGTTAGCCTTTCTAGAGTGTCTAGAGCAACATTTCACCATCAGTTATATCTTCTCGTGTCGTTGGTTGGTGTTGAGACTGGCCGGGTTTCCACGGACACGGCATCAGAGGGACGAATTTGTGTCCCGCTAACACAAGGCAGGCTGTGAGGCTCTGTGGGCTGAAAACCAATCAACATTCCAGTTGGCGGTTAAAACGTATTGTTTGGCGATGAAACAATGTTGTCGGGGAGTAAAAATAAACCGTAAACCAAACCAGCAGGGATCAACCGAGACCATTTCCAACTAGCGGTAGCTTGAAAAGTGGCCTCTATCAGGGAGCCAAAACCAAAAGTCGAAAGGGCCACGTATCCTCTGTTGCCAAAAAGAGGGGTTGGTGATTGAACTTGAAAGGTGTCGTGCATAAGACGACAAACCCCTGGAAGAACCATGCATTCGTATCTGGGTTAAACCGAGTACGAGGAAGAGGGAGGAACTACAGAAGGAGGCGGATCATAGAAGATATTGGAATTGGACCTTGAGATTGGTGGGGGTTGGATCGGCACTGAAATGACTGGCTGGGCTGTAACTGTACCTGCGTTTTGTGGCTGGGGTTAAGTTCAGGGGATAAGGCTCGACTGAGTTTGCATTCGGCTTTAGACGTTCAATTGGTGTCAACTTTCTGTGTATATGTTCTTCAAGGTTTCAATTGACAATATCTAAGGTGTTCTACCTTACTCCAAGACATTCAGTGCCCCTATCGCCGCTGAAAAGAACACCTTAAAACTACCGACCAGACGCTAACAGGGGGTTTAACTGACCCAGCCACCCAATCATGTTTCTTGTAGTTCATCAGGACCCTTTTTTTCACACCGCCCCTCCCCAAGCTCCTCTCTCTTTTTGGAACCTATTGGGCCCTGCCCCACGAAATCTCCATCCTGTCGTCCTCTTAAAAAATAAACCCGCCGCACTCTTCCTCTTCCCTTTCATCATTATCTCAAAGCTTTTGGTAGCCATTGGGATCTGTCGTCACAATGGCAGAGAAATCAGGCGTCACCGGCGCCGACTTCGAGTTTGTTAAAACTCCCGCGTATCCCAAGCCCGACTTTGACAAGCTTGAGGATGTTGGTGTTCCTACTACCAGGGTTAGTCTGTCTGTCCGGTTTTGACTATCATGATTGTTGCGTTGTCCTCTTGGAAAGCCGAACAGTACATACTAACAACCCTCTTTCAGTACCCTGCCATCAAGAACGCTCCTCTTCCCGCCGATGGCTCTGGTGCCGACACCTTCAACAACTATGTTCTGATCTCCATCCTTACTCTGGTCCCTTGGTTCATCAGCCGCAAGCTTGGCGGTGGCCTCAAGACCACCATCTTCTTCGCCCTCATTGTCGATCTTCCTCTGCTCGCCGCTTGGTGGCTTGTAGTCTCTTCCATCAGCCCTCGTAAGAATGAAAAGGTTCGCCTTCCCAACCGTGGTGTTGAGCACTACCTCGAGTTCAAGAAGGAGGCCGACCGCCTCAAGTACCGTGGCCACAACAAGATCCCCATGGAGACCTTCCACGAGATGTACTTTGACGGTGATGTTGACTTCAAGGGTGACTGTCTTGAGGTTATGGAGTACCGCCACGACTGGGCCAGCTTCCGCTTCACCATTGGCCTCATCAAGTTCTTCCTCTTTGGCATGATCCCTGAGGTCATCATGCACACTCGTTCCCAGGGTAAGTGTTTGCATTGTAATTGACATCATTTAATATCCAAACTAACAAATCCTAGACGAGGAGCAGGTCCGTGACCACTACGACCGTGGTGATGACTTCTACGGCTGGTTCCTTGGCCCCCGCATGATCTACACTTCTGGTATCATCTCCGACATCAACCGCGAGGAGACTCTTGAGGAGCTCCAGGACAACAAGCTTACTGTGGTTTGCGAGAAGATTGGCCTCGACAAGGGTGATAGTATGCTCGATATTGGCTGTGGTTGGGGAACTCTTGCTCGCTTCGCTAGCGAGCAGTATGGCGCCAAGGTTACTGGTGTTACTCTCGGCCGCAACCAGACCGCTTGGGGTAACAGCGCCATGCGCAAGGCCGGCATTCCTGAGGAGCAGAGCAAGATTCTCTGCATGGATTACCGTGATATTCCCGTCCCTGCCGGTGGTTACAAGAAGATAACCAGCCTTGAGATGTCCGAGCACGTTGGTATCCGCCACTTCGGAAGCTTCTTGAAGCAGGTTCACGACATGCTTGACGATGATGGTGTCTTTTTCCTCCAGTACGCTGGTCTTCGCAAGGCTTGGCAATACGAGGATTTCACATGGGGTCTTTTCATGAACAAGTACATCTTCCCCGGCGCTGACGCTTCTACCCCTCTGGGCTGGGTTGTCGACAAGCTGGAGGGTACTGGTTTCGAGATCAAGCACATCGATACTATTGGTGTTCACTACTCTGCCACTCTCTGGAGGTGGTACCGCAACTGGATGTCCAACCGTGAGAAGGTTGAGGCCAAGTATGGCAAGCGATGGTTCCGTATCTGGGAGTACTTCCTTGCCTACTCCACCATCATTTCTCGCCAGGGCAGTGCTACTTGCTTCCAGATCACTCTGGTCAAGAACATCAACTCTACTCACCGAGTTGACGGTATCGAGACCCAATTCAACCTCCACGGTGCTCTCGACAACTGCCGAGCTGATCTCCAGTCATGGGCTTCCAGGAACAATGTCAAGACTCCTTCCGAGTACCTGTAAAAGTATGGCTGAGAGGTTGAGTTGGCAGAAACTGGCCTAATCCAATCTTGAGCCGTGCCAGACACGACCAAGTTTTAAAAAGGATGGATTCCTTATGATAAGAGGTCAGTTTTGAGTGATCCGTCACTTATGTGACGTGACAGTCCAACTCAGGCAACAGAATGGGAACTGGATCTATCTACTACATATTTAACCCGGAATGCGCCCCCTCTGCCGATAGAGTCGGTTGAGGCTGGTCCAGTCGCAAAGGGCAAGTTTCATGTGATTCATGATAGATGTGTAACGGCAGCGTTGAGGATAAGGAATCGGAATGGATGACTACCCATATAGATCTCACAAAAGGAATGAATTGAAAAGTTTGTTCGTATTGATCTCAGTCAGTTTATAATATCTGCCTTACTTGATTGTTGGTGAATTGTGGTAGTAGAGATGGGTCAGACTGTTGTTGGTTTATCATGACATTCGTGGCTCATGACTCGTGACTTATTTTGACTACCCAGGGTATTAGCCCAATGCAGCAAATAAAAGGTATCTCCTCGACTTGTACGACTTCAAATCAGTCAATCTCTATCCGTCGTTCAATCTTTTTTTGTGCGAGGAACGAGGCAGACATATGGGTTTCTTGATTCGTTTCGGTCTCATAAAAAATGGTTAAACTTTTGTACCGAGGCTTTTCTTTTCCTATGGAATAACTTGACTCCATCAACGACCTTAATCGCAGCTATCAACCACCAACTCCAACTGAAGGCTCAGGGTCCATCCGCATGGTCTACATTGCTGCGACAAGAAGAGAATTCATCATGAGATCCATATCTATCTTCAACCGCCCGTGCGGCCCGGTTTTTAAGAAAGCATACAGCACCAACACACCCTTACCCATAATCTCAGCACTCAAAGCCCATCCGCCAAAGATAATACCAGACTATCTAACCCCCATGCCCTCTCACCTCCTAACAACTACTATAAACGACCTCATCCCTTCCTCACCCTCAACACCAATAGTATCTTCCCCCCCTCGCTCCCTCCCCCAGGGTCATCACCTCGTCTACTTCCCGATCCAGTTACCACCTTCGCGTCTCATTCCCGATGGCGCAGATCCTGATCACTCACCTGGCCCGCCTTACACGCGACGGGTCTGGGCGGGTGGCGAAGTTACGTTTAGAGGAGAGGAGATGAAGCTAGATGCGAGGTCCGCGGTGTGCAGGGAAAAGATAGAGGATGTGATAGTTAGAGGTAAGGAGGGTGAGGAGAAGGTGTTTGTCGATGTTTGGAGGAAATATGGGATTGGTCATGAGGTTGAGGGGAGGGACGAATGGGATATTGAGGAGAGGAGGACGTTGGTGTTTATGAGAGAGGAGGAGGGGGAAGAAGAGGGATCTGCCTCATCACCTGCACGTTTGCTCAAGTGTGAGTTGATCCCTATTATATATCTTAGCATTGTTACTGACATCCAATCCAAGATCCTCATCAACCAGCTTACTCAATCTCTCTCACACCTTCGCCAACACACCTATTCCACTTCTCAGCTCTCTCATTCAACGCCCACTCAATTCACTTCGATCCTCAGTTTGCGAAGGATGTAGATGGTCATCGAGCACTTCTCGTCCATGGCCCTTTCACTCTTGCTCTTATGCTCCGCGTGCTCAACGACCAACTCGGCTCTGGAGCATCTGTTCATAAATTCAGCTACAGAAACTACGTGCCTCTCTATGTCAATGAGCGCATGAGCATCAATGTTCGCAGAGTATCCAAAGAAGAAGGCGGTCAAGGACGGTGGGATGTTTGGATTGAAGGACCAGAAGGAGGAATGGCCGTCAAGGGAACAGCTGACGTTGTCTGCAAATAAAATAACACGAGATGCTATTGCAATGAGGTGATATTACTGTATACTAGAAAATGCCGATATGTTACTATATGATTGTTTTATCAAAGACTGAAGTGGACAAAATGCCCAAGTATGCCACCACTCTATTCCCCAATATCCTAATTTTCATCCCATTTTCCTACTCACAGATAACACAAGAGCTATACTGACTAAAACATGGCAGGGCCTACTGGCCTCACACACACACATCATACACATTTCTCCCATTCGAAGCCCATCTAGTCAGCCCATCCGAAAACCTCGCCAAGAGACAAGGTGTTGCTTCGCAGACCTGTCAAGGTGACAAGAATGGTCACTAGGTCAAGCACCAAAAGTACAGTAGTCGCGAGCATGAAGCGAGGGCTGAAAACACGGTAGAGCATCAGGTGACGACGTAACCAGCCAGCCCAGCTCATAGTAGCCAAGGCTTCAACGGCGTAGTAAACGATGAAGACGCCAATGCTACGAGTAGCCGTCTCCAAGACTCCCTTCTGCTTAGGGCCAACCTTCCACAGAGCGAGGAGCGGCACAGATGCAGCAGCGATGATCTGGCCGGCGAAGCTGTTGAGGATAACAACAATGGGAGTCCAGGGGTAGCGGATGCTGAAGAGAGGAATGAAAGCACTGTCCCATTGGATGCTGGACAAGACAGCCTGGTGACCTGTCTTGAAGTAGTAGAAGTTTCCGAGGACAGCGAGCATGACAGGTCCAATAGGGCTCGTCTTGAGCTCGTTGAGATCCAAAAGCTCAGCCAGCGTAAGGATTTGCCAGAACATAAGAGCGAGGGCACCACCGCCCATTGGCTTTGAAAGAATGAAGCAGGCCAAAAGAATGTTGAGAGGTAGTAACAGGTAGCGAGCACCAATGGCGTTACCATATCCAATAATAGTAACGACAGGTCGACCGCCAGCTCCAGATGATTGAAGAAGGGATACGCAAGGAGGCGCCCAGACAAAAGCGGTACTTCCTGCAATGAAGGCGAGAGCGAGAACCATTTGGGCCACATAGACACCGATGGTCTTGGGGGTTCCTTCAGCGAGACGTCCCCCAAGCCAGCCTCCATTGTCAGCAGCGTCAATAACCCAGTAGATGGCGGAGAAAAACAGGCCTCCACGAATGATGTAGCCGATCCATGTAGGGGCAAGTCCTTCATATGATCTGCTTGTGACAAGGAAAGACTTGATAATAGATGGAAGGGCAAGGCATACAGTGAAAGGGATGGCCAGTTGCCATATCGCAGAAGTTGAAGAAGTCGAGGAGGCGTAGTAAGTGGACGTGCAGTAGGGCATCTGCTCCTCTCGACAGAGCTTCGAGTATGAGGCGATACGGCCAAGCAGAATGAAAGCAACAGAGTGATAGATCGCCAAGTATCTCTCACGTCGACCTTCAATGCGGAATGCAGAAACGGCACTAGCTACACCAAAAGTGGTGATGAAGAAGAGGAGGATTGAATCTTCCCAGATCGTGTATGAGTTGGACGCAAATCCAATAGACTGGCTGGCAGTGAAGATGGCAGCCAACCAGCCCCAGAAAGACGAGGGGAATACATTGAGAATAGTTCTGCCTGCTTCATGAAGAGACGAGCTGAGGCCAGCCATGAATAGCACTGCAACAAGCGCGGCAAGTCCCTCGAGAGGCTGCTGACGATACAGGCCGACACCAGTGAGGACAGCCACAGTGAAGAGAATTTTGGGATCCCAAAGACCCCTCAGGATGCTCTTGTGGAATACATCCTCGGTCTCGGGTTCGTTCTCCTTGAATGCCATGAGCTCCAGCTTCTTCTCAGCGTAGTCGAGCTCCGCGTCATTCATAATGACGTACTCATCTTCCTCTTCCCGAGATGAGTACATCAAAAGCAGGACAAGACCAGCGCCAAAGACAACAATGCCCATGATCATACGGGGAACGTCAAAGCGAGCCCACAGATCCTTGCAAACAGACAGAGTGGTCTCTTGGAACTTGGAGAAGGCCATATAGGCATCACGGTCGTTCCTAGCAATGGCGAGAGCAGCCTCCCAAAGACCAGCGGGAGATTCAGCCCCCTCGGCTTGTGCCAGGCCCCGAGCCTCGTGGTAAGATGCCTGGTATCTCTCAATACCAGCTGCAGCAACACGTGAGACGGCATTGAGGTTGCGCCAGTCGTTGCCCTTGACACCAGCAAACGCCTCTTCAATGGGCCTCCCCAAGTTGTTAAAGGGAATGGGAATGCCCAGAAGCAGTGCGAGAGTAGGGACGAGATCAATTTGGTTCACCGGCCGAATCTTGGCGTTGGCTGGGGGAATAGCAAACTCGGAAGAGGTTCTGCCGAAGAACGGCTTCTTTGTATACATCCAGAGAGCAGCCTCAACCTCATCATCGCTCTCACCGCCGTGGTCTCCCTTGCTATCCATGCCGTGATCTCCCATAACGACGAGAAGAGTCTTGTCGTCTAGGTTCTCAACAAGCTTGCGAACAAACTCGTCCATCTGGCGAAGCTTAGCGCCCATGGCAGGATGATCAGGTCCGTATCGGTGACCAGCATGATCGACACCAAGACAATGTCCAATAAGAAGGTCCCACTCGCCCTTTCGCTCCTTTTTCAACAGCGGGAAGATGTTGTCAATAACGCCATTATCAACAGTGTGAAGATCCCAAACGTTGAAGCTATCATAAGCTTTGCTGATATTGGGCTCGAAGTAACCAGGGAAGAGGGACCACCAGGTATCATCGCCAAGGTGGGCAATCTTCTTGCCAGCGTCCTTCATTTGCATCAACAAGTTATCCTCCTCGATAGCCGCACCTGCAAAGTTGCTTCCCACATCAACAAAAGTCGGCAATGTCCCCGTCGTAAGACCCTTGAGTCTCTGCATCGTCGCAGTCGGAGGATCAGCGATAAAAGGTCGAAGGAAAGCATTCTGGGGCGACTTGACGGCCGATTCGTAGAGGTAGGGGAATGCATTATGGAAATGCTGAGCCTGCGCCGGATCCTCAGGAACTGTAAAGTCATAGCGAAGCGCGTCAATTAGAACGACAACAGCTCGGTCGAACGATTTGGGGTGCCAGCAACCGCGATCGACGTTCAACGAGCCCTTGGTATTCTCAATTGGAGGTAGAGTGCAGTTTGACTTGTCCTCCAGCACAAGCCGTGTCAACAGGAAGCCACTTGTAAAGAGCCATATGCCAAGCGCGTGAATAGCGAGCAAGACGACCCAAAAAGCAGCAGTCCACCGCCAACGCTTCTCATATGTCTTCTGCCGTCTCTTGTCAAGCGCCTCGCGTCGTCGCTCCAGAACCTCGACGTTCTCCTCGGCGGGAGGGAGTCCGAATTTCGCATTGGCAGCTTGCTGAGCAGCGCGAGCGCGTTCAGCTTTGGCCCATTGCTCCGCGATTTTTTGATGCTCGGTTTGCGGAGGCTGTTGCTGAGTCTTGGGTTTGGCCTTTGGCTTTGGTGTCATCTTGATTGTAGGTACTCGTTAAAGTCAGGGAACGTAATCGCTATCGAAGAGGAATTGGGACCGATTTCAGGGCCATTGAGAAGCCTAAGCGGCGCAAGTATTGATTAAACAAATGGGGAAGAAGGAAGAAGGAAACAAGAAAAGATTGAATATTGATAGTGGCCTCTGCTGTGAGGAGGGACTTGAATGTTTGGTAGAAGAGCTGTTAACCTTGGTGGATGAATTAACGTACCTATCCAGTGGAGCCGATGGAAGAGAGTGGAGCCATTCGAATTGGGGAATTCTATCACGGAGCTTCAACAGGCCCACGCCACCTAGACCAGGTATCTATAAGCCATCATGACAAGCTTTTAATAGTCACTTTGGGCACAAAAAATGGATATATGCAATCAATGTACAATTTACATGAGAGAAACACAATTCTGAATTCATTATCGTCAATCCTTTGTGGATCCCTCCAAACTCTAGTACTAAGAAAGCTGCCATATAAAAGTTTCCATTCTCGAGCCAATCACTTCGTTCATTGACATCAGTGTCGTCCTCCAAGTCTATCTGCAAACATTCAAATCGACGCGACATGACGTGACGTTACTAAATTCGCAAATCTCCCTCCAGAACGCCGTCCATGCTAGGATCTCCTCCTACGATGCATATCTTTTCTCCAGTCAATCGTTTGCCAGTCATCGTGTAGTTGATAGGTAAACGAGAGACATATACTTCTCAATTCTCAATGCCTTAGTCAAACATGTCGACATTGGTGGTGGCAGGCGGATCTGCAGTAGGCCCGCTCGCACGTCTTCTCTCTAGTCGTCGTCGTTGTCGTCTATTCTCCGCCGCTGCTGATCCATCCACTGGCCCTTCTCCAGGAGGTCCAGGAGGTGAGGTATTGACAGAAGGAGTGATCCCACTCCAAGTACCGTGACTCTCAGCTAGACTTGACACTGTCTGGCCGAATTGGGCCGATGTGCCGCCTGGCAATAGCGACGGTGGCGCTGCCTGTGCTGGTTGCCCGGAGTAATATGCGGAATCTTTGCCTCTTCGTTTCTGCTTCGCATAGGAAGGGTTCGGGGGGTTCAAAGGGGCCATAGCATCCTCCTCCTCTGCTTGTCGTTCGGCGGCCGTCTCTGCTCGTTTTTGACTGGAGTCTCTTCGGTAACGTCGACGATACGACGGAGACTCGAGTCCGGAGATGCTGCTGGCAGAGTCTCTTCGACCGCGGGCTGCCTTTGCTTCCTCCTCCGTAAGTCGTCGAAGGGTCACGTTCCTGTCTTTATCATCATGTACCTTCATCTTGACACTAACACTGGCTGGAGATGCATAGCGTTCATAACGCGAATCTTCCTCGCCGGGGGCAAGTCTTGATGAATCTCGATCACCGGGCCGGCCTTGACGGGACCGCTGAGCCCGAGATCCTGGGGATATTCCTGAGGCTGTGGTCTCCGTAGGTGCCATAGGCGCCAGGATACCGTGGGGATCAGGTGGCATCGCAGGCATCGAGACATGCTCGCTGCTGCGTCTCGAGTGGTTTCCTGCGCGGCCGGCCACGGGAGGGAGATTTGATTGTGGGGGTAAAGTGCTCATTTCAGTAGGTGGGACGTAGTTACCTCGTGCAGGTCGGGGCTCAATAGTCGATTCCGACATCTCAGTTGACAAAACCGTCTCCGTAGGGGGGTATCCTGTTTGTCGACGTTGGATAGGTCGGCGATCGTCTCGCCTCGTGGGAGAATCGTATCCGTCAGCGGTGAACCTGGACAATGAGGTACCGGATCTCAAATCCTCTTCATCACGTAAGCGCTGCTCTTCTTTTGCTGCTTTCCTGTCTGCCATCTTCTTTGCAAACCATCCAAAGCCAAGGCCACCAAGCAATCCCTTCGCAAAGCCACCGCCAGACTTCTCGGGTTGTGGGCGTCGAGAGGGGCTAACATAGGATGAATAATCTGATTCCTGGAATTCGCTGCGGCCTGAAGCTGGAGGATATCGTTTGCCTCTAGGTGTCACAGATGGTGGAGGTGAGCTCAGTGCAGTTTCAGTATAACTTCCATCAGCAGCGCTCCTCATTTGTGACATTGCTGGCGGTGGAGGGCGGTTTCCAGAGGGAGGAAGTAGCGATGTGCGAGTGGCATCCGGTTCCCGTCTATTGTTGGGGGTTACGTCGCTGGTAATGTCAGTCCTTGTGAAGTCAGTCATGGTCGGGGCGCTCCGGGTTGCGCGGTGACGCCTGGGCGTTTCGGTCGACACTGCAGAATACTCGGAGTAGTCTTCATCTCGTGGTCGATCCTTTTTGGCGAACAGTTTTCCAAGGCCAAGGCCAGCCATGAACTTTGCGAATCCACCTCCGCCTCCGCCCCCAGCATTATCTTTTCGCGTGACATCCGAGTACTTTTCTCCGGTATATCCAGTGAGGTAGCTGGCTGAGCCAGTCCTAGAGGGTAGAACCTCTGGTCTCTGGCTACGATCAAATGAAGGGGATCGGCTGCGGACTCGGCTGCCATTGTCTGGGGTTTTGTTCTTGTTTCGTCCTCTTGCCAGAGCGGCCAGTCCACCGAGAGCGATAAACGGGCCCAGCCATTTGGCCTTGCTTTTAGGGGGCTCCGACTTGTACTCTGAGAAATACTCTGACTCTGTGTATCGAGTGCGTGTATCTTCTGTTGGCGCCAACTCTGACCGCATTTCTGATCGTGCTCCACCCATATAGTATTCCCGATGGGTTGCAGACCGCCAGCTCAAGACGAAATACAAAATGAGCAGGAAAAACATCCAGACAGCATAGAGAATAAACAAGTAGAGAGGCGAGCCATACAAGGTCAGACCCAGAGGAACTTGGGCAATGCCTAAAAGGGCAATCGCTCGGCCGAACCATTGGTGAATCATGATGCGCAAAGATATACTCTTGGCCACTCTGCGCACAATCCAACCACCGAAGAGTTGAACAAGGAAGAGAGTAAAGATGGCGACTCCGACTCCATGATGAGGGTTTGTTAAGCTTCTCTCTGGTCCGACTGCGAAGTAGCCCAGGATAAAGAGGGGAACCAGCAACAAGCCGGAAAAGACGTTGAGTTGGCCGTGATATTTGATGGCCCAACCAGGACGTCGCGAGTAAAATCTGGCTGTCATAATGGAGAAAGGGATGAGAAAGAGGAATATTATAACTCCCAGTAAGGCATGTGCTAGTACAAGACCATGATATTGCGTAAGCGTCGAAAATCTGTTTCCCATGCCTGTGTCTAGGTGTTAGTAGAACCTCAAGTATGAAATCGAAAAATATCTCCAATACCATTGTAGCGCATGGTTTCAAAATTAAGGCCCTGTAGGTTGGGCAGTAAAAAGGTATTCTTATCGAAATCCCATGTCCCATCTCCCACGACCTGGGTGTTTGAATCATAACTCACTGCACCAGGTGCAGAGAGTTCATCTTTTGCCGGCGCCATGATGGCGACGACAGGAAGGAAAGCTGTGTTTCAGACAGGATCGGGATGTCTCGCGCGGTGAGGCCCAGAGGTATTTTGAGTCCTCTTAGCGGTTTAGTTTAGTTCGTGTCTCGAGATCGGAATGATGAATGTGATGTGGCTATTGTTGATGACCTCACAGATTGCGTGTATGGTAGGTGTAGGTGTAGGTCGAGAGGCGAAGGCGATGTCGGATGTCTTAGGCTCTGAAGGCAAGCAGAAACATCTTGCCTGAGCTTCGCCGTGGTCGTCAAATCATAAAACTAGAGGCAAAAATAAGAAATGCCTGGATTTTGTGTAGGTAGAAAGAAAGAAGCTACAAGAAGTAGTACGCAAGCCAAGCTTGAAGACTACCTAGGTTAGTAGGTTGAGTCCATCTGGGAGGGAGACGGTTCGCACTTCCCGTCACCGTTGCCAGTTCAGTTGCTAGGGATGGTTGGTGGGGAAACCGCGGCGCAAGCTAGGCTAGCCAGCGCATCCATCATCCATCCATGATCCGTCTGTGCCTGCCAGGTTTGGACCTTTCTAGATAATTGTGGGCCAGGATACGTGCTCCTGATAGTGGGGCCGTCAGCGGTGAAGAAACGACGGGCCGTTAAGCCTTTCAACGGGAGGCTTCAATGCTATTGTCTGTGAAGAGTAATTGATTGACTGGTATGAACTGTCAATTAACTTGAAGCTAATATTAATAAATGTATGTATATTTCCACCCTGACTAAATGTTCTTCCAAGCACCTTTTAGATCCATCTCGGCACTGACTTGGAGGATGACTCGTCTCGCCCGTCTCGCCTCGCCTGGTTCTTCACCGTATCTATGCTTGAACCCACATAGTATTCCTTGAAAATGTCATATGCTTCGGCTCCGATTTGTTGGCACTTACTTGTCAAGCTTTTCACCACGAGGCTGTTTAAGGCTCCTATGAGTTCGCAGTACCTATGCAGGATGGCTAGATGGGTGCCCCAGACTGGACCATGTGCTGTTGTTACATGGCGGCCCAAGTTCCGGATGATCTGTTCGATTGTACCTGAAGAAATGCAGTTCAGGCTCCCATGAACTGAACTGGAGAATATACTATTACGTAGAGCTCATTTTACTGAAAAGCCAAGGCTTTGTTCCCTGAGGGACGCAGAAACTGGAGGGAGGACATCGTTATTAAGCCGAGATCTAAAGACCATGCAGCTGAGCTGCCACAGAGTTACACCAAAGATCTTTCTCCGCAGACACGCACACACTATTTATGCAGCCAAGAATTATGCAGACTGTCCTTTCTTTTGTCACCTTCTCTTGCTAGGCAGTGAGTAAGGTAGTCTAACAATTAAGCGCAGCCGATTAACGAAACAGCCCTCATGAAACAGTCCCTGGAATCCGCCCCACCCCACTATTGACTTCCAGGTTGTAAGATGTTGTTGGTTCACCCAAGGATTGGGACGGCAGATGCCTATGGACATGATCCAGAATATTTAGAGGTTTAGAGGATGAGTTGTGGTTCTGAGTTCAACTTATTCGAGCCACACTTCCAAAGCGAATTAGTTAGGATACCTAGTACAGCCCAAGTTCGTAACTCGTAAATGCCCCCATCATGAAGCATCATTTATTTGAAACTGGATCCTATTCCTACGAGCAAACTACCTCATACGCACCGTCTCAGCCCATCGGCATCACTATGGTGTGTCATGAGGGCAACTAGCATAAATAATTTCCCTATCATGCATGTCATTAACATTTGTTTCATCTATAGAAACTTAGCTTAGGGTATAAGTGACAGCGTTTTCCATGACTGCTGGATCGATGTAAAGTCTCGATACTTATTCACTCAGCTTGTCGACTGCTTCAATATTTACCGATATCTCAGTCTTTTATATTCATGTTGGCAAATACCTTTCTCGCTGCACTTGCGGCACTGTCCTCTTCTGCCCACGCCTGGCTTCCTGGTGGTGAAGCTCAAGGTCTTAACAGGCGTGAAGATGAAATCTTTGTGTATCCTCTACGCTCTGAAGGAGATAAGAAAAGGTGGCTTCCGGCCACTAAAAAGATCCGAGGAGTAAACCTCGGGTCTCTGTTCATCTACGAGCCCTGGATTGATAGCCAAGAATGGGCCAACACCGGATGCGAGGGACAAAAGTCCGAATTTGACTGCGTCATGAACAAAGGACAAGATGCTGCAGATAAGGACTTCCAAGCTCACTGGAAGCGCTGGATAAACCAGACTGATCTCGATGAGATGTTGAGTTATGGTCTCAACACTATTCGTGTCCCCCTGGGATACTGGTTGAAAGAGGATTTGGTTGATAAATCAGAGCATTTCCCCAAGGTATATATGATCATATAGAATCTTTTGGATGCCTGGTAGCTGACATTTGAAGGGCGGCTTGGAGTACTTGACCCAACTCTGTGGTTGGGCTAGTGACCGAGGCTTCTATATCATCCTCGAGTAAGAGAAGCGGCCCAGAGTCTTTAATGTTCTCTGCTGACCATTAACAGTCTTCACGGGGCTCCCGGTGCTCAAGAGCCCAATCAACCGTTCACTGGTCAATATGCTCCAACAGTCGGATTCTACAATGACTATAATTATGGGCGCGCGATTGAATGGCTCGAGTGGATGGCCGATATTATTCACACCAAGAAAGAATACCGCAATGTCGGCATGCTCGAGTTGGTGAACGAGCCACTCAACTGGGACCAAGCTATTGAGTCCCTGCGAGAGACGTATTATCCCAAAGCCTACAGTGTGCGTGATCCGTCACCGACAACCGGAATTGCTTCTGACAGTACCTATATAGGCCATTCGAAAGGTTGAGGATGATCTCAAGGTCTCCAGCAACAACCGCCTTCACATCCAAATGATGGGCTCTCTATGGGGTAGTGGTAAGCCCACAGAGTTCCTCAGCGATACCTCTTTCACGGCTTTTGACGATCATCGTTATCTCAAATGGGATACAAACGTCGAGGTTTCCCAAGACGCATACATAAAAGCGTCCTGCTCAGACGACCGCAATACTGATGGTCCTACAATTGTTGGCGAATGGTCTTTGGCTGTGCCAGATGATATTGAGAAGACTGATGCTTGGAGCCCCCAGAATCAGAAGGAGTTTTACACCAAATGGTTCTCCGCTCAAGTTCATGCCTATGAGAAACATACCCTGGGATGGGTATTTTGGACTTGGAAGGCCAACCTTGGTGATGACTACCGTTGGTCTTATAGAAGTGAGTTTCGGTCCATGAACGTTAGTAACTGATCACTAACAATTGTCAGATGCGGCGAGGGCTGGTGTTATCCCAAAGGATCTCGACTCCCTCCTCGGCGTGTGCTAGATGCATTTTCTTGAGGGTGTTTATCTTAGTTATGTGTAAACCTTTCTAAACCTTGATTAAACTATTGCTATACAAGAACTCTAGATGCGGATGAAGATTCAAGCTAGTTCCAGGTGAGATATCAGATAAGGAAAAATTAGATCAATCACTATTCAACATGGTGCTCCGTCAACTAAACCCCATGCTCATCTCCTCAGTACCAGGACCAACCATGATGCCAGTCTATATCCAGCAATAATAGAAATCATGATTCCCACATCTCGTCCGAAATGTGAATTTGAGTATCCATACTGATCTAGTACGGCCTGGCCATCGATCTTGCACTGATCCGCGAGGGCAGATTGGTACATACAGCGACATCCGTCACCGCAGCTATACACACGGTGCGCAAACTCATTGACCATCATTCCCTGGAACACATACTTCTGGTAGTCCCAGTAGTGAAAGACGTATTTGTAAAAAGCATTGAGGATCGTTGGAGGAACCATGAATCCTCCAACAGACATCCAGAGACCGTTTGCAAAAGCTACTAGAGCGAGCGAGATGACGAAGCTGGGGAAGAGCGAGGTCATGAATACAACGAGTGACTCTGCTGCGAGGAGATCAAGAAATAGCCATAAAACCCAGGTAAAGAATGCCTTCGCGGTTGGTTGGAAGTTGGAGAGCCAGTAAGAGATAACGGAGAAGAGGACGGAGATGAGGAAGAGGTAAGGAGCGCCGATGAAGAAGTTGGACACAATCAGTTCCGCTGCACCGTACAAGCCGTTTTGGTGTTCTTTGACATACTGAAGTCTGTCTTCGATGAAAGCAGGCACATATGCCACTGCCATGAAACTCATAAAGGCAGAACCAAAGAAGATGGCGTTGATGAAAGGCTGAATAGACTCTTGGTCAGGATTGAGTCTCACCCATACGGTGCCCATCATGATAGCCAGGCCAAGATACATAGCTATGCGAATGCCATAGGCTACAACGTCTCGGTAACTCTTAATGAAGCTTCGATGGAGAAGAGTCAGCGTGAGACTTAGCATGCTCGGTTTCTTCTCAATTGTGTCCACACTCCAAGTACCGCCTGCAGACTCAGCAGTATTGATCGTAGTCACAACTTCTCTTGCTTGCCGCGAGTCCTGCCACGCAGCTTGCAGCGTCTCCAGATTTTGTAATGCCTGGTCCCTATTCTGAGCAAAGTCAATGTTGACCAGCTCAAGAAGATGCTCCGCCGGGTTGACATATTGAGGCAGAGGAGATCCAATTTCGGCATAATAGTCCGTCACACTGTGTACTGGACCGAAGTACTGCGTCTTTCCACCAGAAAGCAAGAGTAGCTTGTCGAATAAGTTGAAAGTCGAAGTGGAGGGTTGATGGATAGAGCAGATGACGATAAGGTTGTTGCGTCTGGCCACCTCGCGAAGATACTTGACAACTTCGAAACTTGCAGCCGAGTCGAGACCACTTGTAGGTTCATCGAGGAAGAGGAGTTTGGGGCTGGTGATTAATTGACTCGCAACACCAACACGACGCTTCTGACCACCCGAGATGCCCTTACGAATAGGCGTTCCGATAAGAGTGTTGGCTTGCTCCATCAGGCCAAAGGAGTCGAGGAGGTTGTCGATCCGGATTTTTCTTTCGGTTTTGGACAGAGAGCTACCAAAAGTTAGACGAGTTTTGCTTCGTATAAGTTGTGAGAAATACTTGCCTTGAACTAGCGAGTCGTGATGAGAACTCGAGTGTCTCACGAACAGTCAAAGATCCAATAAGAGCATCCTCCTGCTCAACAAAGCACGAAACTTCTCGAAAATGAGCACGAGATAAGTGTTTTCCATTGACGTTGACCTCGCATTCGACGTTGCTCGCATTCGTCGGACGGCGTGCCAGAACGTTCAGGAGTGTTGTTTTGCCACAACCCGAAGGTCCCATAAGGGCACAAATCTCACCTGTAAGGAGCCCATTAGTTTAGGTATTGATAGGAGGGATTTAGGGAGGGGACCTGTACTAACCAGCTTCGACAATGCCTTCAACATTATCAACAATTGACTTTGGCTGCTTCGTATCGCGGTCTTTGACAATTACAGTAACGTTTCGCCAAGTGAAGTTATTGATTGTGGTGTTGAGAAGATGTTTTTCTGCAACAGGACGTTGTTCCGAGTCCATGCCGCTGTCAGCGTCGTCTGTCTTCTTGGCTCCCATGACGATGCTTTACAGATCAAGTGGTTGAATTATGAAGAAGGGATTTAGTAAGTAGTTAATTATAATGAGTTAATAGGTTCAGTCACAGAAGATGAATTAACAACTTGGGTACTCAGTGTGTTAAATACAAGAAGCAGTTTGTACTATAAGGTATACGTTTTGGGGTACAAAGAGGAGATTGTTTAAGCCCTCGGCGTCTTGAATATAGCCCGTGTCCTTCTTTTTCTCAGCTGAAACAAAAGGATGCGCGATCAACAAATTGATTGCTGACATAGATTCAGCCACAGCCGTTTCTGGTCCCCGAGCTGACGCAGTCGATGAATGGGTGCCCGAGATCCGAGATCTAGCATTCCTATTGGATGGTATAACTGGGTAGGTTAGTAGGTAATGAGACTATGAGTACCTACAGTAGATCAGCTGCCGGATTAAAACTCATCAATATGGATTCAGAACAGAAAATCTACAGGGATTTTTGAATTCAATTCCTGCTTACTCTTACCACTCACTTTCTTCTGCATGTGCATGTAGCTTTCAGCTCTGAGTAAGCCAGCCCGACTCTTCCTATCCCTGGACAATAGGGCTGAGTCTCGACCGGGGTCTCCGACGAGCCGAAGCCTCAAGTGCAGGGGCTGGTTGATTTGATAAACAGCGATAACTAAGTCTTGAGGATCCTCATTTATATTGAGAGCGGATTCTACTCTTTACAGCGCGACGTTGAATAAAATATTCCACGAGGACGTGCACCCGTATACCCAATTTAGCAATGTTTCAACTTCACACTGCATACTAGTGCCTAGGTACTTAGCTTTCGATGACGCCTGCAGGCCAGGAATAACCTGGTAACTATCCGTATGTCTCAGGAGGAATGACGAATAAGTAGTCAAAAGAGAAAATAGGCCAACCATTACGTTGTGCCTATTTTTAATTCTTCATTAGGAGATCCTATCTAATGCAAATAATGTGTCGGGTCATCTCTAAACCGAGACCCCCACTTGATATCAGGTCCCGAAGTTCGATATGCTACAAGTTCCCCAAGTCTCAGGTCCATTACTTAGTTCCATCATCCACCCATTGGCCCATCATATGAGTAATGCCCTGCATACTCTCAAACTCTTGGATGATCGAATCATCGGCCGCAATCCTATCCATCGCCTCCTCTTGAGTAATACCAATCCAAAACTGAGGCGTTGATCTGTGCTGTTTCTTAACGCGATAAATCCCTTGCGCAATACCCTTAACAGAACTTCTCTCACGCTCAGCAGCACTCCATACCAGAGACATTCTTGTAAGAGCACCAATGTTGAGACGAAGAAACTGGCGCAGGTCATTATCGCTGTGAGGCGTATAGAAAAGAGCCCATCTGTTGAGGTGGGCTATAGTTGACATTGTCACCACGTAATTCAGGAAGTGAGTGGGAGAATTGTGCGCGGCTCTATAGGCGATAAGTTTGCTGATCTCTGTGGCAGCCTTCATCGTTGATTTTGTGTGGTTGTTGAATGGATCTGCAGATGGCCCAGTGCCACGAGACGTGCTTAAGTTGGTTAAATGGCTCGGCAATGATTTTAATTGTGAATATGGTTGATGTAGAAGAATGGATGTAGCATGGGTGACCATACAAGCCTGGAACATCATCTCATCAAGACTACCATGTTGACATAGAGCGTCCCGTTTCGATTTGGGCAGACCATACTGCCAGTTGATGAGTAATGTCTCGATATCACGGAGGTTTTCGTCATCGGGTCCAGAAACTGGAGGGATTCTCAAGAGCTTGCCGAGGTTCCGAGCGGATTGTATGCGATAGGCGAAGGATGAGAACTTGCGGCTCATATCAGATAAATCCTTTTCGTTTATGTCTTGGAGATGGATAGGTTCGGGAATATCCTGTATATTAATTTAGACAGACTCAGCTGCACGGGAAAACAATGGTCTTACACCAGATAAATATTCATGTTCCTCGCAAGGTAGTGCAACTTCAGAAGTTACATCGAACAGCTGAAAGCTGGTACCCCGATGAACTCCAGCGATCAGCCCGTCCACCACAAAAAGTTCCCACCACGTCCGCCGCCAACTCTCCTCTATCATCGGCACGCCTCGCCCATGACTTGTTGCAAATTTCCACGTATTGAGACCAATCTCAGTGGCAATGCGTTCAACACCAAGCAATATTTGTCTCGCCTGTTCCTGCTGGCCCTGCCCATCCAAACCGATCAGAAGGAGTAGCAAAGCTTGGACTAGAAAGCCGTCTTTACAACGACGCGGTTCGTAGATCAATTGGTGAGCTTCTTGGAAGAAACGACCCCGATGTGGAGTTGCTGGAATGTGCAATGAACCAATCCAGCGTATTACAGCGAGTACAGGCGCCACGGAGCTCTCGTGAGATATCATCAGGAGTGACTCTTTCGGTAACACAAACGGGTGAGAAGCATAGAAATAATTGTAGAAGGCGTCAATACAGCGTTCAGGGAGAGTCGGTGTCGGAGGATGGAAAATGCTTTGTTCGTGTTGTTGAGTTGCGAACAGGTTGAACATATCGTCCGATGTACCCGGTATATCGTGCGGTCCATAGTAGAACATGTTGCTCTCCATACTATTGCTAGCGTCCAAGGTAGGATCGAGGAAGGGAGTTGATACCGCTGAGTTGTACATGTCGTCAGCCATATTTGGACTCAAAAGGCCAGATGAACTGATTGACGGAGTACGCGCTGATCTCGCTGAGATTGAACTTTCGCCACTACGAGTTCTTGTTCGAGCAGGAGATACACCGTGCTTCTGGCTATGTTTCTGAGCAGTTTTTCGCCGAGGACCCTTGTAACCGCGTCTTGAAGCAACATAGACACACTCGGATCCAGAGCTCAGGCAGCGAGAGCAAGGGTTCACACCGTCACATTTCAGATGCCTGCCCCGCTATCAAAGGTACTATGTTAACTCGATGGTACTTATTTTAGGGAGAGACAGGACGCACGCAAGCCAGACAAGCGGCTGGGACAGAAGTAACATTGATACGGCTACTCTCCGCGGTCGTAGATGTCGAGCCACAGGGTGATGCCCTTCCATCAACACCGGAACTGGGAGAATTAGAGTTGGAAGATAATTCTTCTGTGCCTGAGTATACATCGTCTCTGTTTCTATTCAGAAGAGCTTGTTGGAAGGAATTCGGATTGTTCATCGTAGGAGGATACCACATATAGGAGCCGTTCAGAGGAACTGAATAGAAAGAATATGGTTGAGGAGAAGGATAAGGCGAAGAGGAGTCGGCAGGGGTGTTCGAGAAGGTACTACTCTTTTCGTCCATTGAAACAAGTTATGGAGACTGGTAAGTGGCTTTCGAAGAGGTCAATCGAGGTTATGGATATAGTCCAATCGTTGGTGTTCCGGGAATGAGGCGCCGGTGATAGTGCTGGCGTGTTTATAGGGCTGAGTACAACTGCTGACTGTGTCTTAGTCAATTCAAGATCTAAATGCCGCTTCCTAAAGAAGTCGGCCGCTTCGTTCAGATGTTTAGATGAACCTTGCTTAGCCGCCAATGACGATGGCTGTGGAGGGTGTGAAGGATTTATATCTAAGATGCCAGTTGACCAGTCGAACCACACCTTTTTTCATCAATTTAGGAACAAGATGCAAGCTTAGCTGCGAAGAACATGGAAGAAGATTAATAATAGGCATGGATACTTGGGGTGAACGCGTTCCAGGATCATCGGCCTGCCTAGGTACGACGTATATCCTTCCTCAGGCACAACACACAAAACGTCATGCCACAGACTAGACGAGCCTAACTCCGACTCATGCAAAAGGACCCCTGGTTGTCGATCCAAAATAGGCCACTTACACGACATGTTTGTTGCCATCGTGGAGGCTGTGGACGGAACCCGGCACTTCTTTTTAGAGCAAACCGTATATAGCCAAGCGTCTCACAGCTTCAGCCCTAGTAGTAGCGGGAACCAGGGATCAGGGAACAAGGATTCAGAATAATTCTCGTAGTTTGGGGCCTCTTTCATTACTCGAGGTTGCATTGTCATGTTGTCGGTCGTGCCGTAGGTCTGAACTGACAGGGTTGAGGCTGATCCGACTTCGAAGTGCAGGCAAAGAGTCGTATCAGCCAGTAGGGTTAATTAAAATGGCGGACACCTGCCCAAACTGTCGGTGCCACATGTTGCGCAAAACTAGCCTTATGAGGTATATATGAGGACTAATCTGAGTTACCAAGTCCCCCTGTGGATTTGATATGAGACTAGAGGGTTACTGTATGTACCGTATCGTGAGGAGCTTAAAATTATTTGCGGGCGTTGCATCAGAGTAAGTAGCCTGCCAACATAAGGGCGCGTGTAAGTGAATGGCAGTGTCACGAGGTCCAATAACGGACGGTATCTTTCTTGAGACCCGTTCATTCTGATTCTAATGAAAGTCCACTAAACTCGGAAACCAAATCAGGCAGGTGTCATTTCCTCAAAACCAATAAATGTAGACATGAAACTCCGTCATTTCTCTCCCATAGGTGGCCCTCATCCCATTTCAGTTGCCGGCATTATACATCATGTCCATATCTGTAGCCTCAGCCGCATCCCGACATTTCACTTGGTCTAGGAGACTGACAGGGGATCCAATAACGAAGACGTAGATCTCTAACGGTTGGTCAGGCCGGCACTCATATGTCATGATCCCGGTGTGCCAACATCAGGCTGCAGCCGTTAGGGGGAAACGGGGATGTTTCGGCAAAGCAACACTGCGGTAGTATGTGTATGCATTCGTACCAACCTAGAGGAACTTCAGAGCTGCGGAGATGATAGATCAATTCAAGCCACGTTTTTGGGCTTACTCGAGCCAGTGTGCTATGTACGTGAGCCAGTTCTGGAACTAGCTTCGAATGCAGCGCGCCTACACTTAAAATGGAGCCCGCGGCCCACAGTCAGTCAGTCTGTCTGTGTTGCCGCTGTTGCGGCATCTGATTACTATACTTACCTACTCCACGGACCACGTACCCGGTATTGTTGTGATGGCTTACTGAGAGCCGATGAGTGTTCACCCCATAATTAGTAAGAGTTTACAAGCTCCTATGGATACAATTGGTTGGGTTGGTAGGATGCCGTCCTTGTTTTCCACACGCTGACTCACTGAAGCATCATTGTAGAGTTGAACTGCCATCATCAACCTTAAACAAGCATCAGGTCTCTTGATATTTTAGCGGCGGCCGCCTGCATTAAATGCCGGACCTTAGACTGGAAGTCCGGCTTAAATCCCCAACGAATCATATTACAGGTTTTGGGTGGCAGCAAATTCCCATTTCAGTTAAGCTTAATACAGGGTTGCTGCATACCTACAGTACAGTAGAAGCTAGACCCAGGCAGACGTTTACTCAAGTCAAGTACCACCAGCGGTCTGCTTAACAATTTTGAGATGAGTCTATTACGAGCAATGGAACTTGACTGGTCTGATAGCTCTTGGCATAATTCTTCAATTTCCTCAACAACATGCTCTAGGGAACACCATGAACGTAACTGGCAGTTGTTTAAAGACCCTGGTTTTTGAAGGAGTGATTTACACATGACTTCCCCTTCCGCTCGGCATTCATTCATCTGTCCTAGCCAGCCTGTCTTATTCGTGGCAGGATGGTAAGCCGGTTGCTTACATGAAGTTACAGTTACAAAAGAGATCGGCAAGATAGACGAGGGTGTCGGGACACGAGTCAGTTTCTACCCTGTCGAAGGATTTAACGAGTCGGATGCGGGAATTCGTATATGCCATCTATTGCATGCTTTTTTTTTAGCGATATCAACATGAACTGTTAGCATTCGGATCATTGTCTCCGTAGGTTGTTTGTCTTTACGTATGGTCTGGGACGTCTTATCATAGAACCCACCAATCAATGCCTCAATACAACCTAGCATGTCCCCCGCACTATCAAATGAGGTAGTTCTAGCCTCTCAATCATCCAGTGACAAGAATTTCATCACCTCACAGCGAGCATTCCCTCTGCCACCTTATGCCCTGGTTAGCTGCACAGCCTCTTAACCCCGAGCTTAAAATAACCTGCAGTACCTAGGGCACATTGGCATAATGGACCCGGTATCCCTTGCCGGCTTGGCGCTGGGAGTTGCTTCCATCAGCTTGCAAGTCTATACGGGATGTATTCAAGGTATTTCTTGCTATTATTACCATCATCATGCTTAAACACTGACATTCCTCAGGGATACAGCTTCTCGTGACAGCACTAGGCTATGAAGATGATTGCAAATATCTCAACCTGCGCCTCAGGATGGAGCAGCAACGTCTATTTTGCTGGAGTGAGGCTTCTGGACTCCTGGATCTCGATGCCAAGAATCAAGACAAGGTCCTGAACTCAAATGTGTTCAATCTCCACCGCCAGACCGTAATTGATCTACTAGTTCAAATCCAGTGCCTGTTCAATGAGTTCACAGAGTACCAGCAGAAACACAACAATCTCTCTACCGTCGTGGACAGAGATGGTGTTTTGGATGCTCCGGAGAAGGATGCCAGGTTATCAAACTATCCTATGAGCGAGAAGAAGCGAAATTTCATCAAGAAGGCCATGCTTGGACTAAAGACAAAGTCTTCTGAAAGTTTTACTAGGCTAAGGTGGACTTCATTTGACAAGGAAGGGTTTGAAAAGTTGCTGGCCAAGTTCTCTGTTCTTAACGACAACATGACTAATATTCTCGATCACTCCTTGCAAGTCGAGATTCGCAACACTGTACAGGACACCAATCGTGGGGTTTTATTGCTACATCATAAGATAACCGATTTGAGTCATCTTGTGTTAGCTCTCAAGTCCCAACTCGATGCAGGCCCCCCGGGTGGGCAGATGGTCAAACTAGAAAGGGAGGCCAATGCTGACGCCCTCCGACAATTTTCTAGACTGGCCAAGTTCAAGGCGTTTAATGAGACAATCGATCCAAAGTCAGATGGCGCGACAGTTTTTGACGAAGCCGCTGCAAAGTTTCTTGATCTTGCAAAGCCGGGTCATCAACGCAATCTCTTCGTACCGCGATATCTCATCGAGTTAGATCCTTCGGTGGATGAATCAGATGCTCCACGATGCGAAGCCTTTATGAAGACAGCTGAAGGTAAGAAGAAAGTTTGGGTCGAGTGGAAGGACTATGACAACACAGATACCCAACCAAGTTCACTCTCCAAAAGGGATATCATCGAACGGGTTCGCAAACTTGCTGCTCTTTTGAATCACAGTCCCAAACCTGAAGCTTTTCGCACTCCTCACTGCCTCGGTTTCTTCGATAAGGCAGACCCGAACATCGCCGAGGATGACGTTGACATTCTTGATCGACGACTTGGCCTAATCTTCGAGCGCCCATCCGATGATAACTTGCATGCCTCGCTCGCGCCTGTCTCTCTCCGTGAGCTTCTTCAGGACTCCAAAGTTCGCAAACCGCGTGTAACTGATCGGGTATGTATGGCACATGCTATCAGCAACTGTCTTCTCTATCTCCATGCCGTCTACTGGCTGCACAAGGGTCTTCGCAGCCACAACGTGCTATTCTTCCGAACACGTGATGGACATGTGGATTACCGGCAACCATATCTTTCCGGGTTTGACTTCTCACGACCTGGAGGCTCAGATGAAATGACTGATGCGCCGGGAGACGACGCAGAGCATGATCTGTACCGACATCCAAGGGCCCAGTCGAACCGCCGGCGAGACAGAGAACGTTCGAAAAAGAGCTTTGACATTTATAGCCTGGGGGTTATTCTGATTGAATTGGCCCATTGGCGGCCAGTCGAGGATGTTCTCAATATCGATATGCGTCGTGCACGCGGACGACCTGATCTTGTGCGCGGCGTTAGGGAAGCTCTACTGAAAGAAGACCGAGTCGCGGATGTTGGTGCCGATATGGGAGAGAGATTCGAGGATGCGACCAGGAAATGCTTGGCCGGGGGTGAGCAGTTGGGACTCAAGGAAGGAGATAACGAGACACAGGACGAAGTTGCTGAAAAGTTATCTATGAGATTTTATGAGGATGTTGTAAAACGACTAGAGGGTGTTGTTGTATAGGCTCAAGGGCTTGCGTTTGGACTTGCCAGGACCGAATGAAATGAATGACGAGTGCATGGATCCATTGTATATATGACTATGGGATGAAATCATTAGAATAAAAAGCTATCAATAGGTTGTCGCGTCACTATCATTAGCCAACCACGATATTCCTTTGATTATCCTTTCAAGGGAATCGTGCCTGAACGCCAGAGCTGTACTGTATCCCTATCCTTGACAAAACAAATCGATTAACAGCAGCAGTCTAGACATTCAAAACAGCAAAGACCGGCGCAGATACCACAGCAAATAGCCTGGAAATAGTCTTAGTTAATGGGTTGCCAATGACGAGTTGGTTGGTTATTCTTACACCACCGTCTTTGCCTCCTCGTATACTCATATCAGGCTGTTCCATTGACATGGGCTGAATTGGACGCTGTTACAGGTCACAAGTCAGTAAGTTTTGCTGAAATCTAATTGAGCATTTTGTGTTGTTTTGTGTTGTGCTGTCTTGTCTTGGCGAAACATTGAAAATGCTCGGCGCAGGCCAAGCCTGAAGTTCGTGGGTGGCATACCGGCTGTTCCGTGCTAGTTCGTTCGGCAGGAAACGCTGCAGGGACTGGTTCGCGGGGCATTTGCATTGGTGCAGTAGTAGCAGGCATGTTGAAGTTTTGAGTTGAGGGTGTTCGAGAGGTTTAGACAGCGTATATGAGTATAGGAATTGAGGTTATTGACAAGCAATTGGCTACTACGGGTTGAAAAGAGAAGGAACGAAAATAAGGCTTCAACAAAGAGCGCAACATTGGTGTTATAAGGCTCCAGCTCTCAAGCAGCTGATTATTATCATACAGGGTCCACGGTCCGGTACAGGCGGGCCCTTTAACTCAGATCTGGGGCTGACATGATTTGCCTGGGGCACATGGACTTGTCCCCAACAACAATTGAACAACGCCTGACCTGGGCCTTTCAGTGCCGTGACCTCCGAGCGAGGTCAGCCGAAGCCCACATGGGATTTACTCCTTTCATCCTTTGCTGCAAATCATCATATCACAATTCGGCAACTATCAACATCATGATGACTTGAGAGATACTCCCTACACGCATCATCAGACTCTAGATCCTAAGTACCACCAAAGTCTCGCGTGGCTGCTGATGCGAACTGCTCTCACACGGACGGCGTGCCTGATGCTCCAGGCTAAAGAGACAAGAGCAAGAGCGAAGAAAAAAAGGGAAAAAGGCCGAGAGGAAACAGTGACGTATGCTTGACGAGCTATGTATTTTTTTGAGTGGTTGCAGGCGGACCCCTGCCTGCGAACCAGCCTACCTAATTGCTCTGTTACTGTAATGTTGCATGTTTCTCGAAGAGTTGGAGCCACTTTCTCGGCAACCTGATTGAAGCTCTTCACCTTGATACGCGTATTGTATTGCGAGTTCATTCTAAGAATAGCTATACCATTCGGCCGTGTTATTGGCGATGGCTGGAAGTTTGATAGCACTGTTATAACGGCGGAGCATTAGTCAAGCCACTTCAACAACGCCAAAGCCGAGGCTGTAAATAACTGGGTAAGACTAATTTTTGTAAGTGCAGCCAGGAATAAAAGGGCAATCCGTTCAACGTCTTCTTACAATCGAAACTTTAAATCTACTATCGAGTCCTTATCTCCAAATAATCCTTAGAGCAAGGCGGTGGTTCATGGCTCTTTTGACCAGCAATCATGATCAGAGAGTGTTGTGAGTAATAGATAGGATTGTATTCTATCTTCCTTGTTGTGTTCAAGATCCCTTTGGTAATATTCGTTTTTGTATTTTCTCCAAGTTCAATTACTACCTTAATGGAGTAGATGATTAAGACTAACACGTTTGTATGTGAGGACTGACATATCACAATTATATCTCAAACGGTTGAATATTAAAGTGATATTATCTCAATATGGGACCTCTGGTTTACCTGTATTTCCAAGAAACCGAGGAACTGCCGAATACCTAGAAGCCCAGTTGTCCAATTCATACTTGGTACAGGGTAGGCCACCTGGTCGCACCAAATATATAGATAAACAACTGACACAATATTGGGTCGCGCATGACCCCAATCGACCTGAGTAGTACAATAATTGATGACAAGTTAATCATTAAGTATCGCATTTCTCTAGTACAGTTCTCCCATAATGCTGGGGCACTCACTCCTTGTCATAGCACAACGTCCATTCCAGAGAACTCATGAGCCACATATGACTTATGAGCGCGAACTGTAAAAAATACGGCACTTGGATGAAACATGAGTCTCGCAGGGTTGGTCATCCATAAATGTTTCTGTCACAAGACTTGTACTCAACTCAACAGCAGCCATGCCTTCCTAAATCTAAGATACTAACCTACACAAAGAGAAAGGTACGGATATGACCCATTGCTTTCCATCAGACCTACAAGATAGAGGTACCTTATGTCAAAGAATAGGTAAAGTTAGATACTTTCCTAAAGCAGCTTTTCCCTCGAAATTAAGATTTACCGACAATTCCCCGCTGAAACAATCCATTCATGGAAGGAATGTGAGGTGGCAGGTGGGGTGTCTTGATCCGGGGGGAGACTAAGCCACTGAACAGCGAACCTATGATAGGTAACTAGGCCAGGCCTGCAACCTCCAACATCTTGCCAAGGGGCCATGTGTTTTTGCGTCAACTAAACGATGCGCCCGCTCTAAATTGCTCTCATACTTTGCATTCACTTGATCCCGATGGCTTGAGTCTCTAGCTTTGCCATTCTTTTTGCATCAATTCTGCCCCGACCGATCTCCTCGACCCCCTTTCGACCGCCAGTTCTCTTCGGCTTGGCTCCTTGGCTCCAGCTCGCTCGCTCCCTGTTGGACGGACAGGGTTGCCGTCATCTCGCTCACCCTCGAACTCCTCAACCGTCATCGTCTCTAATCGCCGATATTCCCTCTCACGATGGCTTCACATGGCCAATATCCTCCCGCGCACATGATGCCCAACAAACATCATCATGCCCCCTACGGCTCTGCTACTGTGGCTCTCCCTGGAGGCGCTCCGGCTGGCACCTTCGCTCCAGGCACCAAGATCCAAGTGGGCAGCCACCGCGTGGTGATCCAGAAATACCTCTCAGAGGGAGGCTTCGCCCATGTATACCTCGTCAAGCTGGCCAAGCCCGTTGATGGCACTGATCAGGCTGTCTTGAAGCGAGTTGCTGTCCCCGATAAGGACACCCTGCGGGGCATGCGCACCGAGGTCGAGACAATGAAGCGCCTCAAAGGCCACCGGCCGATCGTCACATACATCGACTCGCACGCCTCTGAGCTCCACGGAGGAGGTTACGAAGTTTTTTTGCTCATGGAGTTTTGCAATGGCGGTGGCTTGATCGATTTTATGAACACCAGACTGCAACACCGCCTAACGGAGCCAGAGATCCTCAACATCTTCACCGACATCGCCGAGGGTGTCGCGTGCATGCACTACCTAAAGCCTCCACTGCTACACCGCGATATCAAAGTCGAAAACGTTCTTATTACCGCCAGAGGGTCTTCTAAACGATTTAAGCTTTGCGATTTCGGCTCAGCAGCATCACCTCGTCCCGCCCCCACTACCGTCACCGAATGTCGTCTTATGGATGAGGATGTTCAGAAGCATACCACGATGCAGTACAGGAGTCCCGAGATGATCGATGTATACCGCAAGCAGCCGATAAATGAAAAGTCTGATATTTGGGCATTGGGTGTTTTGCTGTATAAGCTGTGCTATTACACTACTCCTTTTGAGGACCAGGGCCAATTGGCAATTTTGAATGCCAGTTACAGATTCCCCGGTCACCCAGTTTTTTCTGATAGGCTCAAGAAACTGATTGGTAATTCTCATTGGCCCTTGGTATTTATTGCAGGACTAACATGAGTTCCAGCATCAATGTTGAGAGAAAACTTACAAGATCGACCAAATATTTATCAGGTATTAAAGGAAGGATGTGCCATGCAGGGGCGTGATGTCCCTGTTCAAGATGTAAGTTTAAGATTATTGGGGAAGAACTAACACTGACGATGGACATAGATTTATAGTGGCCGTTCTCAGTCTCACGCAAGAACCGATAGCCCTCAACCCAAGCCTCATAAATCGGAACAAGCACCTGCTGTAGGTGCTGTATTCTCGCGAGCCGAACCTCAGAAGCAGGTGATTCCTGATGTTGTGCCAATGAGAAGAGGAAGACCGACCGCTTCTCCGGCTCCCGCTAAGGCAGCACACAAGCCGGACGCTTCTCCAATGCGGAAGACTGAGGGAGACCCTTTCGCTGCTCTTGATTCTAAAGCTGCTTCTAAAGGGTTTGATGAACTGTCATCGAGATTTCCCACGCTCGACCAATTCTCACTGCTCCACGACCAGGGGACCAAGTTCGATTTTGACGTTTCCTCACCTATCTCACCTGCAGGCAATACCTCATCGGATTTGAATGAGAGAGTGACGGCACGACTGGCCGAGGAAGCATTCGTAGCCCCCAAAACTGAGCCCCCTCGTCCGAAACCAGTGTCTAGGACACACTCAGTCACACCGGTTGGGCATCAGGCGGCAGTCGCTACACCTCCTCTGGAGCCTCCTTTGTCCAAAACTTTATCCGCACCAAGTAGACCCGATATCAGCAGGGCGCAGTCAATAATCAGCAACAACCCTGAGTTACAGGCGATATCTTCCCAGTCCAACTCACGATATGTCTCTACAGGCACAATGACATCGACCCCGCCACTAGAGAAGTTCCCACGAGAGGTGGAACCGCCTGCTCAGCGCGAGATTCCTGATTACTCTCGGTCTAGTAGCGCCACAAGGCAGATGGATTCAAGTGCAGGGCAATGGAACACGGAGGAGCCCCGCCCTGCGGTCTCACAAAGAATCTCATCTTACCAGCAACCTGGTCATGAACGTCAGCCATCTTCATCTAGACCATCACTTGAAGGAGGTCGTCCTCGTGCTGAGTTCTTAGAGCCTTCGGCTCGTGCTTCACCTGCTCCTTCGCGACCACGACCCGCTAGCACAAACCTCGAAGGCACAACTCTCGATTTCCTGCGTGAGAGGGAGGCTGCGTCACGCTCATCAAGTCGGCCGCCCCAGTCTCATTCTCCTTACCAAGAGCCTGCGGACGATCCGCGCACATCGAGTGACATGGACTTCTTGAGGAGTCTTGAGGATTCGGAGCGGACTAAGTCTGGCAAACGTTCTAGCTTGACATCGCTTTCCGGCAACAAGAACATTCTTGCAGGAAAATTCGGGGATGCCTTCAAGCGTTTTGAAGGCAGCAGCTCTCCTAACAGAAACACATCACCACAAAGAGACATGGCACGCCGCGATCTTACTCCCATCGCGGGCTCCGAAGCAACTGATGGGCGCAGTGACGATGGTCATGTCCTTGAGGACGAGGACCGCATGACACCTGAAATGAGGCGGGAGATGGAACGCTTGAAGCTTCAGGAAGAGGAACAGCGGGTGGAAGCAGCACAAGCCGAGTATCGAAGGAGAGTCGCTGCAGGCCAACGTGGGCCTCCCGTTCCACCCAAGAGTATCGGAGGGGTTTCCCGCGCTGTCAGCATTCAGAACCGAGTTCAAAGTCTTTTGAATGAAGATCAAAAGCCCTCCAATATCCAAAGAACTGCCCAAGGATATGGAAAGTATACTGATACCCCTGAGGCTGGTAACAAGCCCGAGAAATCCTCCCCGGGAGTGCCTAAGAAGCCCTTGACCGTGGCGAAAACCCGAGTCGATGCCCCTCAGGCCCGAGGACCTTCTGCAACATCTTCCGCCCCCCCATCTCTTGCATCCAAGCCCCCAGCGAAACCTCCTGCTCCAAAGAAACCAGTGCACCTTAACAGCCTGCCTACCGGCCAGCGGCCATCATCACCTCAAAAGCCGACGCGGGCCCAGACATCGTCAGAGCAGCTTATCGAATTCCCTGGGCAACAAATGGTAGATATGACAGCTAAAGAGAAGGACGATTACCTCCAGGACTTTTCCAAACGATTCCCCAGTCTGGGCTCGATTGAGATGGTCGAGCGAGAAATTGGGGGACAGAACGGAGGATCAAGCCAGTAGATAGACATTTGGTGAGGGAATCTAGAATTGCCATACTGCACATATATTTGAATATATATACTCAGCGCACAGCATCCAGAATGTTTCTGGTAAACAAAAACACACCTGGAAATGGGTGAGGATCATCATGTAGGTAGTCTATATGGTGGGGTTATGCATATATCCGTCCAAGTATCTTATCTTATCTCCCAATATTTTTTTTCGGTCTTTAGTTTCATAGTGACTTGGGGAGAAGCTTTCTGCATCGACTATCTTTCAACAAAACAAATTCGACAAAATGGCCAAACGCAAGAGACAAGCTGTCGCCCAGAGCGAACACGCTGCTGAGCCTTTAATTAAGAAGAAGGCAAAGGGTGCCCAAGTCTTAAAGGAAAAGGCTCCAGCACCCGCGACGAAGAACACCACCTCTGTAACCGCCTCGAATGCGACCGAGACTATTCAGATCATCGTCGGCTCCTACGACCGAATTCTTCACGGAGTGATCACTAGGCTAGTTAGAGTCGAAGGCAAGGTGAAGGTTGAATTCGCCGACACATTCCTTTTCAATGCCCATACCTCAGCGATTCGCTGCGTCGCTGCGTCGCCTATCTCAGCGCCCGTTCCTGGACAGACACAGAAGGTCATGGTCGCCTCCGGGAGCACCGACGAGCGCGTCAATGTTTACAACCTGTCGGCGCATCCCCCGAGCCGAAAGAACCAGGAAATTCTGGCCAAGGTGGCCCCCCGACCGATTCTTGAGAACCCCAAGAACCGAGAGGTTGGCACGCTACTTCACCACTCTTCGACTGTGACATCGCTGTGCTTCCCTACACGATCAAAGCTCCTATCGTCGAGCGAAGACTCTACAATTGCGGTTACACGAACACGAGATTGGTCCCTGCTTAGCAACATCAAGGCGCCCATTCCCAAGCCTCAAGGTCGACCTAGCGGTGACACAGCGCCTTTCGGAGGCACACCATCTGGTGTCAACGATTTTGCCATCCACCCCAGTATGAAACTCATGATCAGTGTTAGCAAGGGCGAGCGTTCAATGCGATTGTGGAACTTGGTAACTGGCAAGAAGGCTGGAGTATTGAACTTTAGCAAGGAGATGCTACAGGAGGCTGGTGAGGGAAAGCATTCTACTGGAGAGGGTCGACGAGTTGTTTGGGGAAGCGTTGATGGAGTGGATGAGTTCGCAGTAGGATTTGATCGGGATATTGTGGCATTCGGCATGGACAGTGTGCCCAAATGCAGGGTGATGGGATCAATTCGAACAAAGGTGCACCAGTTCTTTTATGTTGTACTGGATAAGGATGGGGATGCGACGGTGTTGGCCGTTGCAACCGAAGACGGCCGCATCCTCTTCTTCTCCACCAAGGACTCGGATCTTACACAACCTGACTCGGAGGACAAGAAACTCCCGACGGCCAAGTTGATGGGTCAAATCAGCGGCAAAGCGGATGGAGTCCAGAGCCGAATCAAGGACTTTGCAGTGGTTCCGAGTGCGGAGGACGCCTCGACGCTGTACGTTGTTGGCGGGAGCAGCGATGGACGGATCCGCGTGTGGCGGGTTGGAGTCTCGGAGCTGCAGGGTAACAAGACAGGGGATACCAAGGGAGAGCTGTTGGGGACGTATGAGACGCAAAACAGAATCACATGCATGACGGCGTTTATGATGATACCCCGGCCAGAGGGAGTTGAGGATAGCGAGGATGAGCTGGATGAGGAGGAGGAAGAGAGCGATAGCGATGAAGAGTAAATGGGAGGACAAAATGCATGTTATTGGCTGGAGGTTTGTATGTTTTGACAACTACCTAAGTACCTTACTGTACTGTACTGTATGTGTAGGTAGGTAAGGTAAATTAATGTTGACAGTGATGATGCTGTAACCTGGTGAGAATCAGTTGTTTTATGTGCCCAGAATCACATGCAAATCGAAACATACATGCCATTCGATTCGCCACGCATTCAGTGAGTTTGCACCAGGATCAGACCGGTCAGAAATAAGTTGTGTGTAGGTACGGTTGCAGCGCAGTATCAACAGTTACGGTACAAGCAAAGTGCTCTGCAGTTTATTATTACCCCATTTGTCTTCCTGGGTCACAGCTCAGGACCAGGCAGCCAGGCAGACCAGGCCAGGCCAGGGGATTGCTGATCGTGTACTGTATGTGCTTGAATCACGAGGGGTCGCAAATGCAAGTCAAAACAGAGGGGAAGGACTCTTTTTTAGTCTGACCAACCACGGAGTCTCGAATTCAAGCTTGAGGCGTTTGAGTGTGGGGTAATGGACGGGATCGGGTGGATGCGCGGATGATGACTGAATGTCAACAGTCGGTGATTCTATTCTAAAGAGTTTGTATAGGATAATGCTTTCTAATCAGTAGGCAATTGAGATTGAGAACTACTGACACCGCAGAATTCTAACGTCCATAATGGAATCCATCTTGCAGTAGGTACCTACCTTAGGTATCATCAGTGACAATGGATGGATCTTGTTCAAGAAAGCGGCGGGGGAACTAATTCACTGGGGGCAGGAGCCCGCGGCTCTCAACAGCAGCCAGCAGATGCAGGTAAATGGGGCACAGCTACGTAATACCTGGGGCCCTTTAGTCGTGAAACTGCCCGTATCTGGGTCTTGTGAGCATGTGAAGAACAATCTTCAGGCTCTTCTTCTCGGCTAGGACCACCTGCCGACTCTTTTCTTTCCTCACTCTCTTCCTATCTTGCTCAGGTACTACTCTCTAAGTATTTTGGGTTTCAAGGCTTGCTATTAAACTCTCCTCTTTATCTACTTTTCCTCCTTCATACCCATCTCATCTCACCTCATCTCTTTCCTCTCTTATTCCTTGCCACTCAAGTCAACTCAGCTCAAGTCAAACCCCAACCTCTGATACTCTTAACGTCTCAACTACAAAACAATCCAAGTTCTTCAACTTTGGTCAAACCCCGGTATTCGCTTTCAATTGCTTTTTCCCCCCTCTCTTTTTGCCCTCGGATATCCCGGTTCAGCTAGTTCAGAAATCGACGCTCCGTGCTCGTTAGCTCAAGGTGAAAGTGGTGGACAGGGTTGCACAGACTGGACCTGGACTCCCAACAGCTTCAATTTGCTTTGCTTTGCTTTGCTGTGCACATACTCCTGGAAGCTGCACCAAAAATTACTTAGGATACTAAGCTGAGACTGGACGAGACTGTGAGTATAGTAGCACTGCATTACCCAATTATTAGGACTTGCAGATTTCAGCTCAGCTCAGCTGAGCTGCCCCGGTCCCCGAGCCTCATTATAACTGCTGCTGTCCGTTTAACATTGCCGACAACTCAGTCTCTAACGCCAACAGTCAGTTACACATAATCTCAGCTTCAAAATGGCCGATGATGGTCCTCCTCTTATTCGTCCCGTCCCTCGAAGACCCTTCGATCTGAACCTGACGACTCCCACACCACCAAGCGAGAACTCGTCTCCCCCAACACCCGCCCCAGCTCCGGATCCCAATATTGCGCGCTTTCTACAACCGACGCCCGAGCCTGCGAGCGCTGGGCTTAGCAGGCCTCAGTCTTTCATGAACTTGACCTCATCGACGCTCTTCGGCATCTACTCTCCCACCACTTCCTCGCGCGACCGTGTCTTTGGCGATCGCGAAGAACTCGATACGCCTTGGGGTACAGGTGCCCAGACGCCCATCAAGAGACCTAGTATCGACGACACTACATTCGATTTTCTGAAAGATCGCCACCATCATATTCGTCGTCGGTCCTCGATTCGATCTCATGAACCTTCTGCGCCCTTAAAACCTTCACCCTCTGGCGGTGCTCTGGTTTTAAGAGGACTTTTGCTTTTCGTTCTCGGAGTCGGCTATGGCGTGCTAGTCACATCACGTTTCCATGAGTCGGACAAACTCTCGTCTCGAGCCGCGTATAATTGGGGACATCTGACGTTCTGGGGTCTCGCTGGTGTCGCACTGGGCGCATTGTTTCCCTGGTTCGATCGAGTTTGGGAGGATTCGTTCGGCGAGAGGGAGACCGAAGTCGTGGTGGAAAGTAGTGCTTCCCCATCTAAAGATGATGATCCAAGCACTGACTGGGCGCTCGCTATCCGAGCTATTGGTGCCTTTGTCGGAATTGTCTTCGCTATTGTAAGCCAGCCAACCAGGAACCCGTAACATACAATTGTTCAGTGCAATCTAACATTCTGCAGCGCAAAGTAGCTTGGTCGTCCACCCTCCAAGTGTCACTAACTCTGGCAATGGTCAATCCACTCTTATGGTGGCTCATTGACCGATCCAAGCCTGGTTTTCTGCTCTCAGCTGCGGTTGGTCTGACGGGGTCGATTGTCCTCCTCGGCGTGAACCCAGATATGATGCCAGCACCTGCCCACGTTCCATTCAGACACCTGGTGAATGCCACAATAGCGTCTGAGGAAGATATGCCCATTCTTGGTGGATTTGCGAGACAGAAGACGCTCGAGACGGGCATGTGGATGCTCAGTGTGCTCTTCTGTAGTTGCGTCTGCTTTGGAAATATCGGTCGGCGACTCACTCTTGGACCATCTGCGACAGCAAAAGGTCGCTGGGCTGGAGTGAGGTGATGACAAGCGATGATCTCATGCTCAACCGCTGCATAATCAGCTACAATGGTCTTTTCATGCTCTGTCCAATGGTGGGTCCATGGTGTTTGTGTCAGTTGGGCAACAATCATGGGCAGGTAAATATTGGGATTTTTTCTGGCTCACTGGAAACGGACGGAAATGGGAAGTCTGTGTATGGTTATCGAAATTGGATATAACGACATTTTGCAGATCATTAGGCATGATATGATGTTTTAGCTTCCGAGATATGGTCTGTTAATGACGACAACTAATTACTCTTTAGCTTTATCATGCCAATTGGAAGTGGAGGGTAATGAACAGGCTTGGCCTTTATCTACCGCCATTGGCGAAGCTGGGCCATTTTCACCCTTATTTTCCAAAACGAAAAGACACAAATCTGTCACGATGTGTTGCTACCAGCCCCATCCATCGTCTCTCTCATCTCATACTCCGAGGTGACATTCCATTGCCCTATGGGACCACTGTTTATCCTTCATGAATTACTTAGCTATTGCACCCTTTTCTTTTGTTTTGCATATTTTCTTTTGTCCCGAGTGTCAAACAAAAAACATTCACCCTTGCCCCATCATAAACCCTGACATGGTTGGCGATCATGGCGTGACGCAAGCTGTTCAACGTCGTCCACGTCGTCAACGTCGTCAACGTCGTCATTCGTGGATCAGGTTCAGACTTGACCTAAATTGCGCTCTTGATTGCGTCCTTAACAGCTTCTGATCGTTCTTGGATTGCAGAACCAAAGTTGATGTTGGACAGGCCGAGCATGACGAGCATGCGAGGGTTCTGGATCATTTCGTTGATGGTGATGGTGCGGGTGCAAACGTCGGTGAAGGAAGCGGAGGCAGCTTGAGGACCTGAAGCCACTGCTGATGGTGTAAGCCCATGTATTCATTCCTTGTCGAGGGGGGGGGGAGCGAGACCGATTCCTACTTACCACCTTCGTTCTTGGGAATTTGTTCAGGATGTTGAACACCGCGGCCAGCAGCGATGTTATCCAGTTCAGACATGATGTAATGAGATCTCTTGACGAAGTCCCAGACGTGGAAGAGGCCACGGTCAACATTGGGAGGAGTCCATTGGGGATGAGACTCGATGGCAGAGATGAGGTCGGCCAAGCGGGCGGTGATCGCTTCACGTTGCTCCGGGGTGGGCAGGCCAGATATGGAGCTATCACCGGGGCGGGAAGAGGCGGAGACCGATGTCATGATGGATATTAAGACAAGTGTTGGTGTTTATTAAGAGGAAAGAAATCAGTGGTATTGATAAAGAGGAGGAGGATGATTCAAGAGTGTGGGGGAAAGAAGAAAAGAAGAACGAAAGAAAGTAGGTAAAAAAGAGGAGGAGAGAAAGCAAAAACGTAGCATTAACGTCAGAAAGACAGCTTCCCCGCCGCTTCGAGTGTCGTCTGTCCAATTGCCTCTTTACGCAAAGCAAAACAAAGCAAAACTCCATTTCTCTCTAACTATACCTGGCACGCCAGGGGCCCCTTGTGGCTTTCTTGGAGTCGTGTCTCTCGTCCGAGTCAGAGTGCTACCAACCTACCTCCCGACCTAACTGAAAGGGCTGGGGGTTTAAGCGACTTCAGCTCTCGATTGGCTGTCCTGGACTTCTAAGTGACCAAGAGTATGCCTCAAACAACCTTGAGTTTGAGTAAGTTTGTAGTGAAAACCTTGGCCTAGATGGATTCTAGAAACGGGTTTGGGGACGAGTCGAAGCCATCACCAGAGGGAAACCCATGGGAAAGAAATGCATGGTGAGGTGAGGTAAGCTTACGCACAGACTTATTTCTCATGGCAGAGTATTGATTGTGGCGATCGATGGTCAAGGAAGCCCGCCGCTGAAGCTAAAGAGGAAGGATTGACATGTGATGATGTTGGAAGGGAGGAGAGCGGAGGAAGCCGTCGATGAACAATGGAATTGCGGAAATGGGTAGGTAATGCAGTGACGTTAAAGGTATTAATTGCATTTACTAAAGCAATTGCTTCTAATACCGGTACCTTAAGCAAAGGGAGCTCAAGCTTATGTGGGGGGGGAAGGGGGGGGGGTCGAATTCAGGGTCTTGGAGCTGAGCTTGAGCTTGAATGGGACTGTTCTTGGGCAGGATATGTATGTAAATTGAAATTAGAAATTGTAGATTTGGAAAAGGGAAATGCTCGTGTGATAAGCTACCTTTCTTGGTAGCTATTTTTACGCACGATGAATGATGATGATGAAGACCAGAACTGAAAAGGGAAACTATCTATCTTTACTAAGCGGGAAAATGACTCCAAATTCGTCATCGTCATTTATCTATCTTTCATGGCTGAGAGGAGAGGCCAGACATCGATAACAGAACCAAGTACTCGGATATGGTTTAGAACATCTGGAACATTGGCGAATGCGAACTGGTGCGAACTGATCTAACCATTTTCAAGGGGCGTATTATGTACAGCACGAGAACTAGGCGTCATCAAAAAACAGGGTCCTGGGGTACGCTATCCAGGTCATTCCAAGGGACAGTTAGTATAAGTCATGTCAGTCGAAAGTGGTGGTGGTGGTCACTTTGGCGGCTAATCAACCAACAAACATGATCCATGGCTTAACTACAGTACAGTATCATCGAGATGGTCACTGTCACTGTGTGTGTAGCCAAAAAGTTGGAAACGTTGTGTGACGAGGACAAGAACTCTGTCTCTACTGTATGTGGAAGTCGTTAGCAAGGGAGGCTGAAAAGTAGAGGATGCTTGGATTGGACGCATCTCGATCCGGCCCGCCCACCCCCCCAAGACTATTGGACGACAAGTGCAAGGCGTGAGAGAACGATGATGCGTAGATTAGATCCCGTCCAACGCTTTGAACTGCATGTACTGTAGTTGGTGATACTATAGAGACCGACGAGAGATCTCAGATTGAGGATTGATCTCGTATTTTTGGAGGCGAAAGAAAGAATTGATCAACATTTGTCATATGTCAGTGAATGCCTTGGGCTTGCACCAATAACTATGCAATCCTTGATAAATATCCAGGCAAAAATGGCAGGCATCATCATGGATCCTTGCGGACCCCGGTCCCGTGGTAGGTACAGTATCTATCATATGACGCCAACGACTCGCTTTTGTCTCTTTTGAGCCTCTTTCAAGTCCGAAACTAGATCGATCCTGGGGTTAGACTAGGTACTATTGTGCTGTACATAGGCACGTATATTATAGCAGGGCCTTGGTTTGGGTTAATTTAGTTAGCTCTTACTGTGCACGCACGCGTGCATACGCCAGCAAAGACAGCCCTGCCAGGTCCTGAATCTCATCCAATAGCCATCCATGTCCTCTTGTCAAATGTGCTTCTTGTCTCGGAAGCTACCAGCCCATCTTGATTGTTAACTGCGGGTTTCCCTCTCGACTATTAAGTAGCGTCGATTCCCAGTTGATTCTACCGATGACCGTTGCATCTGTAGTCTTGTCTCGATCGTCCATGCCCCCTACAATCTCATTTCGCCTTTTCGAACCCGACCTCTACAGTACAGACTCAGCAATAGATATTCCGCATTCCGCGTCAAGAAAAGAGGAGAAATCACACAGGAGATCGGCGAGAGATGCGAAACCAGGGTCTTTGCCGTAGATACGGAGTGGTCTTGATCGAGTACCGTCTACATCTACCTTGCCTATGTTGAGAACTACGTCTCTATATTCTGCATCGTGATCTGTGATGCTGGTCTGTACGCTTGGTCATTGGCCATGCTTGCGCTTGTGGAGGGCGGCATTTAGATGTTTCTTGTTGCGCCTCGTGAGGAAAAGGAAAGTTCCCGCTGTCCCAAATAAAATCATGAATCAATCTTGCGAGATCTGAACGTCCTTGGCTGGGGTGCGTTTTATTTTAGGTTCATCCTCCATGTAATGTAATCCGGTCGATTGGCAGAAGCGCAAAGCAGGGAATTCCAGACACGAAAGCGAGGGGTTTGCTCCTCGGTCGATACATACAGTTCAACGGGCAGCGAAAGTCTATCTATCTCACCATCTGCACCTTAACCGTTGAAAACACACAGTACCATTAACCTTTACTATTACCAGTACCTACAGTATGTACAATAAGGGCTTGGAGGCTGTTGGCTGTTAAGGTCGGCTTGCAACCCGACGTCATGAGTCAACGACCCCGGCCTGCAGGCGTCATCTGTTTTTCCCTTGTAGAACGGGGAGTTGATGCCATTATTACTGAAGTTATGTCTTTTTATCTTTTCTTCCTTATTGAATCTGTTCATAGGATACCTGCCTAGGCAAGCTTTGACGGGACCATCACTGTCTAGACAGTACGGTATTTATGACACTTTGATGAACCCTGAGCTAAACTGGAGAGAGGCGCCTAAAAATCATGATTTACGCAGGGTCCTCCAAGTTCCAGGGGAGACCCTCTTCGGCGTCTTGCTAAAGTGGGAAAATCTACAACATTTCCCAGTTGTCAAAGCATGCCGTCCCGTCTGATGTACTAGATACCTGTCAGAGACTACCTTTACTAGTACCTATAGGTATAGTATGTAGAGTACCTAGAAGCTCTCCACCGATTTTCCCATCTATCTTTCGTATAGGTAGAGAAGGGTGCCGGCCATAGAGTAAGTAGCTACCTGACCACCCACCCCCGAATTCTGTATCCTCTCGAGAAACTGTTACGCCTTTGATTTCTCTCATCTTTCTCTTCCTCTCCTTTTCTATCCACGACAATTAACAGCACGCAAACCCAGGCTTGAAGTGGCTGCCAGGTTTCACTCCCCTCTCGTTCGGGAGCTCGCGTGTCTTCAATTTTCTTTCAAGAAAATCTCACTTCATTATTCACACCCCTCTCCTCTTCTTTGCCTTCCTCTCTCTGACCATCCGCGTGCCTCCAAAGTTGTCCCCGGATTGGTAAGTTGCTCTGGTGTATGACGATCTCTATCTTTACTGCACCTCATCTTCAAAAACCCTTGACCCTACGTATTCTACTTCGGCACTCTCACTTGAAACAGAAGACGCCGTCCTCCTCCTCTTCCTCCCCCTTCTCATCATTTCCTTTCTTATTTAGAAAGGACCCCCTCTTCAGTCTTGGCCTCGGTCTTGATATCTGACCCCCTTCGTACAAACAGACATTCATACATCCATACATCCATATATATTGGAAGACTTAAGGACCCCGGAGACAAACCCGCCTCCCCTAATCCCTGCCAGAAATCAGAACGAGTGGACTCCCGTCGACTTCGGCAGCCATTTTAACGGAGTCTCATCATCTCAAACCTATGACATCTTCTCACTGGCGGCCCCGTACTACTTCATCATATTAACCCCCACCAATCTCTATCTGCCTACACCACCTATTTCTCAGTGTTTTTTTTTTTTTAAAAGTTATACCACTGAAATGCTTCACTCAACGCTCGCGATACGATCTTTGTAATCTCACAACTCCACAGAATCCATGTCTATCTTGTATACGTCTTGTCCTCGCCATCTGGACACTGCTTCGTCCACATTCATGCACTCGACACGATATCAACGGCTACGCCAAGAAGATCGCAATACTAGTCTTCAAGAACACCAGCAATCACGACGACATAGTAGGTCTTGTAACGGACAAGGCATTGCATAGAGCTTTGAGGCAACAACTTCTTTACATTCACACCAAAGCAACATTTTCCACTGGGGTCCCTCACCAACAATCAAAGACCACAGAGGCTCGCACCTTATTAGAGAGTTTCGACGCCCGCTATCGAAGAACCAAGAGTAACGACTCCAGAATCCGACGGTTATACCCCCTGTTCTTTTCCCAAACTCTTTACCATACACACGCGATCTATAGACGTTCATGTCCTCAGACGGCACGTCGCAATATGCCGCGGCCGATCCCACCTCCGGTCCCGGTCATCGAGAGTCGCGGATTTCGTCCACCGATTCCGACCACGAACCACCGGACTCGGGCCAGCAGCCAACACAAGTAACACAATCACAATCACAATCACCTCCCGCTGCAGGTTCGCGTCACCGCGATGTTGCGCCCCGCGATTTTGTCCGTCTCTTCCAATGCCAAATTTGCTCACTGCCCCTCGATGAGCCCATCAACCTTCCATGCGGTAGAAGCATGTGCCGGCGCTGTCTACCGGACACACACATGCGCACCAATATAACATATCCCGCCGTTCCTGATCGACTCCGTGGTTTCAGATGCCCCTTTGAGGACTGCAAGAGAGAACATGCTCTTGGCGACTGTGGTATCGACGTTGTACTTAACAAAACGACTCAGCATGTGAAGGAAGAGATTGAACGATCTAAGAATGAGTCGTCCAATACCGAGATGGCAACGAGAGTGATGTGGCAAGACCCTTGGGCTGTAGCAGGTGTTTCTTCTATGAGGGATGATGACGACGCATTCTCAAAGGTGATCCCTGGTGGAAAGGTCATCGCAACATATCGCTTGGCGGAAGAGGGCGATTTATCCTATGAAGCTGATATCAGCTACGACGAAGTCATATCAGCGACACCATTCCCACCTCCCGATGTTGACGATAAGGGACTTGTTCGAAAAGCTCAAGATGCTACTCGCGCCGAAATGGACTGCCAGGTTTGCTATGCGCTTTTCTATGATCCTCTTACGACCACTTGCGGGCATACTTTCTGTCGGTCTTGTCTACACCGCATTCTCGACCACTCACGATACTGTCCAATATGTCGTCGTCCAATGGCTATAAGCCCCCTACTAAATCAAACTTCGTCGCCCTCCAACCAGACTATCAAGCGCATCATCGAAACATTCTGGCTGGAGGAAGTCAATGCTCGAAAAGAAGCACTAGACGCCGAACGTCTAGCTCAGATGCAAGACTACGACCTCGCACTTTTTGTATGCACATTGTCGTTTCCTCATATGCCCACATTCCTACATATTTTCGAACCACGATACAGACTCATGATCCGGAGGGCTCTCGAAGCAGACCGCACTTTTGGTATGGTCATACCAAAACGACGGCAGCACTCTGGCGATGCCGATTTCCACCAGCTAGGCACTCTGCTCCGCATTGTCAATGTCCAGTTCTACCCGGATGGCCGAAGTCTCATCGAGACTGTTGGTCTCTCGCGCTTCCGCGTCCTTGAGCATAGCCATCTTGACGGCTATATCGTCGGCAAAACTGAGCGGGTGGACGATGTCAGTCTTGAAGATGAGGAAGCTGCTGAGGCCGCTGAAATAACACCCATGGAGGCTGAAACCCAACAAGAACCTGAATTAACTATGGAAACTGTCAAAGAAGCCACAGAACAAACATCGGCATCACCATTACCACGCTCTAGTTCATCCAGTCCACGCATACCAACATCAGTTGCCGAAATCGACTCAATGTCTACACAAAACCTTATGCATTACGCCACATCCTTTGTCGCTCGAATGCGGGAACAGAGTGTTCCTTGGTTGACCGAACGTATGTTGACCATTTATGGCGAATGTCCCGAGGATCCTGCCATCTTTCCTTGGTGGTTTGCCAGCATGTTACCTGTCAAGGATATTGAAAAATATCGACTCCTAGGCACATCTAGCGTACGCGAGCGTCTCAAGATTTGCTGCACGTGGATTGTGGAATGGGAGACATCCCGATGGTGAGTCAAACCAACGACCCTGCTCACCTTTTCACCGTTTTTACCCACTCACACTCTCCTTTGCCACATCAATACGTTGGGCCTTTGCTCGTCGTCGCTTCTGTCCCCAGGCTAAAACGACGTCTCCTGCTCCAGGACAAAGCTGATTCACGGCCGCTCAGGTCCATCCACGGCTGCACAATCCTCTGATTGACAACGCTTGCCCTACTATCTTTCGCTCGGCATGGTTCTGCAATTCGTGCTCTTGCTTTTCTGCTTTGTTGCGCAGTTGTTGTACGAAGCACAAGACAGTTCGCGGAGTTGATATTATTCCACTTCTTACACGAACAGGACGATTACGACTCGACGATAGCTAGGGCGGTTTGGTTTGCATCATGGCATCATAACGTATGAATCGATTGTTGCAAGACAAAAGTCACAGGAGGTGTTGATTCATGGTTGAATATTGGTTTGGGAGGCATTTGGTCATTAGCATCTAGTAGTACAGTGATTTTGCGGATACCATACCCCCTTGGCTAAACTAGATATCTCTCTCATACTGCATCAAGTTTCCAATTGAATACTACCAGTTCACGGCTTGACCATTTGTGTCCTGTGCTGCAGTGGGATCTCCCCAACTTGGGCCTGCGGTGACACCTGGGGTGTCAACCCATGTACCAGGCATGACATTGTCGGGACCTGTTCCTTCTTGTGAGGAGGGAGGTTGTTCGTTTCCATTTCCGTTTAAATCAGTTCCCCAGCCGCCCACGTTGTTGTCAGCTCCTCCTTGTCCCAGACTGCTTGCATCTTTCGCTTGATCGTTCCAACTGCCGCTAGCACCCGGGTAGGTGTCATTACCCCAGTGATCTCCTGACTTTTTGACTGTCTCGATGCTCTTGTTCGAGCCAGAGCCCCAGTCGCCTTGGTTCTGATCCTGCTCTCCATTGTTTGGTGCCCATTGATCATCCCGGGTAGTAGTATCCTGGGCTTGGGTGTTCCAAGCATCAATTGCTTGGTTGTTGTTCGTATTCCAATCATCGCCATTATGGTTATTAGCTTGTCCCGTTGCGTCCCAAGCACTTTGACCGTTCTGGCCTTTGTTGTCACCTGCTCCATCGTTCCAGGTATTTCCCTGATCATTTTTATCGTTGTTCCATCCATTCGATCCAGCCTTGTCGGAACCAGGAGGTTGGCTGTTTCCCTTGGATGCGTTACGCTGACTTCCCCATGCGCTGAACTGTGACCTAGTTCTTTTGGGAAGATACGGATTGTCCTGGCCCTGATTCTATAAGTTATGTCCAGTCCGGCGTGTCCCTAATAGTCACTTACAGTACGACTTCCTGGAGGTCCAACGTTGTTCTGGCTGGCCTTGTATTTCTCCTTATCGGGAGTTGAGGTGTCTCTGTTGTCGGAACTCCTTTTTCCATAGTGGCCGTTGGGTGGAGGACCTGGAGGACCAGCCATGGCATACCATGGAGGAGGGGGCATTCCTTGAGTGATGGGAACATGCGAGTATGCATCTGGGGGTGGCACGCCGGCGTAGTTTTGATGGTATGGCGGCATGTGTGCATAGTTGGGATAATGCTGTGGGTTATTGAATCCACAGTAGAAAGGATTCTGCAATGGATGAGGTTGTCCCATAGGAAAGGGGTGGTTGGGGGCGTTGTGCTCTGGATATAGTGCCTGACCCTGGTGGTTGCCATAGACAGGGCCATGGTAGACTCTCATGACGTTGTGTTCTGCATCATAATAAGCGTTAGGTTCCGGGTCTTCTGGAGTCTCGATCACGCGTTCCGTCTGAACAACCTGAGCACGGATTGGCTCGATAAGCTGTGGCCGACGTATGTGAGGGCCTGGTAGTCCTTCGGGATAATTGCCCTTCTTGACTCCATCCTTGTTTCGAGGCTGTGCCTTTCCTTGCTCTTTCTTTTTTCTGAACTTGCCTTGGTCTTGTTCTTTGGGGGCTTCAGGAACGTCTTCTTCACCTGTAGCCTCTTGAGCAGCTTCTGGCTCTTTACCGGTTTCTTTGTTGGCCTTTTGCTTCTTCTTATTCTTCTGTTTGCCTCTGTTCTGTTGCTTGGGCTCCGTTTCGGGTTCGGTCTCTTCATCTGACTCCTCAGTTGACTCAGAACTTTCACCTCTATGCTCTTCAGCCTCTTGCTTCTGCTTTTGCTTAACCTTTTTGTTGTTTGCCTTCCGTTGCTTCTTGCTCATGGGAGGTTCAGCTTCGTCTTCTGACGATTCAGAATCTGGCTCAGGCTTTTGTTTCTTTTTGGGCTTCTGTTTGCCTTGCTTTTTGGGCTGTTGCTTGTTTGGCTGCTTCTGTTTCTTGGGTGCTTGGGCCTCGGGTTCAGACTCAGAAGTGTCTGGCTCAGGTTCCGATTCCTTTGCTTTCTTTCCACCTTTCTTCTTACCGGATTGTTGTTTGGGTTGGGGGGCTTCTTCTGCTTCAGATTCAGAAGTTTCGGTGCTAGGGGGGGTTTTTGCCTTGCTCAATTTCTTGCCTATCCTTCTCAATATCTGTATACCCTTGACACATCTTCGACACTCACAAGTTGGATCTGGATCTGGATCCCAATCACCCTCAGTGTCGTCTTCCATCTGCTTCTGCTTCTGATTTCTCTTTTTCTTCTTTTTGTGGTTTGGACAGTTTTCTAGGCACTCTCTATCAGAATCAGTGGCATCGGAGGTTGATGAGGCTTCCGGCTGACTAGAGTCTGCCTCTGTCTCTGCCTCTGAAACAGAATCGGATTCCTCATCAGAAGACTCGACGGGAGTTGTGATGGTGGTTGTCTGCTTCAAAGCCGACTTCAAGGGGCCACGCCCATCCTCAAAGCGGACACTCTTCGTCACCTCCTTTGTTTCAGTGACAGGTGGAGGAGGTGTAGTGCGTCCGGTGCGCGGATAGGTGATCTTGACGGTGTCCTCTTCAGACTCATCATCGGTGGTGACTTCGACGCGTACAACCTCTCGTTTCTTAGGGTGTTTGTTCTTGGGAATAGGACCGAGGGCGGATTCGATTGTTGTGCCAACTACCCATTCGCAAAACGAGGGGCGTGTGAGCTTGCGATTTGCCATCGCACCAAGCAATTTTGTTGTGCCAAAGAAAGATCAAAATTAATCAGGGCCAAAGATGTCAAGAAACGACAAGGGTGGAAGGATATTTGTTTGTGTGAGTGTGGAAGTAAGAGGTTGACCTGGCAGTTTGGGGCAGTGGTCGGCGGCTTGCAGCTGACGGCTGCGGGCGGGCGGCTGCCAAAGCAAAGCGAGAAAATCCTATGCTTAGCACTTTACACATTCGTAGGAAACCGACCGTGAAGAACTTTGTCTTGGTGCGGATATGTAGAGGGTGAGATATCCTTGTGTGAGGTGCGTTGAGATGAAAATGGTCGGCTCGTCCCTAGGTAGTTGAGAATTAATGGGAAATGCAGGAGCGACCTAGGGGGTGGCCTCCTTTCCTCTTTATCTATCTACTAATTTGGTTGCTCGTCCTCCGCTACTATGAAGCTACCTCCTATACCTTACCTTAGGTAGACAACCTCTACAGCACAAATCCCCCTCATTAGGTAGGTGATTCTACAGCTTCGCATTCAACTTCATCTCCTCCCACCTCTCATTGATAATAAGATTCTGCCAAAATCTCCAAGTCGCAACCACAACTGCCAGAGGCGGACATCCAAGGAGAAGCCACGACCACCAGTCAGGACTCGCCATCTTCAAGTCCTTTATAGCCTTATCCACCTGTTCCTTCAACTCTTCTCGTGATTCATCGTTCCAGAGCACGATCCCTTTGCCTTCTCCTCGCTCCTCACATCGTCGCGCTTTTTCCCGTACGTCAGTCTGGCTGCGCACTCTGTTCTCGGCATCCTCTGGGCTAAGGTGAGGATCGCGCGTGCGCAGACGCTGCATCTGGGTCGCTGGGTCGTGGACGGCGACTACAGCAGTGACACCACAGAATCGATCAAGTCCACTTTCAAAAAGAAGCGGGATATCGAGAACCACGGCCCAGTGTCCCCGGAGATAACATCCAACCACCGACTTGAACATCTCCCATCGGACGGCAGGATGCACAATGCGATTGAGAGCTGCCCTATCCTTCTTTCGCTCCTCTGAATCGCCAAACACTCGTCTCCCCAGTGCTGGTCTGTTAAGAGGTCTTCCTTTTCCATCTGGTCCATCCTCTGGCATTTTCTCTGATGGCGTCACAAGAAGCTCAGGTGTCGTAGATGCAAAATGCTTCACGATGGCTTCATACCCGCGGGTTCCAGGTTCCACGACCTTACGTGCTAGAATGTCTGCGTCTATAATTGGTAGATTGTATGGATATGAAGAGAGCATTGACGAGACGGTCGACTTGCCCGTGGCAATTGAGCCCGTAAGACCAATGAGAAGCATGATGGCGTGTCGTATATTTTGTCGATTGCGCGGGGTAGAAATCCAACAATACACGGCAATGAGCTCTCGCTTGATCTTTGAGTGAAAACTATTTGAGTTTTGGGGGATAATCTCTTCAAATCGACGCTCCTGGATATTATAACTGAGATGGATATATCATGTAGGTAGGTGAGAGTGATGATCTGATAGCCTTCCTTGAACCGATGATGCAATTACCGAGGATGTACAAAACGTTCGGAACAGTCAGTAAGCGTACCCCACATGCACCCATGATGACATGCATAGGTAGCTCCAACCACATTAAATCAACGACATGTGAAGCTTTTCTCTCTCACGCACGACCATCATGACAAACGACTTCTTTCAATTCAATTCAATTGAGCAGAGAATTTTGCAGAGGGATCGTATGAAGCAATTTCCTCTGCACCCAAGTAGTTGTGTTTTCCGTTCGCAACCTTATAACGATCAATATCCTCATCCGCGGGAAACATTGTCGATGAATACAATCCCAGTCGCACCATGAGCGTCAGCTTCTTTTGGATCGAAATTCAAGACGGAAACCGAAAGTGATGCCATGCCCATTCAATAGTTAGCTTGTGCGACCACGGTACCTTGAGATCGCTTACTTGAAAGACATGATGAAAGTCTCAGCTCAGATTTTCGAACGGGGACGAAACCAACTGTGAAGTGTCAGTATTGTATCGGCTCGTAGTATAGGTGTCTTACGATTTACGGTAAACGAGTTCTATGTGGAACATTCTTGGGTTTCGTGGTACGTCTGGAGACTTTAATCAGCGCATGGGGAAGATAATGTCAAACTAGATGAACTTACCGGCCGCGTCGCTTAGTTGGGGAGTCGAACGGCGTAGAACCAACCCTCATCGGTGACGTACCATTTGCTATCACCCATGTGATCAATGGTAAATCGGTTGCGCTGGGTCCAGTTCCCGTCAACTTCACGAACATAGTAGAAACGGGAGGGGTCATCATCAGCGGGCTTGAAGTCCTGAGGCTCGTACATCTTGTTCGCGTGGGCAAACTGGATCTGACGGAGCTGCTCTTCGCCAGCGGTACGACCAACACCAGTGACATCGGGGAGGTGTTGACCACCGGGGACATTACCTGCAAAGACGGGGACCGCGCCGGGAACAGCAGCTCCACCTGCCAGACCAACCGAGGGAATGCCTGCAACTTGCTGAACCTGCGGCATGAACTGCTGGGGCTGGTGGCTAGCGACGAGGACTCGCTGTTGACCCATGGTTGGCTGCTGGATGTAGTAGGGCTGCTGTTGGACAACGTAGCTACCGTGGACGGCAGGCTGGGGAGCAGCCATGGCGCCGAAAGCGGGCTGCTATAGAAGTGGTTAGCATTTGCTCAAAGCATTAATGAAATTCTTGAGAAGGGGGTGAAAGGGAAGTGTAGAGCGCCGCAGATAGAAACCACATGACGATGCTGCAGAGAAGCACTGGACCGCCAGGTTCGGGCGAACCCTGAACAGAAGACGAAACATGAAGTCAAAGCATCAAAGCAAACTTGCATAATAAGTATAGCCGTTGAGATAAAATGTCTTCGGTAGCACAACGGTCGTGCACGCGGCGGTGGCAACTGGTGCGGAAGGAACAGCAAAAGGGGTATAGGGGGAAACATAGGAAAAATTAGCGGGAGCACCGACTTGAACACCGGCGAGGCCACCGTCGAAGCGAGGCACATAGACGTGTTGCATGGGACCAAAGGTCGTGTCAGGCACGGGTGGCTGAAAGTTCAGGCCGTGAACAGGAGGCGCAGTGTTTTGATAGTCGCCCATGTTTGCGTTGATGTTAGCAGCAGGAGGCTGAGGTCCGATTCCGATGTAGGTGATGGGATTCGGGGTGAAGTTGCTTGGTCCGATGTTGTTGAAAGGAGTAGGATGAAAGTGAGGGGAAATGAATTGTTGTTGCTGAGGAAGAGGCGAGACGAAACCGCCCGGCCCCTGGTGACTGAGACTCTGAGTCGGGTTGGCACTGATATGCCACTGCGGCTGGCTGCTAGGGCCTAGACCGAGCGCAGGGAAGCTCGTAGGTTGATTGCTGAGTTTTGGCTCTGGAGCAGAAGTGGTTGCGGTGGTGACTCCAGGAGCAGTGCTAGGTTTTGTGACGCCGTTGATGCCGGAACTGAAGCCGCCGCTGGGAGAATTCGCAGTGGTGAAGCCTGTGATGCGCTCGTTGAAGGAGGTAGATGAAGAGGAAGCAGCAGCAGCCGGCTTAGCCTGAGGTTCAAAATGCACACGAGGCTCGGGAGTCTTGGGCCGCCGAGGAATTTTAGGTGACTTGAAGCTGCTGGAGCCTGCCGAGGCCATGGCTGCTTCCTTTTGCGTGCAACTCTGGCAATTAAGGCCAAAGAAAATCTCCGCTGCAAGGCCCGATTATGCCTGTGAATCGGGAACCTCAAAGCCTCGCGATACCCTCTTCGAAGAAGAAAAAAGGGGGGGAAGAAGGTCTCCTATCACGGTGCAACCTCGAGATGATATTGCTATCGAGCGTACATGAACACAAACAACGCTCGAGACAACAATACAGTACAAACACGATATCTGACGTGTTTTGGGTTTTGTTTGTGTAGGTACCTAGTTGGAATGATCCGTTTGATGGTGATTTTGCCCTCCAGTCGGTGGTCACTGGCAGATTGAAAGGGGTCTTCCACGTGGTTAAAGACCACAATGATGCAATGCAGTCGAAAAGGTTCAAATCGAATTCGAGATAAAGAGACTGTATTTACTCACCACTCTTTGAAGTTCCCATCCATGCCCATCATGAACCCACACCGATTGATCAGGGGCCTTGTGCAACTGGTCGAAAGGGTCTTCGACCTTAGTCCACGTCCACGGAAAACAGGGGAGGCACATTTTGAAAACAATGATAAGAACTCAGGTTAAGTGCTTGCAACTGATTTTCCAAGTGTGCCTGATTGTTCGATGTTGGAGTTGAGTGGGAGGATGATGAGCAAAGCCGTCCCTCCTGGCGCTGACCCGACCTGCCGTGGTAGCAGTGCCTTTATCTTGAGGTCGCAGTTAGGGTCCTTATTTTAGAGAAACGATATTGCTCGCTTTCTAAAAAGATATAAATGGGGTTTTGCTTCCATTTGGAATCTTGCTATACCGGACAAGGGAAGGCCTAGGTAGGCAGTTTATGGCCACTCGTTCATATCATATCACTACATCTCCTACACAATGTTATGATGGGTAAGCATCCCTATTTCCCCTACAATATTCACAATAGTGTCATACTCATTCTAGTCCTTTGGCCTTGATCGTATACAATCAATCGTCTCGACATCCATAAACAAGCAACTTCCGTCCTGTCCCGCCCTAGACACTGTTTGCCAGACAGACTCGAACCCATCGCTTCTTTTGTTTCCCTTCATCTCCAAGAATCATTCGTTGTAGTTTATACTCGGGCCTTCAGCTCCGAGAAGCGCAAGTTTGGTCTTGTCCAGCGCTTGCTTGAATCTCGCCGCTTGCTGCATCTCCTCGTCGGTTCGGCGCGCGAACAACTCATCAATGATATCCAGCTGCTCAGATGATAACCCAGCTTCACCCGAGGCCACTTCGGATTGTGTCCCTAGCTCATCTAGCGTGGGCCACAACCGGCGAAGTCGAATTTTCCAGGGCTATATCCCACAATGTCAGGAAGAAGTCATATGAGGGATTGTTATAATACTTACTCGAGCAAAAACCGGGTGCTTCTTTGCTCGCACTCCATCTAGGAGCTCTCCGTAGGTTGTCTGCTTCAACTGTGTCCAGGTCTTGATCTGATCTGGTGCCTTTCCGGGGGGGGTGATGTAATTCGCAAGGAACCGCAACTTGAAAATCCACGAATGCCTCTCACTCTTTGTATGCTCTGTCTGGATAAAACCGTCCATTCGGCGAGACATCACTTGGGCTTTCTCCTTCTGATCCTCGCCTCCGCGCTTCGAAATGATCTCAAGTTTGTGTCGGAAAGCGTTGATAATATTTCTGCTATGTTCGTCGTCGGGGGGGTACCAGCTATTAAGTCGTGAGAGTATTCCATCCATGCCAACGTCGGTCGGTAAACTGGTGTGCTGGTAAGTAATCTTGCCATCGATCCCCATGTCAAGTACAATAACTTGATAGTAACCCGGCAGTTGTTCTTTGCCAACAGTCAGCCGAGCTTCAGCTATCATGCGGGCCATCTGCGAGAGATCGAAGGTATCCCGCACGTCGTTCCATTCTGTCGGATTCAAGCTTGGTTCGTGGAAGTTTGCATCCCACTGGTGCTGGCACGTTTCTTCGACCTCCTCTTGAAAAATACGTATCAGTCTCTCGTGGAATCCTCTATCTTTGGCGAGCTTGATGTGGTGCGCATTACTCAGGATTCGATTCCGCTTCTGCAGATCATCTGCAATCTCTTGCTTGTCTGAAGGCAAAGGTGTTGTCATGTCAAAGGGGATGAACCACATTCGATCGAAACCATCAAATACATTCATCCCATCCTTTGCGGACGAGAGGCCGGCCCATTGTGGGCTCCAGAACGCTGTGAGATCAACCTGACCCTTGGTGTGCACAACCTGAGCCCTTGCCTTGTAGTGATCCAGGCGATATTGTATCATGAGCTCTTTGAAGTCCTTGGTACTCATATCCAAAGGGTTGTGTTTGGAACGCGCTCTCCAAGGCTGTTTAGATATTTTTCTCGATGATACCTCAGTTGGGTTCTCCTGAGGGTTGTCCTCGGTGAAAGGATCCTCCATCGGCGTGGCAGATGTCTGGGTGTCTTGCGCATCTTCTTTGGCGTTCGGAGCCAGCTGTGATTCTACTGCTTCTGCATCTTGGAAGATTTGAAATGATCCCTGGCTGCCGTTATCTCCACTATCTTGTGCATCCATGCTGGATGGCGTCGGTCGCAGGAGAGGAGGTAAGAACTATGCGATGTGAATGAAGAAAATCAGTCTGGGTTGGGTGCCTATTCCATAAGGTACCTGGGGTAGGTAGTAGGGAGGCATGCCTGGCTACCTATTGTTTGTATGTTGGTAGCCCGCGCTCTGGTGGCATGCGGCCAGCTGCATTGCCAGTGCCAGTGCCAGTGCCAATAACCGCTAGGAGGCATGTATTAAAGTACTGTGCCATGAAATGTATCGGCTACTATTCAAACATTTTAATCATTAAATGACCAGACGCCAGCCCCTGTCATATTGGTCTAATGCTCGCTGACCGAACCTGATGTAATGTACATTTGCCCATGGGAGGAGAGATGTCCGTTACCATCCATATGCTACCAAACTCCACCCAACGCTGTAGTCTCGCCATATCATATACACCGGGAATCCTATCTTGTCCCGTACTCCATCCTTCGGCTCCCCTCTCTTCATTCATTTTTCGTCGGTGCCTCGTATCCACCAGGGCACGATTATAACGAGTCGACCAATTTGACGACAACGGTGAACAGATATATCATAATGTTATTACAGAGTAAGCTCGTCAGAAACCGCAGGAACGGGCTCAGGAATAGGGAAGAAAGACCGTCGCACAATCTAGAAAGGAATTAGCAACGGAACATGTGAGTCATGGAGCAGTAACACTTACAGCCCAAGCACCAGCAACAGAGGCTACAATACCGCCGGAGATGGCCATGGGTCGAAGACCGCGGGTGCTCTTGAAGAGCATACCACTCAGCGCACCAGCAAGGACAGTGTTTCCGGCATCGTGTTTTCCACGGATAGAACCAATCAAAGAGTTGATGCAGTTGTAGATGATAGCGACAACGCCCAGCGAGTTGCCTAGGAAAGGTCCTCGTCGAGTAACCGAGTTGAGGACAGCGTTCAATCGCAGCTTGGGGGGCTGACCAGCCGACCTTCTGAGACCCTCCTGCAGACCCCAAGCGCCTCCGATTCCCAGACCAGCCAGGTATGTAATTCCAGTGCCGTAGCACAAGTCGTCTGTGAAGCCTCGCGAGGGCAGGACTGACTGACCACCAGGCAGCTCTGACAATGCTGAGTCCTCGAGGGAAATATATTCAAGAGTATCTCTGTTGAGGCCTGCGAGTGGATGTAACTGCGAGGGGTCGGCGAAGGCAGAGCTCTGAAGAAAAGACTCGACACCCTGACCTTCCGTGGGGTCGTAGGAGAAATGCGCGGGTTCTTGCGTCGTGGGCTGGGGGTGCGACTGCGACTGAGACTGCGACTGCGACTGCTGGTGGGCGGGCTTATTGCCGCTGGTGAAAGCGTTCCAGAGGGAAGACATTGTGAATGGCGAGGACCCAAATCGAGGATACGAGGGGAGGGCGAGCGAGATGTGAGTTTGGGTGGATTAATCGTCGCACGTCTTGCAAGTCTTGCTTGTCCGAATCTCGGGCAATCCAAAGGCTTCCTCCGGTTTAGATTTTTTTGGGCTCCACTTCTACCGCTCCCGTCGTCCATCAAGATTCCTCCAGATTCTGTCACGTGTTATCACGGCCTTTGACCCGAAGCGAAGGTTGATGACGGCACGGGAGACATTGCGGCGAGATGATGCTGTAGAAATGTTTATTTGATATCCATTTTATTATGATTACTTATGTGTGATCAGGTCCAGGATGCACTGTAACATAATTCGAAACAATATACGGAGGTAATATGTTAGGTTTTTTATATATATATGCCTCCGCAAGCCTGCAGATATGGCCGTGTTGCAAAACCGTTACAACCAAGAAGTAAACATTGTGCTGAGATTCATGGCATGCCATGGCTCTTTGCCTATTATCATGGATTCAGCTTATTAGGTGAGTGGTGTTACGCCAAAACGTGAGGTCTGCTGAATCACATTGCAACTTCTTCGTCAGAGCCCACTGAAAAGTTTTGCTGCAAATTTTTGGTTACCCAGCCACGCTGGTGTGTCTGTCTCTCAACAACACTGCATCTTCTGCATACCACAGCTCAGCCTGAACTCACTGTCGTGGAGTCTGTAGGATAGAGTAGAGTCTTCATGATACGACGAATACGCACTAGGTGCATAGAGCATCGAGGTTGTCGTTGTCGTTTTGCCGTGGTAGGCTCAGGTCATGGGTAATCCGCACCATGACCAGTCTACGAGTTTACGAAGTATTCAAAATTTAACGATATCGATAGTATGTCGAGATCACCCCACAGTCAAGAACCTCTGATGACATTCATGGCTGATTAGGAAGAGCGATCACGTTACTCTAGGAGGCCGGGAACGGAAAACCAGATATCAAAAAATCTGACTCTCAGCAAGCCGCTTTCGCGGAGCCGCCATTAAGTAAATTATTTCACATGACGGTGAAAGTATTTACCCATCTGATGATGGAGAGAAGAAAAAAGAAGAAAAGGTGAGGAGGGGGGAGAGAGAAGATATTTATACCCAAAATCTACGGAGTGATTGCGCTAATCCAGCCGTGACCGGGGTGACGGCCTCGGGCACTTGCACTCCTGTGCACTGCAGGTTTTTTTTTACCAGGAGGGTTACATAATATTTTGGTAGGTGGAACCCGAAAAAGGACTACAATAGTGGGCCGGGGGTCTCTGTTTGGCTGCATCTTGGGGTCCTCAGAGTTCTCTATCAAACTCTTAGGTTTAGTATCACCAACATACCCGTATATAATTCCTCTAAGAACCAAGAGTAACAAAAGCCAACTTCGTAGTTCGTACATATCCATAACTCAGGAATTAGCGTAAGTGGTACCTAGACCACATAATAATATGATTTATACTAAATAACACGCGTTAAACAAGTGGATTGAGAGTTAAGGTTCTTCTCACGGGTATAGGGTATCCCTTACGCCCACCAACATGTTGATGCAGAGGAAAAGGTCAACTATTTTGATAATTACTTTTTCTAGCCATCAAAAACGTCGGCCTCTTCATATTCGCACCAACGTTGAATACGGACACATATCAGATTTTTGATAAGTTTTCGGTATTCAGGTAAATACTAGGCCTAAGTTACTCAGAGCACAGTGCGTTCCTTGTTCTTGTTCTTATTGTGTTTAATGAAAGAGCCTGTGGATGTGGTTGTGAAGGTACAGCCAGGGATTCGCGCTTGAACGGGTTTCCCTTAGCGTCCTTGCTTCTTTTTGTGAACTGCGAGGCTTGGAGACTTGGAGTGTGCGCCGTTGCATAGTCGGAGTTGGGCCAACTACATCTACCTACATATCAACAGCCTTTCTCCTGTACAAATACTTTTTTGACCCTTGAAATTACTGGAACTTATGCATGCATAAGTGCAACAAGGGCTATCACATGAAAATGGACTCGCTCCGGTATGCGTCATCTTGTGTGTGTCGAGGTTCGATGGTGATGCAGTAATGTAGTTGCAAATATGTTATTGCTCCCTAGCATGGGTACCCACGTCTTTTCCTACATGGGCTGGGATGCTGCCCATGTAGTCGCAGTGAGGCCATTTTAACTTGTTCTGGTTCGAATAAGTCTCGCCAACAGCGTCTTGATCGGGACCGAATATTGTCGTTATGGTTCGGACCTGTTGAAGGCTATGGAAGCACCGGTAATGCTCAAGTAGTTGACCAGCACTAGAGAAACTCTTTGCACATTGCTTGATCGTTGCTGTCGATTTCGACATTGCCGGCTCTACCAGACTCAGAAATATTATTGGCATGAGTTGGGATAGAAACTGTAGCCTTCCGCTTTGGAGACTCGCTCGCTCGCAGGGTCCGAGGAGTTGGTGCTCTGGTTGAGAGTTCCCAATTAAGCCCCCTAAGCTGATTGGAGGATCTAGGTCTTTGGATATGTATCTGATATGTTGTGAGGTATGGGAAGATGCTATCGTAAAGAATTACCTGAGCTATATAACCTCTTTATGGAGTTGAGTGAAAGGTACAGTTACTCTTGCGGGAGTGCATTTACTAAGGGAGGTAGTTGTTCAATCTGAGAAATAAGTTGGAAAACATACGCCTCCCAATGTCTGCCTTGTTGTATCTTTCCCAAGCTGGACCAATAGACAGAATATCCCAATTGTCGTTCCTCTAGTTGCGACATGGCTGAATACCTGCGACTCAGAGTCAGGCTTTGAATCTCGCAAGGACCAGTTGTCATATACTTTTGATGCACTCCCAAACGCTGCCATTTGAAAGTCTTGAAAATGAATGCTACGGAACGCTCGACCTACAGCTAAGACGCCCCCTCGGAAGCCACATGCAGGTCATACAAGAAACATTCGATCTATAGGATACTTTGCAATAGAAAACCATCAGAAGTTTAGGTAACTCTAGGCCTAAACTGCTAAAGACCCTTATGATATTTTGTATGTCCATTAGACTTTTAGGTAGGCTGAGGCTTAAATTACTAGAAAGCAGAAGAGTATCCATGTTGGAGGCGAAGAGGTGGGAAGATCTCTTGCCTAGTCTCGAAGTTACTGCTTTGGTGGGTGCTGAATAGATTATATCTTCATGTTCTAAAACAAAATTAACCCCTGAAAGACGAGTTTATCTAAACCTAAGTACCAATGACACTTCCAACTCCACCGGATGTGATAGCAACCTAGTCCCGATGCCAATTTTTAGTTTTTCTGTCTTCCTGTTCCCCTTTCCCCTGCAATAGTAAACGCCTGCAGTTGTTCAATCCTATATGCACCTTAAACTGTCAGGAGAGATATGAGAACAAATGAAAACAAAAAACAAAAAGCAAAACAAGAAACTTTCATCTCAGGCGTGAGCCTTTCCAAATATTCTCAGACTATGGGTGGTAGATAGAGTCACCTCTCTGGAGCAGGGGACGGTGGTCCCAACCGTCCTCGTTGCCGCTCTCGTCGTCGTCGTACTCATCCTCCTCGGTGACGTTGTCGTTGATACGTCGGCGAGTAGGTGTGTCAGAGCTCTCTGGCTTGCTGTACATAAAGTATTGAGCAAAGACACCCAGGTCGAGGAAAAGTGTGACGAGACTGCCAGCGAGCCAGCTCAGGTTGACAAGGATGTATTTGCCATAAATATGACGAGCCTCGCCGGGTCGACATTCCTCGTGCTTGCACTTGGGATCGTAGGCAAAGATGGACAAAACGTAGGTGATGTTTCCAAGGCAAGCAAAAAGGAAGAAGAGCATGCTAAGGCCATCGGTGGTCTTGCGCCTCCAATTCAGGATGAGCTGGGGGAGGCGAGAAGCGATGTAGGCGACTGTGCAGAGATATCCAAATATCTGTCCTGAAAGACTGAAGTAAAGGCTGTCCTCGCCCCCAGCACCAGTGTCGCCATGCTTGTCGCCAGAAGAAGCCTTCTGACCCAGAAACCAGCCAACAACACCAGCTGCGATGACCATCAGCACGATGATGGTGTTCCAGATAATGGTCTGAAGGACGGTAGGGGTTTGAGGGGCACGATCCTCAGCGATATGAGGAACAGCCGGTGAAAGACCGGACCAATCCGAGCCGCGACGCTCATTGTGACGATCGTGAACGATGAGACCAGTACGCTCATTAGGTTCACCAGGAGCCAGGGTGTTTGGCTTCGGAGCAGAGGTCGGGGCGTCGCGCCAAGTAAAGCCGCGATAGTAGAAGCACTGGCCAAGAAGGACGATATCGGCAATTGTGTAGTAGATGGCGAGAATGATCTAGAGGGGCAATCGATTTAGTATTCTCCTTTCAGATTGGACAAGGCGAAGTTGAGCATGAATCGTACCATGGTTGGCAAGACGCCCTGGAGGACGGCACCCAGAATGTTGAAAACATCGCCGAGAAGCCAGACAATGATGAATTGAATTGAGAGGGCATCGGCACTGCTGCGCTGGAAGTTTTGGATGATTTGAGGAGAGAAGACGACGACTATTTGCGATCAGTGGTGTTCAAGGCTGAGACTACTTAAGTTCTAGAGACATACCCCAGCAGGCAATGGAAATGGAACTTTGACGAAGAATTAGCGACTGGTCCTGTCGGAGGGTGAATCATCTAAAGACATACCCGCAAATGCCTGAGATAGCCTCAACATCAAGGTTCAGATTCGCAGTTGGCGGAGTCATGATGAAGCCTGGGCTAAAGGTGGCAGACTACAGCGCCGACCCCGGATACCAAGAGACCAAAAGTATTTGAATCGTGATATTATCGCATCCGTTAATCGAGCGCAAAATCCATCTGTCGAATGATACTTTTCGATGGTGATAATATGGGCGTCGCGAGGCAAGGATCAAAGGGAGAGACAAAAGGATTGAGGCATGAAGAATGAGAATGACAGACTTTTTTTGGTCAAGATTGGAAGCCAGGAATGGTCCCGTGCCCCCCGTGTAAAAGACGTCACTGTATCAGAGACAAGATTAGGTATGGATTGTGGGGAAATGCGCTAGAATGCACCGAGCTGAGATGCTAGGATACTTCCGGGGTCCGACCTCGGCAGAGTAAAGAGTTAAGTTGCAGATCTTGGTTCAATTTGTGAATAGCCAATGCCAGTTGAACTATGAAAACGCCATGGTGATATAACCAATTGAAGTTGTTGGACACGTTCAGGGGTAAGTTTGAATGCGAGATCGTGGATCAAATATCGCTTCGTTTATCTAATCATGTACAAATGAGGTCATTTTATAACTGATGAAACATCAAAAAAAAATGAATATCTAGACCATGGACCCAATGAAGTGCGTCGGGCGTTCTCTCCCTAGACCAATCATAGATAATACTGACTCATCAGAACTCCATCCCGCTGTGAAAATGGCCGCATTCGCCGCAATATTGTAAATCTCCCGCGACTTCTCACCGCTAGCCCCAGAAGGAGCAAGAAACGGGTACCTCGGACTTAAAGCCGATTTATAAGATGGGGATCTCCTCGTGGTGCCCGATAGCAACATATACTATCTCAACGTCAACACCAAAAGCGTTATATCATTCTTGTCATTAAGCCAACAGAGAAATCTGAACTCACAATTTAGCATCAAGTGTTTCTAAACACATTGCAAATTTGAAATCCAATCCAAGCGCCTCAGAGCAAATATCCAATGTCAACAGCCACACCAGGTCCAGGGCTGCCCGAGGTTGCAGCTCTTCAAAACGACGATTCGATGTTGACTCGTCGTTTTGGAAAAGAGGTTGTCAACTATTATGCTGGCGGCCATATCAACCGATTCTCTTGGCTCCGCGCTGACGCTGGTTTTCTTCGACAGGCTTCTGTTTGCACTACAGCCAGATATATTGCACTCCACGAGACGAATCCTCTGGTTGTTGACAAGAAGACGCTGGCTTATCTCACCTTCAAGGATGTCCAGCCTCTGATCGAATCAGACCCTTTTGCTCTCACTGAGGATGAAGCCATTCAAAGCTTCGACTCTGCTGAGACCAAGCCTCTTGTTGTCTTCCTTGGCATGCAAGAGGAGGGCAATGAGAAGGATTATATCTCTTCTAGTGACCATGGAGATATTCAGGGCCATCCTTACTTCGCCATTGACATCACTCCCAAGGGGAATCACACTGAGAAAGCTACCAGTTTCTTGGATGAACAGGAGAAAAAAGGATTGTCGCTGGATAAGAACCCCCGCGCGATGAACCATTCACCTGATGCTGGTAAGTTCAAGCCTCATGCGAGTTTGACCGTTGAAACCAACGTAACATTTTAGCCGCTCTCTACGCTCAAGCCAGGTCTATGATTGATTGGAACTCACGAAGCCCCTTCTGCGCCGGTTGCGGACAGCCTAACCTTTCCGTCCATGCTGGCTACAAGCGTGTCTGCCCTCCCACTGATAAGAAAGGAGGATCTTCTAGTGAACCTCGAGATGACTGTCCCACTCGTCATGGCGTGTCAAACATTTGTTTCCCTAGAACTGATCCCACGATGATTGCCGCTGTCGTTTCCGCAGATGGGACAAAGATTCTTCTCGGCCGTCAGAAACGCTGGCCTCCTCACTGGTACAGCACGCTCGCAGGTTTCCTTGAGCCTGGAGAGTCTATCGAGGAGTCAGTTCGACGAGAGGTTTGGGAGGAAAGTGGTGTTCGTGTTGGGCGCGTTGTTATTCATTCGAGCCAGCCGTGGCCTTATCCATCTAGTCTGATGATCGGAGCAATTGCGCAGGCGCTTCCTGGTGATGGTGAGAAGATCAACTTGAATGATAAGGAATTGGAGGTGGCTAAGTGGTTCACCATTGACGAGGCTCGCCATGCTCTTGAAACTGGAACAAGCAGCCTGGGAGAGCCTGCTCCTGAGGGGTACAAGGAGGGTGATTTGCGAGTGCCTCCTGTTCAGGCTATTGCCAATCGTTTGATCACGGCAGTTGTTGAAGGATACTTGACGGTGAACCCTAAGATGTAATCGAGTTTTTCATGAGAGGAATACATGAAAAAGGTGAAATCCAAAAGCGCTGGTATTTTGGATGGTAGTCTATGTTTCATTTCCATGGGCCCTGTTCTTGTGTGTAGGGATGATTTAGTGTGTCCGCCAGGTGACAAAAGTGACCAGTTACTGAGATCAATGGGCTGTTCAGTCCCGGGCGATTCAAGATAATGGCAGTGCCGGCGCTCCCTAGGCACGTAAGGTAGTTGGTAGTGTTCAAAACGGCGGGACCCTTTCGCCTCTCCTCTCCCACTGCCCGAACTGCCCACTGCCTCCCCCACGTCTTTTGCATATGCTTCTTAACACGAACCAGAGAAGGAGAAACTCCAACACATCGATGCTCGAAACTTTCTCTTTTCCCTTAGGAACAGAAACAGTTCTTGGTATCTTGAAATAGCTGTCAACTTTCTTGCAGAATATTCCTCCCAACGCCCAATTCCCGCACCCATTACCCAACCTCACCATAACATCACACTGGCACTTTGATCATCTTTAACTTTTCTCTGCTATTCATGGTCACCTTAGATCATCATCGTCGTCGTTGCCATCGTAATCGATAGTCTTTGACCATAATTTCACTGCCTATTCTTGACCATCTCTGGCTATCTTTGATCACTTTTTGACGATCTTCGACCATGGCGGACAGAGCCCAGCAGCCTTTGGGTGTGCGAACAACCCAACGAATCCATGACCAAATCGTCCGTGAGGTTTTCAGACTGGCTGACAGAGATCCGAAGAATCATGCCAAATGTTTCGAGACCTGCATTAAAACTATCGAGGAGACCAAAGTCCTCGAAGCAACCGATTACGCGACTTGGGAAAGCCAGGTAAGTTGACTCAACTTCTCTACATGACCAAAAGAGGCTGTAACTAATAGTCTTACAGGAGTTGATTGCAAGCTCTGTGGATGAGTTCCGCAACACGAACCGGACCACCAAGAGTGGCAACTTCTGTATGGTCCCTGTTACTACCGCCGTTGCTATCGCTGCGGCTCTGAATCTCAAGCACATTAACTTCGAATCCGGCAGTAAGGACCTGCACATCAGCAAGGCTTTCACCCAAAGCACTCCTTGGGCGTACCTCGGACTTGCCATCGATGTATTCCCCCAAGTCGGTGAATACCCATTCTTTGTCAAAAAGGTCGAGGAGCCTTTACAGCAGCCTACTGTTGGCAAAATCGCCCGGGGAAAGCTGGCCGTTCAGACCAACGACTCCGGGGAGGAAGTAACTCCTCTCATGATCCTCGCGATGGCACGACTGAACGGCTGGATTAAGTCAAAGCCTGGTTCTTGGATGAAGAAAGGCGTTGTTGACGCACCGCAGAGTATTCACCGTCGAAAGGCACTGAATGACGGTAAAGTGCTTCTCGAGAAGCTTGGTAACAGAAAGTTCAAGCAGGATGACAGCAATTTCACCCGAGAGGTTAAAGACTGGCTCTCGGAGCCTGTGATCCGTGTCTTGCCGGAGGATGTCAAAAACCGTGTCTGGTACTAGTGTGACCAGCACGAGAAGTTTGGCTTCCCACCATCGATCAAGCCGAAGAAGATCTTGTCGAATGGAAGTTCATGGGTAAAAAGGAGGCAGTTGTTGCATCCCTGATTTCGGACAAAATCAATTTTATCCAGCTGTCCAAGAAAATTCAAGAAGACGAGTCGATCGAAGCTGTGAAGAAACTGGGTCAACTTGCGGATCAGGCCCGCGATCTCCAAAACTCTCGGCGAAACTACATCCAGGAAGCATTTCCCAGACTTTTAGAACTCGGAAAGACTCTTCTGGAGCAACCCAACAACCAGTCCGCCCAGGAAGTCTTTGGGGCTGCTTGGAGCCAATGCTTCCTCAACCAAGAGGCAAATGGGAAAAAGAACATTCTCGTTGGTGCCCTTCAGCAACTCTTTGACAACATCGCCTACGTTGTACCCCGGAGCCACGCCATTTACGGCGCATTTCTGGGATTGGCTTCCAAAATGGACGAAGTTGTCATGGCCTCTATCGACCTCGACCAGGTCCGAGCGAAAGAACGCCACCAGAGGAGATTTGAGTTGAACAACGAACTGTCGCACAGAAACAAGGTGGTGCTTAATGTAGCCGAAGCTGTCACCAAACTCGATCGCGGAGCATCTAGGGAAGTGCTGCTTAGCTCAAAGCTTTGTTCGATTCTGGACTCAGCTGATGCGCTGATCCTGCAGGCAAACCTAACATGTTAAGGTTGCTGTACCAGGGCACACAACTCCTATGCGAATTTAGCCAAGGCTATGTATGAACTTGTCAGAGATAAGAGTTCACTTTGAAACATATGAATGCAACTTCCGAAGATTTGGTCATAGTCAGCCTCGATAAACGAGCACTAACTTATGAGGTCCTAGGTACAAACTTGTGGGAGTTTTATCGAGATGTGAAGGCATATTGTGTGAAAAACAAGATGGAGGGAAGATATAATACAGTGCAAGGACAAATTCCCATTATCTCTGAACAGGCAGAGATGGCGAAGTAGTTAAGAATTGTGGGATTTGATGGGATCACGAGCCTGCTTTTGGTCGAGACTTGATGGGCTTGTGTTCAAGTCTTAGACTGCCAAGATCACAATGGAATGTATTTTGAGGGACAAGACATGTATCCTCTGAGAAATGAATGGACTATCGACCTAGAAATCTCCGAGAAGACTTTCAACAAGATCGCCTTCCTTGATGAGATGGAATGACTTTAGGACAACTGAGGAAAGCAAAAGTTCCCCCTCACAGATGGGAGTGGATTATTGAGAGGCTTTGCACCTTCAAAACCCCGACACTCTCCAACATATCTTTGGACTGAGTTGGTGTTATAATTGTCAAAATTCTATTCCTAAAAGAGTTATTCAGCTCTGAACTTGCCGCCAAAGCTCGGATCAAATTCTCCGAACCTGATTTCAATGAATAGGAGTCCAGCAAAAATGGTCATATTACCTACCCAGACTTTAAAGAGAACGTAAATAAAGAGAGGATCGCCCACGAGTTCGAAGAGGCAAAGAAGAAGGCACAGATTCACTCAGAGCTAGCCGATGGCTCCTGGTCTAGCAAGAGGAAAAGAGAAAGTGATACAAAGAAAATCACTCTCAAGAGGCGCCACTCGAGCACTGTCAGCTCTACCGTACATATTATCAACAATCCCGGCACGGACGAGCAGAGCCACCTTTTTGTACTCAATCCTGAGGATGGCGTCAAGGTCAGTGAGTTTGAGGGCCGACTCGCCCTGGTCCGTAGCAATGTCGAGGCAAACGTCAAGATCCAGCCGGAAGATATCGATGTTCTTCAGCAGGCCTACCGAGCCGAGATCGCTGAAATCCACGAAGCCCATCACAAAGAAACCAAGGCTTCGAGATGCACACCAGCCTTATTGAGGCCACGAAAAAAGCTTGTGCCGACGGGAACAAGTCCTTTCGCGGGGTCACCAAGCTCAACAAAGACAAAAACTAAAGAAATATCTGGTATTTTAACCCAGGTCGGAAGACAAATTCAGGCTAAGGCTTAGGTCTGGTATATCCCACGCTGTTCTAACAAAGGAGGATCAAGGGCTAGACAGATCGGCCAATACAACAGCGAACTGCAAAGTTAGAGAGTAGTTGGTCCAGAAACGAGTCTTTTGATACTAGAGACACAATGGAAGTCACTTTCACAAGTCATATTCTTTACGTTTTTGTGCTCAGAAACATTGAGATTGCATGCGTATCGTTTATATGCAGAAGATGCTCAAGAACACTAACCGCCTTGCTTTTGCTCGCTGGTATAAAACTTTAAAAAATATATATTCCATGGTCATTTATATGTACAATTCTTTCAATCATCCATTTCTGTGGGTATCCGTAACCATATCAACTCCATCCTTCGTATACACTTAGAAGAAACTGTGGAGGACCCTCTTAGGGGCCTGGGACCAGACAAAAGGCTCCTTGGGCTCCTCCTCCTCCAAGAAGACAGCACCACTAGCCAAATCCATCTCAGAGGGACGGACATACATCTGCCACTTGCGGGTGCAGATCTTGTAGCCAAGGTAGAGGAGGGCGACAGAGAAGAAAGCGAGGTAAGAGCTGAAGAAGGCCTCAGCGCTGGGAGAGGCACCGGAGGCGGGGAAGAGAGCAGTGTAGAAAGAGGCGATGAGGGCGAGGATGTTGAGACCGAGGCCAAGGTAAGATCCAGCAACGCCGAAGGGGGTCTTGTAGGGGATGAGGCCGAGGTTGATACCCTGAGCCTTCATACCAGCACGCATGCGGATGTGGGCAAGGCAGATAGAACCCCAGACGAAGAGGAAACCGAGACCGGTAAGGGCAAGGAGCCAGCCGAAGATCTCCATACCCTGAGGAGCAGCACCGATGTAGGCAAGGAGACCGAAGGCGATCTGGAGGAGAACACAGTAGAGAGGGCGACCCTTGGAGTCAATGTACTTGAAAAAGTTAGGGGCCATATTGCGCTCAGCCATAGCCTGGATAGTTCGGGTAGAGCCAAAAGTGCAAGAGTTGGCAACGGAAAGGACGGCAACGGTGATGACAGCGTTCATGATGCTAGGCAGGACCTTAATACCGGCATCCTGAATAGCAAGGACGAAGGGAGAGGCCTTGGTGTTGGCACCGCTGGCACCCATCAGGCGAGGGTCGTTGGCGGGGAGGATGAGACCGACGATAAACAGGTTAAGAATGTAGAAGACGGCAATTCGCCAGAAGACCTGCTTGCTAGCCATGGGAATGGACTTGCGGGGGTTGGCAGACTCAGCAGCAGCCAGACCGACCATCTCAGTACCACCGAAGGAGAAAGCAGCGACGACGAAGACAGCGCAGAAACCCTTGAAGCTGGTGAAAGCACCGGGATCGCGCCAGTACTTGGTGCCAATGTAACCTTGCTCGCCGACACCACCGCAGTTGATGACAATTCCGAGGATGATGAAGCCAACACAGGCGCAGATCTTGATGATGGAGAGAATAAACTCAACCTCACCGTAACCTCGAACACCGAAGACTTGAATACCCATGAGGACAACAAGGAAGACAGATACCCAGACAGCCATGTTGATATCATCTCTCCAGAATCTGATGGTGATGGAGGCAGCGATGAGTTCGAAGGGTAGGACAGTCAACCAAGCGAGAGCGTATTGCCAACCCATGGCGAAGCCCCAAGAAGGATCGACGAAGCGGACGATGTATGTGAAGAAGGCACCGTTGACAGGGTAGAGGACAGCCATCTCGGCGAGAGCCAAGCATGTGCAGAGAAGCATGATACCGATGATGAGATAGCCGATGAGGAGAGCAGCAGGGCCACCCTTCTGGAGGGCACCACCTGAACCGACGAAGAGACCAGCACCGATAGCACCACCTAGAGAAGTTAGTTAGTAATGAGCTGAAGAGTGGATTGTGAAGTGAGGTCATACCGATGGCAATCATCTGCATGTGTCGGTTCTTGAGATCTTGCTTGAGACCACCATTCTTGACCTCGCCAGTCTCGACATCTCGGTTTTCAGAAACATCGAGAACGGCCTCCTTGCCGTAATCGGTGGGAGGAGTAGAAGCCATGGCGACCAGATGTGGGGGAGGAGGTGGTGGTGGTGATGAGAGGAAGGGGGAAAATGTATGAGAAAGAGGAGCGAGTGAGTGAGTGTTGAGAGTGATGATTCTTCTATCCACGGAATGAGGGAGAAGACTTCAGTATTTGTACTCGAATGATCGACGATGTTGCACAATATACCGAGACTATGGGGCTGTTCTCCATACCGTTCTAGATTTGGTGCTGCTGGGGTCTGTGAGCTGTAAGTTGGAGTTGGAGATGGGTCAAGGGGGGTAGTCGGTACTGTAGTCTAACGTTAGTACTAGTGTTAGTATTAGTGTTAGTATTAGTGTTGTGGTGTGTAGGGCGGGCAGTCTAGCCTATTCTGCTTTGCCCCAAAGAGTTTATCTTGATACTAAACACTGGACAGTTGAAGCTATTGGTTCTTCAACTCCGAGTTACGGCATCATGGTGGGTACAGGGTTTTCATGTCCATCTTTGAAGCTTGGAGTGCAGTAGCTTGAGTAGCACTGCAGTAGTGTCGTTCGCCCCCCTTATCTGGTTCCCGCCTTGGTCCTGCTTGTCTGCTTGTCTAATTCTCGGCGAGGGCGAGAGGGTCCGTAACCGAGAATCATGTCGATGTTGACCGGCCCGGTTTGGTCTCGAATTATCATGGCTTGTGCTGGACAAGGCAAGTCAACGGCCGATACCGCGCTTAATTCGTCTATCGATTGATGTTAATCTTGGTAGCGTAGATAGCGTGTCTAATGACAATGAGTCAGTGAGTAAGGAAGCAATCAGTTTGGGTTGTTTCATTCACACACTCTCTGTGGTTTCCCTCCCTCAAAATAAGGTTACTCACAAATACTACCCAAATGTGTCGGATCCTTGCTGTATGTACTCAGTGTAGGAATTGCAGTCCTTTGGGATTAAGTTGAGATGTGCAGTGTTGCATATGTCAATGCAACGTTCAATTACGAGTAATCCTCTCGGCAGTTTTCCGTTGACTTTCGGAGGTGTTGGTCACACCAGTCAGTACATATCCGTTGACGCGCTGCAAATGCGGAGTGATGGCCATTTCAACCGCCACGTCCGCAAACAACGCAACGCTTGTTCAGTGGCCCCGTAAGCACTTTCACCTTCTTCCGGAAGGTCGTCATCAGCCCTTGTCCTTCTTCGGATGTCCCTTGTGGTAGTAATCGAGTGATGACTTATGTCGCATTGCAATACACGTGCTGCCATTAAGAACCAAATGTTCGGGTCCAGGCCTTAGGATCTGCAGACAAGACTTCGTTTGGTGTGTTGTAGGACTTGGCGATACGATGCCAATAGATCGCCAAGGACCTCCGAACCTTTAGCAGCTGAGATCAAAGCAAAGCAAAGTAAACTTGGAGAGCCTTGGCTTACAGTACCTTAGCTTACTTAGGCTCTCCCCCACATGTTGTGTGCTCAAGGAGGGTGGCAAATCTCGACTAGTTCTCAGGCTAGAAAGCTTCCAGACTGCCCTCCTTCTGCGGTTAATATGTCCCTGATTGGCTCTGAATAGCCCAGAAGTATGGAACAGTACCCATGTTCCAACACCAACTAGCAATTTGGAGCCTTTCTTCCCCTCACCCGCTGGCCTTCAGCTGCTTTACCGCCAGTCAGAGGGGAAAGCGCCATTTCTTAGCTGGCCATATCGAATTTTTTATCATTCATTCCTTCGGTATATCCTTGATTGGGCCGCTGATATCGATCGTGGCTTGAAATCCCCTCACGCTGGAATTTCCCCTCATGAGAAAAAATGAAAGTCAATTCAGTCAAGCTAGCAATGAGGCTCAAGTTGATCAACAGCTTCATCACGTTATGTCTTCTTGGCTTTCTGGGGAAAATGGATACGACAATGGTCGCCACGAGGCCTCCCCAGACCCAGACTCAAGAATCTGGGGATTCTCCAGACTGTTGAGTCTAGACACTCGGCTTGATGATTCCATTACGAAATCGTTTGCGCAACATCTTCATCCTGTTTCTGGGGTAGAGCCAAACCACTCAACTGTACGATTTCATTACGAAATCGTTTGCGCAGCATCTTGACCCTGTTTGTGGGGAAGAGTCAAACGAGGATTGAGGGTAATCTCACTCTCCCTGGTTTGTTCGGGGAGATCCATAACACCAACGACTCCAATTATTAGCCTCTCAAAACTAACTCATTCAAGAAGGTGCTGACACATATGAATGATATGATGCGGAGAAACTGCTCAATGTTTCCACTCCAGAGTCTTCAGCGGAATCTAGACCTGTCTCTTCCCCACAGCAGGCTTGGCAGGCCGAACAGGGGCAGTCTTCAGTATCATTGGCTCCCCTCGTGGAGGAATCCCACGTGAAGCCATCACATAAACATTTGTTGTCCATGATCAAGGAATAATTTGACCGGTGGCGCTCTTAGTATCTATCTTGACCTCAAGTAATGAGTCGTACCATTACGTATAGTTGATTTCTTGTGCCTGCTCTGGCCATTCCATTGTCCAAAATAGTATGATTGAGATGTCGATATTTGCTGGTCTCATTTCTCTTCTGCTGCCTAGTTACGCAATGTTCATTGCTCACTCAGAAATTGCCATGGGAATGAATTCCACACCGTCCATTTGTGGTGTTGGTAGCCATTCAACATTCCTTCTCTCATACCGTGACAGCCACACAGCGTCCCCGTTAACAGCCTCCAACGCCTCCCGCACTTCAACGTTTCGTTCCAAAACGTCCGAGAGTAAGTCAAGGATGTCATCAAACATTTCCTCATCAACTTGAACGTACGATACGAGAGCTGTCAACAGCTCAACCGTGCCCTCCCACACTCGCGCGGGTGACGCAAACTTCCCCAGGCTACCTGAAGATGGTGCGACTATTTGCGTAAAAGGCTTGCTGCTTAGACTATCCCCATTTCTCAGGGGTATCAGGATTCGGCTATCGTCGCTTTCTCTTCCCCTCGTAGTGCCAGCTTCCCCATGGGGGCTGGCCCAACTTGGTGAAGCGGAAGCTTGACGTTTAACCTTTCGGCACCAATCTCGAAGCCAATCTGCCCAATCTGTCTTGAACCGAGAGCTAAGGAAGTTCCCCGCAGCAGCGCAAAGCCCGGCCAGAGCGTGGCATGCCTCGACCGCGATATAAGCTTCTGGGTCATGCAGCCTGTCGACCACTACTGGCCAGATCGAGTTAACAAGGGGCAAAAACGCATCTTCATCGGGAGCCAAAGCAGTGGATGCAGTTGTCAGGAGCTCAAGCAAGGATCTTCGAAGCGTTGGTGTTGGTGATGTGAGATAGTGCTGGGTGAGATTTGCCACTCTCAGCAATAGCTGGTACGTTTGCGAGTTTGGCGGTTTTTCTGGTTCTGGTGGATGGTCTGTTGCGTCTTCGTCTTCGCCTTCGCTCTTTTCCTCCTTCCACGGAATCTTTGGATGATCTTTCACTTCTTCCGTTTCCGTCTTATCAAGTGCTGCCCGTTGCTTTCTTTTTTCCAGAGTGTCCAAGAGATCCGAAAGGCCTGGTGATTTCTTTGAAACCTTTTTATGATCTGGCCTTGAACTTGCCTGGTGTTCTAACAACAACATATCTGAACGAACGCCTTGGCTCACCACCTCCTTAAGCACAACGAAGAGATTCTCCACAAAAACCGGATATCCGTGATAGTTGTCCAATGCTCCAAAGATAGAATCGATGACGTCGTCAAGATAGGGTACCAGTCGAGGGCCCGCGAGCCGGATCATCATCGTCAAGACATTAATTGAGGCAGGCGATATATCCAGACTGTTTAGTCGCAAGGAGACTGAGTTGACCATGTAGTCCACATTCTGAATGATGAGATCAGACACATTGGCATATCCGCAAGAGGCTGCTATGCTATTTAATGTGACAATAGCATGTTTTTGCAGATTAGAATTGTTAGAACCCAGGAACGTCGCAATGGGAAACAGAACATCAATCAGCTCCGGCCGAAATGCCTCCCCTGACCTTTGTGCCGTGTAAGCGGTAGCTTCCAATGCCAAAGCTTCCAGTCGCCAGTCGACAAGTTCCACGTCTGTGTGACGGTCAAGAATTTGCACTGAGGTTGTGTAAAGCTCATTGAAAATGGCGTCGACATCCTGGGAAGGATCGGCCACCGATGACAAGTTCAGGAATATCCTCTCTTCATCAGACGAATTGTGGCTCGCTTTGACAAGTTCAAAGCAAAGCCAAAAAGTAGCAACTTGGCTGGAAGCGTTGTCAGATTCCTGAACTTGTTCCAACATGCTACCCGCAAATCTCGCTTGTCGTGACGATGAACCAAGGAATGCAATAAGCGATGTAAGTTCATTGCGAAGATTCTTTTGAGATTCAGAGGGCAGTAAAACAGGCTGATACTGAACACCCTTTTGCTCTGCCGATGTCTCTCCGGAGCCTATCAGTCGGACATCCATGTTCTCATTCGTCTCCGAGGTTTTAGATACTTGCATAAGAGATATAACGCTATCCCGAAGCATGATCGACATTGATTCGTCAAGCGTCGACGATTGTATATGCAACCCTTGGAGCAGCTCTAGGCCCTTCAGGACGTTCCGTATCGCGTCTCTTTTTACATCATCATCCGCTGACTGCATCAGTCGTGAAAGGCTAGACATCCAGTTGTATGTTGTCGTTTTGGCTATTTCGCCAAGTTCTGGATAGATGCTGACAAGGTCTTGTAGACTGGTCTGTGTCATGGATACCTTGTTCTCGGTTTCGCCAAGCACCATTGCCGTCTCAACAAGTATGTTTGCGCAGTTGGACAATGTTTTGTGACATTCATCTAGAATAGTGACGCAGAACTTATTGAGGGCGTTTCTGACCTCGGCAGAGTCATGAGACCGAAGTTTCATTATTGTCGAGAGCGCTTTCTTAACTTGTATAACACTTGCTTTGAGCCAAGCTGGAGAAAGAATTTTGTTCTGTTCGACTTCACCTTCTTGCTCGCTCTCAGCCTTGGCGAGTACAGACCGCGTTCGAAGATCAGACAACACGCTCGTCAGCACGAGACTCACTGTCTCTAGGGATTTGGCCAAAACAATGCCCTTGTAGCGGCTGGGTGAAGATGTGACTTTTGTCAGTAAGGATACTGTGCCAGGCAGAAAACTAGCCAACGCAGCAGGTTCCTTAACGATATGATACACAGCTTGCAAGGTACGCAGTGCTTCCTGTTGGATCTGGGGCGTTGCACCATCGACCACTCCATTCAGTATAACCGTCACGCTATGTCCGAGAGCAGGTACTGACTCAGTCTCCGAGAGCCCAGAAGCCGCTGCGGCCGATAAACCGGCTGTGTCAAGTAGGGCTGTTAGCCCACGAAAAGCCTCCAACACAGTCTCCTCAGCAACACGGCGTGCTGGAGTCGAGCCAGGTGTTCCGTCAATGATGAAAGTTAGGAGACTCAGAATCTGTCTCACAAGTTCTGCAGAAATCTTCGTTTTCCAGCCATGCGTGATGAGAATTGTTAGCGTCTTGATGCAGTTCTCGATCAAGGGCATGGGATATTGATCCATCTGGCGGAAGATATGATGAAGTGGAAAGAAGACATATTCGGATAACTTCTCGTCCAGCACTAGCGGGTTCCTTCTGATTTGCTCATCGAGAATTTCCAGAAGGCGAGCTGTCTGCTCGCCGAGTTCTCGAGATGACGATGGTGCATCTGCCTCTCGTATCGCCAACTGGCTTATCTTAACACAACATGGTTTGAGCTAGTTGCGGTTATCATCCAGCCCTTAGGGAATGCAGGATTACGACTTACTCTTTGGAAGAACTCAGTCCTTTCTTGGCTGCTAGTCGTTGATTCCATGGTTACTGAAGCGAAGCGCTTCCTGCTTGTCTATTCATGCATATTCTCCACAGCCTCGGAGCTGGGCCAAGAAATTAGCGAACACGAACGCGAGTACGCAAAGAACAATATGGTAGAACTTACAAATTTTGTCAGGGAGCGAAGGATGAAGATGGCTTATATCAAAGCTGTAGGGCGACGAAGAGATCCCGGTTTGTTAGGCAGGTAGTACCTATATTAAAATTGGATGGAGTGTGGAGGGGCCAGTTGTGAGAGGAAAGAGCTGTTTGGCTGTGATGTACAGTGTCAGGATACTGTGTTATACTGTATAAGCTGGGAGGTCTGGAATATTCTGAATATAGCGGGTTCGAAACACAAAGACAAATTAGATTCCGGATCTAGGAGTTAAAAGAAGCAGAGCTCTAGTGACAAATAGTTAAATAATCTCCATTTGTCTTTTTTTTATGCCTTAGAAATGATACCGTCTTGTTCCTTGTTCTTTCGGCCCCCTCCAGCTCCACGATGACGTTCTCACACTGTACATTGCATCCACTACCGTCCTAGGTATATGGAGTTCCCATCGGATTCAAATGCCTGCGACAGCCGTAAGGAAGCTAATACCAGCTATCGTTGAATAATGAAATTGCTCCTTTAGCCTAAGACTTCTCGGTGGCCTCTTTTTTTGGTAAGTGGACAAAAAATGGCCCCCCAGCACCTGCTTAGGAACGAAGCTCAATACCTCACCTCTAGCAACGCTCCACTCTCTACTCTTTACCTTGAACACAATCATCGTCGGAGCTCCCCAACAGCACAGAAAATCTTCGCAGCAACTGAAATCATGGCTCCTTCAGGCCCCTTTCAAGTCACTGTCCATCCCTTCGAGTCCAAGTGTCGAGGCTCAGCTGCCTACGAAATTGGCCCGTCTTCAGCTCAAAATTCCATAGTCTTCATTGGTGGGCTTACAGATGGACCTCACACTGTTCCTTACACCAGGCTTCTAGCTCAACGTCTGGAAGAGGCGGATGGACTGAACTTTTCTGTCATTGAATTCCGGATGAGGAGCTCTTTCTCGGGATTTGGTACTTCGAGTCTATCCAACGACGTGGAAGACATCTCTGCTTTGGTCAAGTATCTTCGCGGAATCGGTAAGGAAAAGATCATCCTATTCGGTTCCTCGACTGGCTGCCAGGTAAATACACCCTTGTCACTCTGTTTTGTATTATTCCTGACCAATTGCAGGACTGTATCGAGTACGCCAACTACGCCGAGCACAAGAATGAGCCTGTGGATGGTTTCGTCATGCAAGGCCCGGTATCGGATCGGGAGACACTGGAGTTGATCTTTCCTGACCCTCAACCGAGTCTTGATCTCGCAGCGAATATGATTTCTGAGGGCAAGGGCGGCGATTGTATGCCTTTTGACATGATTCCTGCCGTTCTGGGAGCTCCCATTTCGGCGTATCGGTTCCAGTCTCTAGCCAGCAAAGGGTATGTTTGACAGGCTTTCCAACTATAGGCGAATATCACGAACTAATTAGTATAGTGGGGATGATGATTATTTCTCGCAGGACCTCCCCGACGTGATCCTTGAGAAAAATTGGTCTCGATTCGAGAAGTCAGTACTGGTTCTACACTCTGCCGAGGACGAATATGTTCCAGAACGCATCAACCAAACTATGAGTAGCGACAAGTATAAGAGACTGAGCCCAGCCGTCAGTCGGTTGTCGGGGCTGATTCCTGGCGCAAGCCATACCGTTGACCAACCCGAGGCGCAGGAGTGGCTTTCTAAGACGGTGATTGAGTGGTTGAGAAATGAGGTGACGTCCCGTACCGACTCAGTTTGATTTTGTATATAGACAATTCCGTAGTGAAAACCACGCAACCAGAAGAGAGAGTACTTTATTATAGAAAACCAGGGCCCGTACAAGCAAAAGGCGTGTTCTCATTATATGGCCATAGGACGAAGAAAGCAATAAATCTAGTTCCTTGGTAGCACAAAACAAAGAAAATCTCTAATGGAAACCGAACTACGGAGTATCTGGTCCAGGGTAAGATCCATGACGTTAGTTGGAAATGACCTCACCTAGAGTCCTTCATATCTCAATTGAACATCAGTAAGCAACCCCACCAAGCAGCTGGAGCTGGCCTCGTTAGTGCCTAGACTCGCATTATTAGTTCATGCTTGGGTGTTCGCGTAAGTAGGATTTGCAGTAAAATTCTGGGGACCAGCTTACCAACCACGACCAGGGTGGGCCAATTCGACGAGATTCTGCCTGTCATACCTCTTGACGGAAGTCGCCCAGAGCCTTTCAACCTCTCTTTCTCTCTTCACCACTCGCTCTGAGGTGACCGGATTCGGATTTGGGCTTGTTTTGTCCGTTCTGAGACTGTCTCTATCGTCCGAGCTGTTTCCGTTGCACGGCACTTGCTCTGACGTCGACCGGCGCAAGCTTCCCGAGCTAAGATTTTGGAATCTTATCACCATCAGCGACACCGTCACCTGGACGCGCCATCGCCTACGATCCATCCGACACATCCCTCTAGCATGAGGTGATTGTTGCGCAAGGCCTCTTCGATATCTCGAACTCTCTGAGAAACAACCTCTACAACAATGACTCTCTACAACGAGCAACAGGTTCTCTTCGAGACTGGCTCGTTCACTGGCTTTCGCCCGCTGCGGGAGCTTGGTGCAAATTACTTCACCCAAGGCCCCTTCAAACAACCTCTATGTGGAAATTCGGAAGGATGGGGCCCTCTGAGTCCACATCGCTATGATTTCACACCTTGTTTTATCGATGTCTGGATCGCCTCTGTATCTGTTTTTGGTCTTTTGTTTGGATCGCTCGCTGTTTGGTGGCTGCTGGCCAAGAAGCAGAAACAGGATGGACAGACCAAGAATGCGCACTTCCACATCAAGCAGGTAAATATATCTCTGCGACTTGGTTCTGTTGTTCAATTGAGCTGATTCAGTCTTTCCAGGCCCTCCTTGCCGTTATTATCGTCGACGTCATTGCTCAACTTGTCGTGCAAATCGTGTCTATGCCTGATATTTGGTACGGCGATTTCCGAGTGTTAACGACCTTTTTGAATATTCTGTCGCTATTTGTCGTCTTCGCTATCCAATGGATCGAACATTCGCGCATTCGATATCCGAGTGGCGTCGCCCTCTTTTACTGGCTATTCCTCTTGATTTCTTTCGGCGTCAAGCTCCGATCTCTCATCTCGCAACAAATCTACAACTCGAACCTGCCATATTTCATCATTTACTGCGTTGGATTCGGTCTGTCTTTGGTCGAATTCCTCGTGGAATGGTTATGGCCTCGTACATCTAGCCCAAGTGGATATGAAGCCATTGAAGAAGAGGAGGAATGTCCTGTTGAATACGCCAACGCCTTTTCCCAGCTTGCTTTCTCCTGGATGACACCACTGATGCAATACGGGTACAAGGTGTACTTGACCGAAGATGATCTTTGGGCTCTTGCCAAAGACGACCAGACCAGAACCACTGGAGCGCGCTTCGACCAAGCTTGGCAGTATGAGTTGGAGCATCGTAAAAGGCCTTCGCTATGGAGAGTTCTGTTCAAGGCATATGGCGGCCCTTATTGTGTTGCTGCAATCTTCAAGATTGCAAATGATGTCTCCCAATACATTCAGCCCCAGCTGCTTCGGCTTCTCATTGCCTTTGTGAAGTCCTACGAGAAAGGCCAGACCCCTCAGCCTCTCATCAAGGGCGCTGCTATAGCATTGGCCATGTTCGCCTGTGCAGTTTTACAAACTACCATGGTTCATCAGTATTTCCAGCTTGCTTTTGTGACGGGAATGCGCATCAAGGGTGGTCTGTCCTCAGCCATCTACCGCAAGTCACTTCGTCTTTCTAGCGAGGGTAGAGCTTCAAAGACTACCGGTGACATTGTCAACTACATGGCTGTCGATGGCCAGCGACTGCAGGACCTCACCCAGTTCGCTCAGCAAATCTGGTCTGCGCCATTCCAGATCATCATCTGCATGGTCTCTTTGTACAACCTGGTCGGCTGGTCTATGATGGCAGGAATCGTTGTCATGATCGTTATGATGCCCATCCAAGGATTCGTTGCTCGCATCATGAGAAACATGCAGAAGGAGCAGATGAAGAACAAGGACGCCAGAAGCCGTTTGATCAACGAGATCATCAACAACATGAAGAGTATCAAGCTCTATGCTTGGGGTTCCGCTTTCATGAACAAGCTCAACTTCGTTCGAAACGAGAAAGAACTCAAGAACTTGCGAAAGATTGGTGCTACTCAGGCTTTTGCCAACTTCACTTGGACCACTGCGCCTTTCTTCGTGTCCTGTTCGACCTTCACCGTCTTCGTTCTGACTCAGGATAAGCCGCTTACCACCGATATCGTTTTCCCTGCACTGGCGTTGTTCAATCTCCTGACCTTCCCTCTTGCCATCCTTCCTATGGTCATTACATCCATCGTCGAAGCCTCTGTCGCCATTGGACGTCTCACCAGCTTCCTCACTGCTGAAGAACTTCAGCCTGACGCCATCACCATCAAGGCTGCCCCTGAGCAGCTTGGCGAGGAGAGTATCATCATCCGTGAGGGTACATTCTCATGGAATCGACATGAGAACAAGCCCACTCTCACTGATATCGATTACACCGCGTACAAGGGAGAACTCTCTTGTGTTGTTGGTCGTGTTGGTGCTGGCAAGTCGTCTTTCCTCCAGAGCATCCTTGGTGATATGTGGAAGGTCAAGGGTAACGTCGAAGTGCGAGGAACTGTCGCGTATGCCTCTCAACAAACCTGGATCCTCAATGCTACTGTCAAGGAGAACATTATCTTCGGTTACAAATACGATGCCGAGTTCTATGAGAAGACTGTCCAAGCATGTGCGCTGGTGGACGATTTTGCACAGCTTCCGGATGGAGATGAGACTGTTGTTGGCGAGCGAGGTATCTCTCTAAGCGGCGGCCAGAAGGCTCGTGTCTCACTGGCTCGTGCTGTTTATGCCCGTGCCGATATCTACCTGCTTGACGATGTCCTATCCGCTGTTGATTCTCATGTTGGCCGCCACATCATTGACAATGTCCTCGGAACTCGTGGTCTTCTTGCTTCAAAGACCCGCATTCTTGCCACTAACGCTATTGCTGTTCTCCGCCAGGCTAGCTACGTGTCTTTACTCAAGAATGGACAGATCATTGAAAGAGGAACGTATAAGGAATTGGTTGCTCAAAAGGGTCTTGTTGCCGAGCTTCTGAAGACAGCCGGACACGACTCTGGTAATGTTAGTAGTGAACCTAGCTCCAGCGCCTCGAGCAGCAAGACGGCTACAATCGTCGAGCCAGACTCTAGCCAGGCCAAGGAAGAGCTTGAAGAGGCCCAGGAGCAAGTTCCCGAGATGGCTCCTATTAAGGCCGGTGCTGGGGCCAAGCCTCGCTCAAGCAGCATGGCAACTCTTCGTCGTGCCAGTACTGCAAGCTTCAGGGGCCCCCGAGGCAAGCTGACAGACGAGGAGGTTGGTGGTTCTTCCAAGACCAAGCAGACCAAGGAGCACTTAGAGCAAGGCAAAGTCAAGTGGTCTGTCTATGGTGAATACGCTAAGATGAACAACCTGTATGCTGTTGCTCTGTACCTATTCATGCTTCTCGCTTCACAGGCTGCTAGCATTGGTGGCAACTTCTGGCTGAAGGAATGGTCCGAAAGAAACCAAAAATCCGCCGCCAACGACCATGTCGGCAAATTTATTGGCATATACTTCGCATTGGGTATCGGATCCTCAGCCCTTACTGTCATGCAGACCCTGATTCTCTGGATTTTCTGTTCCATCGAGGTCCGTATCACTAATCATTAGCTCGAGCACGAGAGCTGACTCCAAAATAGGCATCCCGAAAGCTTCATGAGCGCATGGCTAACGCTATCTTCCGTTCTCCCATGTCTTTCTTTGACACTACACCTGCTGGACGTATCCTGAATCGATTCTCTAGGTGAGTCGATAACCTTGATCTTCAAATATTGATACTGATGATTGTTAGTGATATCTACCGTGTTGATGAGGTTCTAGCCAGAACTTTCAACATGCTCTTTGTCAATGCCGCTAAATCAGGCTTCACCTTGGTTGTTATCTCATTCGCCACACCAGCATTTACCGCCTTGATTATCCCCCTTGCCCTGACTTACTACTACATCCAGAGATACTATCTTCGAACATCTCGTGAGCTCAAGCGACTCGACAGTGTGAGCCGTAGCCCTATCTATGCACACTTTCAGGAGTCTCTCGGAGGTATCTCCACCATCAGGGCATACCGACAGCAGGAGCGATTCGAGCTCGAGAACGAATGGCGGGTTGATGCCAATCTCCGTGCTTACTTCCCTTCCATCAGCGCCAACCGTTGGCTCGCCGTTCGCCTCGAGTTCATTGGCGCCGTAGTCATTCTGGCTGCCGCTGGCTTCGCTATCATTGCTGTCACTGGCAACATCCCTATCAGCTCCGGTATGGTCGGCCTGGCCATGTCTTACGCCCTGCAGATTACAACTTCACTCAATTGGATCGTTCGCCAGACTGTGGAGGTTGAGACCAATATCGTATCAGTGGAGCGTGTCCTTGAATATGCAGCCCTACCCAGCGAGGCACCTGAGATCATCGCGAAGAATCGACCTCCCGTCTCGTGGCCTGCTAAGGGTGAGGTCGATTTCGTCAACTATAGCACCCGTTACCGTGAGGGTCTGGACTTGGTGCTCAAGAACATCAGTCTTGACATCAAGTCGCATGAGAAGATCGGCGTCGTCGGTCGCACCGGTGCGGGCAAGTCATCTCTGACGCTCGCTTTGTTTCGTCTGATCGAACCGGCAACGGGTCATATCGGTATTGATAACATCGATACGTCTTCCATCGGTTTACTCGATCTGCGCCGAAGGCTAGCCATTATCCCACAAGATGCAGCGCTCTTTGAGGGCACTGTCCGAGATAACCTCGATCCTGGCCATGTTCATGATGACACTGAGCTTTGGAGCGTACTCGGTAAGTAAACTGCAACATTGCAACCCTACTGCACCCATTCATTACGCTGCTTAGACAAGCGAATGTTTTGCCAGCAGACGTTGTGTAACATTTGCTGACATATAGCCCTACAGAGCACGCACGATTGAAGGACCACGTTTCCAGCATGGATGGTGGGCTGGAGGCCAAGATTAACGAAGGAGGTAAGTCGGTTGACGCACGGCAAATGCGCTCGCTTTCTGTCGGCATTTCTTGACCGGTCTGCAATTTTCTTCACCGGTCACCCGAGCATCTGGTTCAACATCCATGGCTTCGTCGGATGTGGTGTGCACGAACATCTGGCCCTTGCCGACGATAATGAGCAGTCTTTTTTCTGCAGCCATTTCGAAGGCAAGAGATGTGTTTAGATGCGCGCCTCGCATGAAGATGAAGTCCCGTGGTCTGCGCCTTTTGCGAGCAGCACCGCACCAGCAACCTGGATCTTGGAAATCAATCCAGGCTTACATATTCACATCACAACTTTCACATGTTCAACTACTAACGTATCGCTTTGCAGGCTCCAACCTTTCCCAGGGCCAGAGGCAACTCGTCTCGCTTGCTCGCGCAATGCTCACTCCGTCCAACATCCTGGTTCTGGACGAGGCTACTGCCGCTGTTGATGTTGAGACCGACGCCATGCTGCAGAGCACCCTCCGGTCACCCTTATTCGCCAACCGCACCATTATTACTGTCGCCCATCGTCTCAACACCATCCTGGATAGTGATCGTGTAGTGGTGCTCGACAAGGGTGAAGTGGTTGAGTTTGATAGTCCGGCCGAGCTTTTCAAGAAGCAAGGTGTTTTCCACGGGCTTATGAAGCAAGCTGGCTTGGAACTTGAATAGGCAGGCGTCTTGTATTGGAGCTATCGTAATTGAAATTGTATATAAACGTAAAAAGTTGCGAAGTATAGGAGAGAAGAGGTTTTGCATATTTTATTGGCTGTGTTTTGCAGCAAGCATCCATCCATTCATTGCATCGAGTGGCCGAGAGGCGCAGAGCCTTCGCGACGATGCATCAACAGTAGCATATCTTGCGAGCCACTCGATACAAAAGCCTACGCTGACGGTGGATGGCAGGATGGCGAAGCTAAGGACAGAGGCCGTGCGCCGCAATTCAAGCTTGCTTATCCCCGGTGACAAGGGACAGGACGAGATGGGATGGTGAGGGGACAGGGCCCCTGGTATCAAAAATAAAGAGAATCGTTTACACCAAAATCCGCCGATCTGCCACGAAATCGATTCTCGTTTTTTGTACCCTCTACCTGGCAGGGATACATGCCCCTTGGAGGAGCCCACGGGCAAATCTGGTGAAGCATCGAAGTGGCAAGGAAGACTTGACACGTTACATACCGGGGTAGGTAGCCACAGAACGGAGCGTGGAGTCGGGCAAATCGCATAAGTGAACCGAACAGTGCGTGTAACACAGCCAGTATTAATACCTACCTGCCTAGGTATGTAATAAATAATCTTCCTGTCGGGGTGGTAATGTCAACCATCTTGGCTTCTCAACCTCAACATAGAGCTTCGGGACCGTCTCTGCAATAACGACATTGACGACTAGATCCGCAACTTTGACGGTCTGTGTGTTGTCTTGGGGCCTAGTACTGCTAGTTTGGTAACGCGCCAAGCGAATGCCACTCGTACATCCGTAATCCAGCTCGATAATCGTACAGCGTCGAATGGGCTTTGCTCGCGTGTTGGACAGTGGCTAAATTTGTATGAAGGGACACTTGGAAGCACAAATATGTTTTCTTCTGTCAGTCATAGTTGATTTATGACTCCATTCAGGTGCATGCGAACCTGATACTGCCGTTGAGGTTACTCTGAAGGAGAGCTAGGTCCCGAGCATATGCTGCGAATCTATTCCTGATCGGCGTCTATCTATCTGTTCGACATCAGAGCGATACGCGATAACAAGCTAAGTCATCCTCACAATGAACTATGCACAGTACTGTACCTACTACACTGTAGCGTCCATGTCTCAAAACGATGGGGAGAAGTGAGATACGTGCACGACCAAAAGCACAGTGAGAAAACTAGTGCCCTTTGTTAAGTGTATCGTGGTGTAAATTCAGGCAAGCTGAACTAATCTGAGAAGCGATGTAGATGATTGGTCCAGGGTGGCAGCCCATGATGAAAAGCCTGTTTCGCCAAGAGTCACTATTGAGATCCAGATGTTGAAATTGTCTTTTCCATCTCCGCACCCAAGCATGAGAGTGAGACAGGGATCATTACAAAATGCATAGGTACTAGGTAGTGCATATGTAGGAGACGAGGAATGGGGCGGGCGGGGTTTAACCCGACATGCCCGGGCAGTTCGTGTGATGCGTTGTTGAGCCTTCATGAACTTGACAAACAAAAGTTCTCTCATCACTCCAAGTGCGTTGAAATGTACTGATACTAAGGGCTGGTGTTCGTGACGAAGTCAAAAATGCTGAAGGGTTCATAGCCTGGTCTTTGACTAGGCGCTTGAACTGTCTCTAAATTGGAATACCTCATTGGTCAAGCATATTTATATTGTACAATGCTGAAGGGAACAAAGTTATGGTAACTGCTAGGAAATAATAGGCAAGTTGATGGTAGATTCGAAAGACAGAGTTGATGCGGCTCGGCCACACGACCCGACACCTCAAGCTTCAAGGCATTTGCTGATCCAGGGACTGATGCTCCGTTATCAAACATATTCATGAACATCATGTACTCCGATACCACCTGTTGTTCCGATGCGGCCAAGATGAGCTGAGTAGCGAAGCTTAAGAGAAACACGACCAATCAAGGCATCATCGCGCAGTAGAGTTTCCAGAAGGAACGGACAAAGGATCGACAAGAAGCCGATGACGTTGAGCCTTTCTGCTACTGGCGACAAGGAATAGAAGCTTGACTCCAACCTTTGTTGCAGTATTGTATCCGCCCGCAAGGAAAAGCAATACAGTGGAAAGCGTGGGGGCATACCGCATCAGTCCGGAAAGCTTCTAGGACAGTGCGGATCGGTGCCGGTAGTATTGACTAGGTAATCACCGCCCCAGTACTGTTGTGATAACGACTATGGCCTGTTTCTTCTTGATGAGCGAGACGCCTCGTGGATTACCCCTGCGGAGTTGCTCTGCAGCTCTGAGACGAGGAAAGGCAAAGGGCCTTAAGTCAGTTGGTCTTTGGCAGTAACTGAAGAAACAAACAGATTTGCCTCATTCCTGTGAGGAATGAGAAACTAGTGCAGTTTCCTCGAGGAATCTATAATTGCTTCTGAACACATGTTCGAAACGAGGAGATGTTGCGGCTGCAGCTGTGATGGGCGTGGCAGTGATCTGCATCCATGACTATTTTTTCCTGCAAAGTTTTCTCTCTCCAATGCCGACGGATGAACCCTGTTAGGTCAAGATTGTCAGGGCAAAGAGAGAACGTTATTTTCTCTCTCATACAAGGCTGATGAGCATGCCATGCATGGAAAGGGCTTGTGAACCCCTGGCAAAGCATTCGCAACGGCCAAATTCGTCGCGAGCTCCACAGAAAGCCCTTGCTATCCTTTCTGAAATTCTGCCCCCGTGCTGTGGGATAAATGCCAGCCAACAACGTTTGATTCTCGTCCGCGCCAGGTGAACAGCAATTTCTTTATGAGCTCATGTCACGATTCGGCTCTTGGGTCAAGGTCGCTTTTGCCTGACTAGGGTGTACTGATATGAGCTTCACACACCATACATGCAAGCAGAGCAAAAGTCGTTCATGGTCCAAGAGTGGTGGCTAACGCACTGTGCAATCCTTGCTCTTGCAGTCGATGTGTTGGGATCGCCCAACGAGCACGCAGATGTGCCTGTGTGTGTGTGTGTGTGTGTGTGCTCTTCCCGCTCCCTGTAGATGGAACTGCCAGTGATGGCCTGTGCTTCAATTGATGCAATAAAATAAATGCTGTATCCATATGGTCTTGACTATTGCACGAGCTCTTGATTGAAGTTGATTTCGTAGTAGTTTCTCGCTGCTTATTGGTGAGGCTACATACAGTAAATTCTGCGTGACATTTATTATCCGCTGACGGTGGAGGAGTTGCAGTCTGTGAGTTCTGTTGGATAAAGCCCTTACAAGGGTTTCTCCAAGCAGCGATAGCAACGTATTGAATCGTAGCAAAGGCCATGTTGCCAAGAAACAATTTGAGTTGGTAGGTTGGGCTAGAGCAATAATTAGTTTTCCTCCCTTTCTCTCCTCTCTCTCCTTTCAAGCTTGTCAAGCTAGCGCTACGCCATGCGAGCGGATCTGGTAGATGGGGTCCTCCACTGACACTGGCACTGACTGCAGGTTGCAAGGCTAATAGAGGAGCCGAGCCGTACCGCTCGCGTCCCGCCGTGCGCATCGTCCAAAGCCTGGGTCAAGCTTGGTGCAGTAGAGGTCAGGTTCGGCCGAGAAACCTAAGTTAAGCAATTGGCGCGAATAAGCCAATTTGGACCGCTGACTACTGACGCTGACTGTTACTGTACTCTGAAGGGCAGATTTCTTTAACAGAAACGCACAAAACATTTTTGCCGTGGTAGTTAGTGGCTGGATCGCGGGCATTGCAACGGATACTGTACCCAATTACAATGTGCTTCGGTTGTGGTAATGTCTCTGAAGTGTTGTCTGGCTGCGCTGGATAACGAGATCCGGCCGGATATGGCTCATCAGGTGGCCACTGGAACGGACGAAGTGAGTGGTAGGTACCTAGGTAGAGTAAGCACTTGTCTTTCGGTAATAAAGACTTTTCGTGCCGTTCTTTCCTCACCAGACAAGCGAGCAAGCCACAAGCCAGTCAGTCACTAGAGACCGCCTTCCGATGGATGTTTCCAGGTTGCTTTGCAGAACAAACTTCCCTGTTGGTTGGCTGTTCAGGCCCAGGAAGGTCCAGGTCCAGGGCCAGGGCAGGTAGGTTCAGGGCAATCAGGAATCTACCAACCTGGCCTGACCTGTCTTAGGTAGGAACTAACCTTGTCAGCGCGCGCCAGGCCCAGGCACCTTTTGGCAGGCACTTGGGCCACCCACCTTTTTTAGACCAAAAGCAAGCAGGCTTGTCACGCGATTGGTCAGTGTAGCTATAAACGATGGGCCGAAACTTAATCCAAGAACGCCACAAGACTTTTAGTTTCATCGTTGACTGTCGCCGTCATTTTTCTACAAAGCGCCCAAGCGTAACTGATCTGAGATCTCGCCTGGGGGCTCATGATGGTCAATTCTCGTCTGCAGTCTGCGCCTGCATCTGCATACAACTCCAGTACGCACGGTACTGTACGGATACAGCCTTGATACTGCACTGTCCTACTGCCGCTCACTGCTGTAAGATGCTGCATTTGGCGATAGTGCATGGGCCAGTCCTGCAGGGTTGCACGTTTTGAGAAAGGCTTCTCAAGCCCATAACCCCAAAGCACGACTCACAAAGCAGACCCATCATCACCACCGAGACAAATCCAGTAATCGACCTCGCGGTTTGTCGGTTGGTGGCTGGCCGGGTAGCTAGCTAGCGGGCACAGCTCTTCAACCCAACAACAAGAGATGCGTAGGCTGACCAGCAAGACAGGGCGCCTGACTGGCTGTGAGTAAATATCTACCTACCTCCCTATAGCTGGCCGAATAGGGAAGCAAGCAAACACAGATTCTAAACATTCTCAGGTTTATCACAGCTACCATCAGCTGTTAAACATGCAGCCGTGCATAATGTGCATGCTGCATAGGACTCGAGATCCATTTCAACGGATTCTTATCCGAACCGCTTCTGGTACAGGATAGAAGAAACACGGCATACGTCCATAGCGACCTCGTTAGGTCACTCCGAATAGTCCCCGCCCTGAAATTCTGGAGAATGGCACATCATATCACCATTCCCACTCACCGCATCGAATCATCGACTTGGCATTTGCCTACGTTTTAAAGCAGCAGAACGTTTTGCCAACCCGCTTCAAACTTTCGGTTGCCCGCCATAGCTGGCAGCAAACAGTTTTGCACGGTATACAACCACAAACTTATCTCTAGCCTTGAAATCCATAACCGCCGCTCGATAAAAAGCAAAAATGAGACTCATGTTAATGATGCAATACGACCGCGTATCCGGACACACACAGCCAGTCAGTTTAAGCACTACTGGATCTCCTTGGTGTTTCTGGCTGGTTGGAAGACCGCCCTAACCACCTTCTGTGTCTCACTTTAGCACAAAGTACTGTCTCAATCGCCTCAGTCATGCGTCTCGCTCATGGTATTGCTTTTTGCTCTTTCTTGGGGTTTTGGTCCTGCGAGCAACTATTGATTGGACCCTCACCCTGGGCCCCACCATTTCAGCCATCGTAAATGACCCCTGTCTTCCAAGCCGGTTGAGTGAGTCCCTTTTTACGGACTCAATGTTGGCGCATCTCATTGCTTGATCATGAATCTGACTCTCAAGTTATGAGTTCAGATCAAGGCTATGTACACACAAACCCAAGCTTTTCAGCTTGTCATATCAACAGAATACGCAGCCATGTAAATCTCATCTTGGAGAACCGCATCTAATTTGATACTATTTAGCACTGGTGCCCTGTCCCTTCTAAAACCACATTCAGATCCATCCGCTTGTGGGTTGTCAGAGCTAAGCGTGGGCCAACCGTCGTCTCTTCTCCTCGACACCCTTGACATTAGCCCTGTCAGCCAGCTCGGTGGATCATGGGATTGGCATACAGACTGTACCATACAGCTCGAGTTGAGACTGTCTTGACCTTGAATGGCTAGCGTCATGCTCTCTCAACCCCGTACTGTGCGACATTGACGATGAGGGAGCCCTTCCTCTGTTCCCTGCCATTCTCCCACCCTTGCTTCTTGACCCGGCGATAGCTGAATGCCTCTTCTTGTCGAGCTGCTTCTGCCACCACCACCACAGCTGGGTGTTCCATTTCATAAATTTCTTTTGAAAGCTGTTTATTTGCACCCCCTTTCCTCCGCTAACCCCTCCACCCTCTGGTTAGACGGATACAGTACCTGGTAGTCACGGCCTGAGATCGGAGACTTACACACTGCTACCTACAGCTATCAAACACTCGTTATTGATCCCTCCTACTCATCTGGTGTGTATGCGTGTATGCACTTTGAAGCAAGCTGGTCCCTGCGGTCTGTTTTCATTCTAATACATTCAACAGGTGTCTGTAATCCTCTCTTCTCCTTCGCTGATTGACAGACGCCCATCCTAGGATAGATACGGCACGGAAAGCTATCTCCCCCGGAACTAAAGATTTGAGAGGAGAGACAACATCCATCTACTCAAGGCAGTGCGGGGACCTAGCTTGACTTGTCCCTCGTTCCCCGGCTTTGCATCTGTCCCAGTTCTGCAACCTTGTCATATCAACTTCATCCTCTTTTATCAGCATCGGAAATCTGTCGTCCACCTCAACTTTGCGCCGCTACCATCGCCAACCCTCGTACCACTGTTTCTCAATTCCTCTTCCGCAAAGACAGCATCACTATTTGGGCCCCCGACCAAGACTGACAACCCTTTTTCTTCTTTAACAAGGGACAGCTGCTATTTCAGAAGCCCTGGTTTGGATCACCCTTTTATAGACTGCGGGCGACGCTGGAGGTTGGGTTTTCTCCTCGCATAGAAGACGCTTCTAACTTCTCACCTGTTCACGAAACGGTGGACTGATGCTGCACCTGGCCGTTCACTTTGGCTGGATATAGTCAACGACACTGCATTCCAGTAAGACTCGGCCTTGACGAGCAGCTCTTCGCAAGAACCCAAAGCTTGGTAGGGCATATCTTGCCTGGAGAAGCATCGCAAATTCCCGGATTACGAGGACCAGTTTTCTGATTTATCAGATCATACGGCTCTGGCAAATAAACCTCAACAGTTCTGGAATTGGCGATATTTTTTCCTGATTGTGTCCCCTGGCACACAAACACTACTCCAACCACCAACCCCAGACTATTCCCGAACGAACCCAGCTGCAACACTCAACGTGAGCCGCATCACACCCGGCGATCACACCGGAGAAGTCTGGCCTGAGGCAAAGCTACCAAGTCCGTCGAGTGTATTGACACCATAATTTGCCTATCGTTTACAGTTTTCGAATTGCTGGAGACTTGAACAAAAACTGTCCCTTGACTATATATAGTTTTGGCTAACCGGAGCAATTCCCGTCCGGCTCGCAACCACCCGAAGCAACCTTGGGAACTCGACCACGTTGTTCATGCTACATATCGCTTTACCAGCCATCTCTCACGACATGTTTCAGTGCTGCAAGCTCTGTTAGACCCTTCATTGTTCATTGGGTCTATAAAGTTCTCACGCTTCCTGCCGGTCACGAAACAGTCTTTACGGGTCAACTCCTGGTCCACTACCTGCAAGCCGTTTGAACGGCAACACAAAGTTTCGATTTTTCTGAGAAGGTATAATATTTCAAAAGCAACGGGGATCAAGTTACACTCTAATCCAACCGTTTATTAAGCCAGTTGCGCCTGGGAAGTTGCCCTTGAGTATCTTGTTCCTGGACCATCGACAGCCAACTCGAACAAGTTGCACCAACTACCAACCACCAGTATTATGGTCAGAGAGTGGTCGAGGGAGAATTTCTCCCGCCATCCTCACCATACTTACCTGCCAGAGAGATTTGTTGGTGAAGGGATTGACGACAACCGTTTTCCTGAAGCCCAAGATATGCATCGTCGGCAACCTCCTATGGTAACAACCATGAAAACTCGCTTGTTGGAGCATTCGCTGATATAAAGTTAAAGCAAATCGCCGACGCTCTTCGCAGAGACTGTGGAATATCGGCCAGACGATACTTTTTGGCTGTCATAATGGATGATGGAAGCCCCCAAACATTCTCGGGGCCAACCTCAGGACTTCGCAGTGGTTATGAGAAACAATTTTTCGACATGGAAAAATATTTGAGGGCCATGGACCGTTTGGATTCTGGTAGGTCCATGTCGAACGAGGTCTGAACCAGAGGCTAATGAGTGATTAGGAGCCAGTCCTGTCGTCGATGATTTCGCATTCGACGGATACAAGCAATCGATGGACTTCCCAAGAAACCGCATGATGGACCGCTGACGAATGTCTCAATTTGACGATTGGGAGTCGCCAGCACGACAAGGCCGGAAGAGACCAAGGGCTCGTCAAGCTATGATTGACGATGACGAAGTGCCCATGACTGTATCGACGACGACGAGGAAGGGTATCAAAATCGGAAACCCGGATGAAGTTTGGAGTTTTTACGAGCAGCGTTTCAAGAATTGCCAGCAGACGGCTTGCAAACTTATTGCAAAGGCATGGGTCAAAGCCGTGGAGCCAAAGAAGCAATCCACACACCCTTACACAGGAAGTGACGAGAAGGCACCCGACTGGTGGCCCAAGCCTTGGGGTCCGACCAAGGAGGACAAGGTTCGGCATAAGGAGCCAGACCATCTCTATAAACGAGGTAACACTCAGATCGCCAGGTATTACTAAGAGACTCTTACTAATGAAGCACGAAACCAGAGCGAGTTCATCTCCTCAACCATATCCTCAGAATGATCGTTGAGCCAAACAAGAGCCAACACCCTGACATTCAAAAACTCAACCTCAACGTTAAGAAGCTGGAGGAGATTACTATTGAAGCTCTTTCGGGATTTTTCGCAGACAAGGAGAATCCAGCGAATGCAAAAAAGCGACCGTTCCTTAACGAGATCTTCAAAGTGGCCAAGCAAGAAGAACGGTACAGGGATGGGATGATTGGTAAGTTGACGCTCGTGGAAATCAGTCAAATGGACTGTAATAACACATTATATAGATGGAACAACTGAGGTTTTTGTAATGGCCGATGACAAGATGCTCGACTCGTACGCATCGGGCAACGATGACGACGGGCCTATTCCTAAGGAAGAAGATGACCAGGATGTGCCGGCAAGCAAGTTGACAGCAGTTCATGGTCTGATGCCCTCATCAACCAGCCATAGTTCAGGCGCATCACTACACGGGACACCCTTCCTGGGCGGAGACTTGCCTGTACGAGGCAACCAGTACACGCCTTCGATGATGCAGGACATAGCACAAGACCAGCACGCCTTTGTCGAGAACAATACTATACCAGTCAATGGTCAGCCTGCAGTCCACCCTAATGGCGGAAACCTAGCTATGGATATGGGTGTACCTCCGTCACACGATTCTGGCCGTCGATCGTCCATCTTCAGTGCCCCGGCAGAGTATGGAGGACAAAATGGAACTCCAATATACACCCAACAATGGCAGCCTGGTTCCACTGCACCAAACTCAACATCCATGTATACATTTACCCAGCAACCACCTAATCCCCCAGCAACAGCTTTTGTCAGCCCCGGCGTTCCGATGAACCAGGCTCAACCATACATGAATGCCTCGTTCGACGGCCTGGCACGCGGATATGATCCTAATCAATCGGCCATGTTTAGAACTGGAAGCGTACCACAGCCTCAACAAGTGCATCCTACCCCAAGCTACGACTATATGTCCCACGACAGTCGGGGGCTGCCCGGTGTCAAAGTGGATGATGTACCCCGGCACGTAATGCATTAGTTTGCCAATGTCCGATTTGACATAGCCGCTGTAGCTGATGTTTGTTACCCCTTCCTCCCTTCTTATATATGGCCTGGGATACAATACATTTTTGTTTTCCTCGAATGGTTATAGATTATGTATGATGAGGACCTGGTATGACAGCACAGGTCGATCAGATACAGATCATGCGATGACTTGATTTGCTACAGTCTCGCTGTTTTTCGGTTCACAGTTTCTACCTACCCAATGCCAGTGCCAGCTAGCCAGCATGGCGATACTTGCCCATTTCGTTCAGACGGTGGGCGGCTACGGTTGGCATATGATTCGATTCCCAAAATACATTTAAAAGGGCAATTTCGGTATGGCTCGCTTGATTTTTTGCGTATGACCGCAGTCTCCTGTTTGTTTGAGATAAACTACCCATGTTGTGCATGTTGCATTTTGGTCTTGGACTTTGTTTTCCTGTGAGCTGGGTGTTCCCAGTTGGCATTTCTATGGTGTGCATTCATTCTCATTTAATCGGGGCATCAAAATGCTCCAGGTTACACATGGCTCATGGTGGTGGTATAGCGGCTATGAAGATCTTTTTTGATGATTAGAACGCGATGATGATTAACGGCGACATATGTATCTATCAGCGGCGGTGCATTTATCATGTTCAGTGCGGACGATATCTCGAGTCCGATGAACACGGTTACAAAGCAGAGGCGCATGTTAGGTATTATCCGCGTGCGGGTTTGGCTCTGGTTTTTTTTAAAGCTCGCAGAGCTTCGCATTTCACAATGGATCTGTGGGACAAGTGTCGATTGATGGTTTCTTATCCCGTAGCACTTCAAGTTCCAGCTTGCAACTCGCTTGCTTCGTGGATAAACCGGGTGTGCAGAGTCAGTTCCTGCTGGGTCGCTCTTACGGGAGAAAGGGGGAGGGAAAATGGTAAAAAGTGCTGGATATCTTGGTGCATGGAGGACACAAGCATCAAGTGTGAGAATCTTGGATGCTTGAATAATGAGGAGTTAGCTAAAAAGGGGGCCCACGATCCATTTGCCTATTTTCAGGCTGTATAGATCCTAATCCAGCATTTCAACGCAGTGTCGATAATAAGTTTGACAAAGTTTCATGCCTATCAAGTGAATTCAATGCCAACGGTAGACCAGCTTTGTTTAAAAGTGAGAATTCTGAGATTTGGAATTTATACTGATTGTACCCTCAACACAATGGTCACAAAAGACGTATCAGGCTGAGATTCATGAATAATAAGGCACACTACGGAAAGGAAAGGTTCTATCAACTCGTTTCAACACTCAAGCTATCATATCGCAACGCATCGTGAAGCAGATCCGTTACCTCAGCCCTCTGCTAACCTGAGATTGAATCCATCCACCAACGCCAAGCTACTTTAAACTATCAAACCAATTAGAGACAACAAATCATACCAGGAGACGACTCTCATGCACCAAGAAAGGCTTCTCTTGACACTCTGGTTCTCCTGGTTTCAGAAGTATGTCGCTCCATAATCCCGCGAATAAAGGCAAAAAATGATACGCGAAAATACAACCGAGTTGACTGGCACTATTCGCCGATGGAATAATTGCAAGAGTCGGTATTAGGCAGGGGTATACTTTAGGAAGAGGATAAGTGTGATATATGGGAGAATGCCAATAGTGAATGGGGCTCCTAGCTCGATGTATTGGCTGTGGTATTCTCCTCTTTGGGTTGAGGGGGCTCAAGGCCGGCGTTCTGCGCGACTCGCTTCCAGGTCTCGAGCTCGCGATATAGACGCTCACATTCCTGCTTGAGCTTGTCGTTGGAAGCACTCAACTCAGTAATAGCCTGCTCCGTAAGCAGCTTCTCGAGAGTCCATTTTTCAATATTCTGTTGCTCGTTCTCCTTAAGCTGAGAGATAAAGCTAACTGCCCGTTGCAGGATGGAGCCTTTGTTCTTCTCGCAGCCAGGAACAATCTTGGCGAGTTCATTGATGCCTTCATTGATAGTCTCACGGCGGCGACGTTCCACTGTTCTATATCAGCAACTCTGAAGATGAAACCAAGAATTTCAATTATTCATACCTTCTTTGTGGTTGTCCTTCCGCATCTTGTGCCACTCTTCTGACCCGACAGTTGGCTTGGGGTTGGGAGCCGCGGGATTGTACCGTGGTGGCTGATGCGGGACGCCATTAGGTGGTGTATGCTGATGCTGAGGAGGAGCAACTGGAGGCGGAGGCTCCATGATACCATCCACGGTAGGGGTCACATCGGGGTTGAATGATGGATCATGGCCGTGGTCAGGATCAGTGGCTGCCTGGGCTGCAAACTGCTCTTCTGTTGAAGGCGGAACATGCAGAGTGGGATACATGCCGAGAGCAGCCTGTGCAGTACTGGTAGCACTGGTGGGATCCGGAGCCTCGGAGTGGTCGTGGTCGGCTTGAGCAGCCTGCTGCAGAGCGTTGAAATCGGCGACACTAACGCCATTTGCGTTGACTGCCTGGCTCTCCATGGCGCTGTCGATGAAAGAGGCAGGGTCGGCAGACATGTGGGCGGCTGGGGCAGGGCGTTTATTCCTGGCAAGATCAGGGCTGCCGGATTCGCGCTTCCGCTTCTGGCCGGGGGAGCCGGTCAGGCTAGAGAGGTCTGGCTGTTCGGCAAGAACTTCAGCCATGGTTCGTTCAGTCGTAACAAGGCGTAGGAAGAAGATCGAAAAAAAAGTAAGTGGTTTGGTAGACGGGGTTTGTTTGATCAAAAGCGCTCGCCAAAGATAATTCAAGGCTGAGTGCAAAGTTTGACGATGTCGAGGCCACAGATGAGAGACGTTGACAATCAATCAAAGATCTGGACAGGGAATGGCAGTTAGAATAAACTCGCTGCAGAATTAAGATATGGGTAGATGAAGTGCAAAAGAGAAGAAGGGAGGCCCGGCCCCGATTACAGAAGATTGATATTAAGCATCTGTTGGTTGAGTGCAAGTGTCAACTATAACACGTGCACACGATGCACTAATCTCCTTCTTCTCCTTCTTGTCCCAGAGGCAGGCCTTGAATCTTTGCAAAGGGCGTGGACAGGAGGAAAAGTCTCGCTTGAATTTGGTGCTGACTGAATAGCAGGAGTGAATGTGGATGCCGCGGTCGATAACTGTCATGCCCCAGGTGGAAAAAATGACGGACGTGCCGCGGCTGATTCAGTCACTCTTTTCAGGATGAAGCAATAGTTTGAGATGAGCACAAGAGCATATGTCGCTGATGCTCACGATAGTAAGCAAGCGATGTACAGTTATGACTGAAGGTGACAGCGACAGTGAAGGCGAGATGCGGCCACTTGGCGAGATGCATCGCGATGCATCATGATCCATTTTCTATGCGCAAATATTCTGCAAAGTCTATCCAGCCGAGTTTCAAGGTGCAAAGAAGAGAGTTATTTTGTTGCATTGTTGCATTATCGTGCAGATCATTAAACGAAAGGTATCGATCGTGAAGGGAATGAGTGAATGAGATGCATGAAAGCGACATACCTCCCAGATCATGTGCCTTGAGGCGTGATCGTGCGTGCGAGATCACGAGTTTCTCGTCTCACGTGTTTGGCGGGATCTACCTCGTGATATCGCGCGAGTCCCAGTTGATAAGTCGCAAGTTCGCGTCGACAAAGGAATCGTTTCAGATGGAACCAGGACGCAACAGAGAATAAAAAAAAGAAAAGAAAAGAGCAAATATTAAGCTCCTGATACGCGTTTGTGTTCAGGCAAAGACGTGAGGATCTTTATGTTACAAAAGGGGAAGAGCGAATCACTCACCCGACGGCTTCTGGGCTGGCTGCTGGGAACTGACTGACACTGAGAGCGAGCGAGTCGGGTCACGCGGCGGAGGAAGAGGGTGAACACGTGCAAGCAAGTGGGTGAGGCTGGTAAGATAAATAAGTTGACGCGAGTGAGAGGGGGCAATGTGCTGCCTGAGGCGAGAAAAAAGACCGCAATGAGAGGGTGGCCAATAGGAGGATCAGGTGGGCCACATTTGCTCTGAGATGGGTGGGAGGAACGGGGAAGTTGGTAGGTTGGGAACCTGGAGGCTATGAGTGAATGTGGAAAGAGCTATTTGTTCGAAATGATATGAGTTTAAAAGGATTGAGGTCCTTCTGAGCCACCTACCTAAGTACATACAGTAGTTATCTACAGTGTCCCCGACTATTACTATGCAGTACAGTATGAGCCAAGTTAAGAAGAACCAGAGAATCGGGTTTCTCTCACACCAAGTCATTGCCTATCTCAGTTACTTGTCGGCTTGTGCGGTTCTCCTAAATACGGGAGACCGGGGAGAGCTATTACACAGCACAGACCAATTAGGGAACCCAAGGATACCAACAATACAACACAATACACCACACCACTAGCAGCCTTCGACTAATCACCTGATCCCATCCCTCGGGCATCACTTGACGCCACGGGGGTGAAACAGGTTGCGTCCTAAGATATCTGCGACAGATGATCCGGCTTGGACTCGTCTGACAGCTTGATGTGAAATAGACTGACTGTATTTGCAAATCATGACTTGAGGACCAACAGACAGACACCTCTAGGACGTAGGTTATATTGGCTAGATACCTAACTTTGTAATTCCACAGAAAGGTGTCACAACGAGACTCGAGTGCTGCAGTGCAGTGCTTGTCCTGCCAGGCATCAGATTCAACACCTCGTTTCTCCGCCATGATCTGTATCTTTTCATGTACCAACCGACCTTTATCAAATGGTCCACTCCATGAGAACTGACGCCAGAGAGACTTCTTGTTATACCAGATGCAGGCTGATGAAGAACGCAACTGGAGAGAAGTGGAATTCGAAAGCACATGTAGAAATTGAAACAGGCATTTAGGTACCTAAGTAGTAGGTTGCCCGACGAGCACAAGTAAGGGACATACTTATTAGGTTGGCAAGGTTGGCAGTGATGCCCTCAGCATGAATGTTCGCTTACACTTGGAATTCACTCTTGAGTCGGGGCCCCACATGCCCATGTTCCGAGGGCGGGACGGGGTGGAGGGTCGCTGCATGAGGGACCTACAGCTCAGTACGTACCTTGAAGCTCATCCACTCATGACACAACCCACTTCGATTCACTTTGACTTCACTTCACGATAAACCACAAACGTTACCAATCATCGAAGCTTTCACTTTCAGCCTCCCTCTTGGGCGTTGCATCTCTCAGAACTCTGTGAATAACTCAATCATTTATTCACCCGAGCGAGTAGCAAACAAACGATCAAATAATGGGCGATCACGAACTTTCCCAGATCAAGCACAACGAGCATCTGCTGCTTGTAAGTCCCCCATCACCGCCTCGCTGATAACACAGCTGACAATCATCAACAGGACCAGCCACTCCTCCGTCTCCCCTCCGAACTCCTTCGAAAGAACTTCCGCACTGCCCATTTTACAATCGAGAAAGACACTACCGTCCTCAAGACACTACTCAAAGATTCAGCCACCACCGCCGTCTCTGGTCGCGCATCACAGCAAGATGTCCTCAAGAACATCGACGTCATGGTGTCCCGCATGCGCGGATTGAAGCGCAAGCTCAATGCCAGCGCCGCTGAAGAAGCTCGTCTGCATACACAGGCGGCTGCCCGCATCTCGCATCTCGATGAACTGTACAAGATGGATACTGTGGAAGATGTCAAGTATGAGACTTGGAGCAGAAAGAGGCTTGATCGGCTGTTAGCAGACTATCTACTTCGCCACGGATACAAAAACACTGCAAAAGAATTGGCGGAACAGCGTGGCATAGCCGACCTTGTTGATATCGACACCTTCGTTGCTACTAGTCGCATCAGGGATTCCCTCTTGAAGGAGAGCGTTGTTGAAGCCCTCGCATGGTGCACTGATAACAAGAAGGAACTTCGAAAGATGGAGGTACGGTGTAATTCTCCAAAGCCTTCTTGACCTGGCCTGTTCTGACATTCTACAGAGTAAACTCGAGTTCATGCTTCGCTTTCAACAATACATCGAGCTGGTCCGCTCTCAGTCCTCAGCCAAGCTCACTGAAGCTATCGCCCATGCAAAGAAACATCTCATTCCTTACCGAGCCACATTCCCTCGGGAAGTTCAGCAAGCCTGCGGTCTGCTTGCCTTTCCACCAGGAGCATCCGCCTCCGCAGCCTACGGGGACCTCTATAAGCCCTCCCGTTGGGCTGACCTCGCCGACCTCTTTACGACAACCCATAACCAGCTTCTAGCCCTTCCTGCAGTGCCACTTCTCCACGTCGCGCTCTCCTCTGGTCTCTCGGCTCTTAAAACACCAGCATGCCACGCCGACCCCATAAACGCACCAGGCAGTCCATGTCCAAGTCAAGCACATAGCACGTCCGGCATAGCTGCTGCTACTGCAGCTTCAACACTCGGTCACGGCGTTTGCCCCATTTGCTCTACTGAGCTCAACGAGCTTGCCCGTAATGTGCCTTACGCCCATCATACCCAGAGTCATGTCGAGCATGATCTTAGGCTGCTGCCCAACGGCAGTGTTTACGGAAAGGACCGCCTAGACACGCAAGCGAGGAAGAACGGTTTGCCTCTGGATCAGATTAAGGATCTGCGGACAGGCGAAGTTTTCCACGTTGATTCACTAAAGAAGGTCTACATTACATAAAGAAAATTGACGCTCAGCGCTGGGAAATAGTAAAAGAGCTAAGCCGTTATTGGGGCATACTCCGTAGCTTGGCGTTTTGGTATTCACCGGGTAGATTGTACATTACGGAACCACAGCGTGTACGAAGCTCCAGGTATAGCGGTGCTATCCATATGTCGACAAACAGCACACTTTAGCACAAGCGATCAGGGCCATATAAATAACTTCGCAAAAGTCAATTCAAATGTGCCAACTCCCCAGTTAACCATACAATACAGGCAGTATACAGCAGCGGTCACCATCCGAACACACAAACCAGCATGATCCCGTCCCAACCGTATCTTTCCTAGTCCCCTTTTCCCGTTGATTCCCTAAACCTCACTTTCATATATATATACAAACGTAAAAGCCCTAGAAAGAGGGTATTGGAGCAGGAGGTGAAGGAGGGCACAATAGCGAGGTGTGATATCTCACCTCATCTCACCGCATCGACCCAGTTCAAACACAACAGCCAATGCCTTCGTTTTGTGGCAGAACGAATGGTCGTGAGGAAACAGGTGTGGGTGAATAGCAAAAAGGGGCACAATGCAAGGCACAGAAAACATTAATACTATCAGCATATTTTATAGCCTTGCGGGCTAACAGCTGTTGCGGTACTTCTTTCTCATCGCCCGCCAAAAGCAAAGCTGCCAAACACACCGCCACCTCCACCAGGAGTCATAGGTCCTGTGTTGATTATGCCGTTTTGTCCTTGAGGTCCAGGGGTAGTGGCCAGTGCCGCATTCGTTGTATTAGGTGTGCTAGGCCCATTGCCATTTGTCTGGCCGTCGTTACCGCCTTGCTGGTTCATCATTGACATGACTACACTAGAGTTCGAGTCAGGGAAACCCAAACCCCAAACCTTGCCAACATGCTCGTCAGGGATATCGCCGGCAAAGATCTTGTCGCGCATAGAGAAGAAGACCTTTCCAGTGAGTAAAGAATCGGAGCCTGCTTGGTGGGCAGAGCCAACACGCTTGATCTTGAGTGTTTCGGCAATGTTCTCGAGTCCAGATTTATGCTCAAACTTTTGTAAAATCTCAGTACTACTGGGATCATTGGGTGTAAGAAGACCAGAATTGTGTAATCTGATGGCGTGTTTCATGAGGTGTTTCACGTCGTATGTCGTGGGAAAGTAGAGCTTCATCTTGTGATCAAAATCGACTTCGTCGTTAGGCAGGGGCAAGCAGATGAGGAGCTTGGTCAGGTAGCCGAAATCGTAACCGCCATGGAACGATATCCACCGGACATTATCGAAACATACAAGACCAGAAGGGATGAGGAGGGAGGCAAAGTCGTGAGGGTCGATGCCATCACGTTCGAGCGCGTTGAAGTCGATACCAGCTTGCTGGAGTGATTCAATCGATTTCTCGTTATACATATCGTCCTTCAAGGAGAATTTGAAGTTGAACTGCCATGAGCAAGGCAAAGGAGCATTGGTCGCGGCTTTTTGAGCAGCTGTACCGAGCTTGAGATCGTTCGTGGGCCGTGGAGGCGGGGTTTCGCCATCCTCGTTAAAGAATGTGAGGCCTATTTGGATAACCCTAAGCATGTCGACGTTGGTTCGTAGGCATTGGTAGTGATAATCGCTCTTCCCTCGGAATCCTCCCATGGGTCTTGAAACGACACCTGGAAACTCGGTATCCTTTTCACACCCAACGATTAGCACATCTCCAGAAACGGTGCTCATCCTCAAACCTTACCATCGCAATGTAAGGATATTTATCCACCAGATCTCGCAATACAGCCATTTCTTCGTGCAGGTTGTGTTTCCATACTTCCCGTATCCTTCCCTTGTTAAGATGCGGCCTGATTCCCGGGTGTTCCATCAGCATGTTCTGGTGAACCTGTCCATGCTGTGGTTGTTGTAGGGCGGCTGCGGGGCCATGAAATCCCATTCTTGCACTCTGACTTCCGAATCCCGTGTCGGCGAATCCTTGACCATTGAGTCCGGCTGTCGCAAAGGCATTGCTGTTGGAAGCAGAGAAGGGTCCCAGTTGTGCATTGGCATTCAGGTACTGGTTCGCGCCCAAATGGCCGCCCTGTTGTTGGGTATGGGAAGGGAAACCGCCCTGGTGATATGGCGCTGCCACAGCAGGCCCCCCGCCGAAGCCCCTAAGTTGCGGCGGCGGCATGTGGTTTTGTTGGGTAGAAAGGTTTGTTCGATTATGAGTTTTCTGGGTACCAGTGCCGTTATACTGGATTGTTTGCTGATTGTCGTTCCCTGCACGATATTGCGGTGGATAAAATAAGCGCGGTAATACGCCAACGGCAGTTTTCTGTCGAAATATTGAGTTTTTGCCAGAAAGTATAGTCCCCGGGTACGGAGAAGGGGTTTGAGACAGTGTATTGACGAACGGCGGTCTCTAACGCGACGATTTGGTGTGATACGTGTTAGCTCGACGAGGATGGCGGTTGCTCATTGAGGCAACGTGGGAGTATGGATGGGGCCAAGATATTCTTTCGCAGGTCGAATAGAGTGGCTACGGTAGCGATGGATGTAGTCGAACGCTCGTGGCGTGCAGTATCGGCAGATGGTTTCTCTGGGTTCAATTCGAATGGTGGGTGGGTGGTGGGTGGTGACGATAGTGATAGCGATATGCGCCGATTGACTTTCCTCCCTGAGCAGAAAAAAAGATCGCTTTTTATTCCAGATATGGTCTCTCCGTCTGTTAAGTTTCTGTAGCTTGCGTTAAATGTCCAGAAGGCGGTTTAAAAGCTTTAATAGGTAATCGATGGCATGCGTTCTGTAAACTCTACAGGCACGCACGCAAGCACGCACAGGTGAGGAGTGAGAGACTCAGTGGATGGTCCGTGCGTCATACCGGAGGGACTGGCCAACTTTGATCCGATCCAAGAAGAGAGTCTTTTACAGTGACGGGGAGAGAGCCAGCATCACTAACGTTGAATTGGCTCGCTCTCCATTCGCCCATTTCATTTGTCGTCAGACCCAACCACCACCAGAATCTCTCTTTCAGCCCACGATGCTTGCCACGAGGTACGACGCGTACTACTACAGCTGCTACCAAATTAATTGGCCTCTGCTGCTGGAATATGAACTTGGCTCGCTAACATATTCGTTATCTAGAGTGCTACGAGCCGCCGCAGGCGGTCCCAAGCCTAACATCACCGGCTTCAACATGCGGGCGTTCCAAGCATCTACCGGCCAGCCTCGATACGATCCCTGGGAGCGAAAGTCCGTAGTCCTCTGTCGTCAATTATTATATCCCACAGGTCCCGCTGTACTAACTCCTTCGCAGTGAGGCCTGGCGGTACCAGGGTCCCTACACCCGCTGGAACCGTCTCAAGAGCGGTTTCCCCGGTCTCGGTATCGCGACAGTCGCCTTTACCGCCTACTGCGCATACGAATACTTTTTTCTCGAGGATGAGCACCACCACGGCGAAACACATGGGGAGGGGCACCACTAGAGCGGGCGTGTTCGATAGGTGAAGAAGTTGGGTTGAGCTGGAATGCAACCCTCTAGAGGTGAGAAGTTTTGTACATATGCCTCGCGTTGCCAGGACGGTGTTCTATCAGTTCATGGAACCATCAATCAAAAGAAATATCCAAACAAGAGGCAAAGAGACCTTGCCCTTCCGAGATTATCATGTATTTGTTGTGGCTTGGCAGCAAACCAAACGTTAATATGTCAACGCTGCAGCAATGCCAACACCAGGCAATGCGCACTACTGGTAGGCCCAGGTGATACGATTTCAGCTGCCAATTATCGCATATGCCTCGGTCATTCTTTAAAATGAATCTGTTTGCGAGGATAAGCATTGCCTACAGTTTAGAGGACGCTGAATCCCACAATGATATTATATCCTGAAAGTGGGCGAAATGTATCCCAATCAGACAGCTACATCTCTAGATCTTCAACAAGCTCACTAGGATGTTCTTGATCAACTGCAGTGATTCCTATCAGGAGTGATTCGTCTGAGTATCATTCGTACGTTTCCTTGAGATTTTCCCAAGACATGAACACTTGGTTCAGTAAAAAGATTTGAGAAAGTTTTAAAGGGAAAATGAGTTTAATCCATTTGGTAGTTTCGTACCATGGTATGATAAAGGTATCTCATGAGACTATCCTGTCTCTACTCAAAAGAAGGTAAAAGTGGTCCTCGGACCCTATGCAGAATGGTATCAAATGCCCAGAAACGCCACCGTATGTCCAGTTCGGCTTTAGAAACCCACAACTCCAATATGCAAAATGCCATCCAAGGCCGCAGAAGAAGGCACCGTGTAATCGTAACGCCAGTTTCCCCGTGTGACAATGCGACTGAGTGAGTACCTGTCAAGGGTCTCACATTAGGTCATCATGATTCGGGTCAAAGCACAAGGTTGTATCCGTATCATAACCCAAGACCGTTAACAGCGTCAAGGGCGCCCTCCACAGCTGATTCCAATTCTTCCACTCTATCCTTCAATCCCTTGTTTTCGTCTTTGAGCAGATTGACTGTGTCCCAGGCCATGCTAGCGGTTTGTCCTTGGCAGTTTGAGCATGTCGTAGGCGCGGGTGTGACCTTCTCGCTGGACATGCCTCGGATAAGTTTTTGAAACGTGGTCATTTGAGTGTTGTTACCTCGTGCAGTGGTACCAGCGACGCGGGGAGGTTCAAGAGAGGCTGGTTTAGGCTGGGCGACAGGCGCTGTGACGGGACTGATCTCTGATATGCTGGTGCAGATCGTTGGGCTACGGGACCGAGAGAAAACACTGGCCTCGTCCAGACTCTCGTCATCAGACGATGTTGAAGTACTCTTTCGCCAACGTTTTAGTCGATCCTCATCAACGCCCAGATCTTCCGACATAATCGAAGCGGCTGAGGTAATGTTCTCTTTCTCGCCATTGGTCCCATCATCCACACGGTCCTTCTCATTTGCCAACCGGTTGAGCAAGTGTTCAATTATGGCGTCGCGCTCTGCCATCTGAGCTGCCTGATCCTCCAGCTGCTTCTCTAGCTGCTGAATCCTAATCTCAGCTTCACTCGTGTTGAAGTTCTGAATATCGCGTTCAACCCTAAGTTCCCTAAACTCTGCTGTACGTTGCTCATAGGCAGCCTGAAACTTGCTCAGCAGACCAGTGGCGTTCATCTGAAGATTCTTGAAGGCAGATGGCGAAAATGCTGTTCCGTCGACGGGAACGCCGTTGGGGAAAAGACCTTTTTCAATATCGAGATTCATGAGGGCCTCATTTTGTTCCTCTGAGAGAGAAGCAGAAGGAGAAGCAGTAAGGGAGCCGAAAAAGTTGAATTTAGAAGAAGTTGGTGTTGATGGCTTGACAGCAGACGATGTGCTGCGTCGTCGAGGTTCTGGGGCAGCAGTTGACAAAGGCGATGGTGCGTTGGGGCGAGAAAACCAAGTCGGAAATCGATTTCGAGGAGCTTCCTCTATAACAGCAGGCAAACTTGCCCGGCCCTTAGTTGTCGTAGGCCTCTTGTCACCGGTGAACGGCATGTCGATAGAAAGTGGCCGGGCCTGACCGCTAGAGATCTTGTAGAGCTGTGATTCGGCGTCGAAGCTGTTATCGGTCAAGTTGATGGAATGACGCAGAGGTGATTGAAGCTTGGGTGAAGTAGGCTCTACATGAAGACCAGAATCGCGGGTTCGTACGGAAGAGCTGGGGAGGTGATGGGCTGTCGAAGGAGGTGTCAACGAAAGAGGAGTGACAGGAGGAGCTGAACGAGGAATCGACTTAGGAGCGGTGGGTGTTTTGAGAGCCGCGGGGGACAGGCGGAGGGATGTCTCTGATAAATTGTTGTTTATGGGTTTGTTTGTCAGAGCAGCTCGCCTACGAGCGGTCGAGGCACGAATACTGGAACCATACGGCCCAGGGGAACTCGGCCCTGTTAGACGCGAACGATATTCGATGGGAAACTGTCCATGCTCCTCCCTGGCAGCTCGATCCTCGACGAGCCCCTGGGGATCCAGAGGCTGCATAATTGCTAATGTTTCGGTTCCAAGGGGTTTGGGAGATTTGAAGTACAGGGGTCCAGAGAAGGGAACCTGGTTTGACAAACACTAGAAGAACACTAGTAACGACGATCGAATTGGGATGATCAGTTGGGGAGCTCTCGATGTCGATTGTGTCGTTTTGAAGTTGTACGAGGCGAGTGGTGAGAGATTTGTAAGTAGGTACAAGAGAGTTGGCGATGGAGAAGAGATGGTTCATGGCGGATGGGGAGGTCATAGGTAGATAATAACTTGACACCACAGTTTGTTGCGCGTGGCCGGGCTCGGCTGAGGAAGACCCGACAAAAGCACCACCTCCTCCACCTTTGGTAGATGGGTATGGGTAACTTGGGTATGGATGGTTACTAGGCAAGTTTCTTTGAAGGTGGGTTTGTTTGGAGTGAGTTGAGTGGATGATGCATCTGGGAGGGGTCCTTTAGTGGCCAAAAACTTGTACCGATCAGGTAATTCCACAGCCACGAGTCAACACAGCTCCGAGAGACTCTCAGGACAGTCTAAAATTATGAGCGTATCTGCATTTCTGAGAGAGACGTCCAAATTGTCTCTGAAACTCTTTCCGGAATAAACGCTGGTAAATGTCGTCTAATAGTGTTTCACTACCAACAGTTGGCTAGCAAGCCAGCCGAGCTTGGTAACGCCCTAGCGTTGATCCCTGAACCATGTGGAATGCAAAGACGCGCCACTGTCTCCAGAAGCACTTTATTCATTGTGGGCTTGACGTAGCTGGAGGTTGGTCTGGTCTCGCCCTACGTAAATGGTACCTAGGCTAGTAGGTACAGTACAGTAGCAGAGTCATGAGTGACATTTCAAGGCAACACTTGTTGATCAAAGGAACTTGATTCAATATGGGACCCAAGTTGCAAGAATTCGTCACCGCCTCCTAAAGTGAATATTCCCTCACTATAGTGATACTAGGACCCTGAAACTGAGCCATAGTACTGGTCATAAGAAACTGTAGGATGAATGCTACCTTACCCATATAAGTCATGCAGTATCACTATCACCTGCATAACACTACTGCACAAAGGAGACCCTTCCCGGACGGCTTCAACGTCCCCGCACATCTGTCTTACACGGGAACCTGCAGAAACGCAAAAGTAAAGTCACTACTCCGTAGAGCCCAGTCGCGACATCTCGAGCTCAAGCTTTTCAATGCATATTCATCCTTCAGCCCACGAGCCTGGCCAAACTCAGACCAACTCTTGGCGAGTCCAGGCCTTTCCCTTCCCCTAGAACAGGAACCAAGTTTCGCGGCGGCACGTTGGTGAACTTGATTGCCACGATCTGTAGCGCCTTGTGGCTAGACTTTTACTCATGCCCCAAGATCAAGGGGGAGCGAGAGAGAGATCTGGCTTCGATTTTGCGGGATCATTAGCTTCTTTGTGGTTCTCTGCAGCTTGGAATTGTAACATTCCTAGGTCTATCATGATTACTCTTATACTGGAACATATGCTTTCTTATGATATAATTCTTCTGAAGTCCTCATAACCATCATTCTTACAACTAATAAAATCAATCCCATATGCATCATATTTACACCCCTCACCTGATCATTCAAGGGGACCAGAATTGACTATGGCGTTAAGTTGCCTCCATGGTCGCAAGTTGTGTATTGTTGATTCGGGTGGAGTTGTTGAAAGGCACAGTCTAAGCCTAGTCACTCGGCCGCTTTAGGCTGTTCGAAAAGTGCCTGCTCAGCACAAAAATTCCAGCTGAACGGTCTGAATAGTTTTGACCAATGAGCAACCTAGATTCATGGCATACACTGTCATCACAATCCTGAACAACAACTTCAGCCTTCCAGCTGGGCTGCTGGGTCCTTTCCTGGTCACTCATGGTCATCATCATTGCCATTATTTGCTTGCGAGTGTCCCAGCCACTTTCTTCAATTTCACTGCATAGTGGATGCTGAAAGGGAGTAAGGGGTGAGATGGATCTACACCTTTCTTGATTCATGAACACATCTTTTTTGTGAGGTAAGAGTTGAGTGGCTCAGAACCCAAAGCTTTATCAACATCGACGACAACCTTCAAGTATTGTTCCAGGGTCTAGGGGGTTCCTGGTCATTAGCATTCGAACATTTTATACCCTTCGTAATGGAACTTGATAGTGGAATTCCTTTCAGAGGTCAGATATCTCCCTGGGTGAAGAAGTCGTCTCATATATGTACTATCTACCTACTATACTTAGCCTTGGTACCTATCCATGGACTGCGCCTGCCTGCAATCAAAGGCTGTTATCACTTGCTCAATCGATCAGTTTCTCTACTAAGACATGATTGACCCAATATTACTTTGTCCTGCACTCAAATGGGCAGGTAATGTACTGAGAAGCTTGCACAGATACCTTCCTTCCGCCTCTGGGTACCTAGTAGGTGGAAGAGACCACCCTAAGAACACCTTACCTGCGAGGTACCTAGATACATACCTCGATAAGTTAAGCCTTAGGTACCAAGGTAAATCAGGTAGGTAGGTTCCCAGTTGTTCCAAGGAGACCTCAAGGTCACCAGTGCTCGAAATGGTCACTTTGAGAAAAGCATCCCCAGATGGTGCTGAAGTTTCATAAGATGACCCTTTCCGCCGACTTATGGTCATGATTTTTTAACCACTCATCCTAAGCATCTTAGAAAGTGCAGACGGGGATGCAGATACCTCCGAACCTGGGTGCCTTACTTCTCAAGTGTCACTTTACTTCGGTTTGGCCATCTTGCAACTTCCTCCCTCAACACTCGTATCAAAGGAAGGAACTCGGTCAGAGCAATGGATAAAACCACATCATTCCCTCTCCTCTCCAAGCTTTTCTTCTTCCCATCAACATCATCTTCATCTTCTATTTTGGGATCCAAAACCTTAGCAACGCCTCCAATTGTACGATATCACTACACTTCATCACTTCTCAAGCTTTATGTTCCCTTGCATGATGATGAATCCGCCAGGTCCTCCAAAGCCCGCTGGCCGCATGGGCGGTATAATACTACAGGTCCTACTCGTCATCTTCACTGTTACCAACTTCCTCACATTCATCCTCAGTGCGATCACTGCCTGCCATTATGCAGAGAGACTGTCCCGCTTCTTCATGGACAGCGAGGTCCGTGGGGCCCTGAACCGACGTCCTCCATCATGGGATGAAGAGGGGAGAATCTCTCGCAACCCACTCAGGTTCTTGGTTAGCGGGAACCTGCCTTACGTCTTGCTCGCTGCCATTGCTGCTATCACGTGGATCATTGCCTCCATCACCCTTCTGTTCCTCATCACCAAGGCTCGACAGTTCAGCCATCGCGTTGCCCGCTACGTCTTCCGAATTGTAGCTGTGGCCACCATCGTGTTCTTGGTCATCTTCTATCTCACCTGGGCTAGAAGCCTGTCTTTCGAGTTCCCCTGGGCTGCTGACTGGCGCCTGGCCAAAACAACAGTGATTATTGCACACATCAATCTGTAAGTGTGATCATGGCAGCATGGGGAACGCATGTACTGACCATATCACTAGGCTGATCGGCATTTTCCTCACCTTGATGGCTGCAGTTCTGGATACGCCAAAGGACTGGGACACCCCTACTCCCCCTTCCCCTCCTCCCACTACTGGCCCGAACAGTCGCCAACCTAGCCATGCAGGCCCAATGCCTTGAATCGCGAGGCAAATGAGAAGGAACCCAGGTGATGGTTGTTCGTGAACCTCTTGACACAAGGAGTTTGGCTTGTTGGCATTATCATTAGTTCTCGGATGGTTTTGATTGGTGCGGGCTGCAAGTATCTTTACAGCGGTAGACGGTAGACTGTCGTGGGCTGAATCGAAAAATGTTTCTTTCAAGTCAATAATCCTTGTCTTCATTGAGCTCTGGAAGACTTGTGAGTGAGTCAGTGGATGGGCCAAACAATCAATGAATTCCAAGTACATGGTCAACAATCAGTATCTTCTAACGGGTATATTGTCATGATTCCATATAACTGAAGCTCAAAGACCTCGATACATCATGTCCTTCATCCGTCCCTTTACAGGCAGTCTCAGCGCAACTCAACCGAAGGAAAGTAGCGAGGTCCTGCAAAACCTCGAGCCAAGATGGACTGTATATCAATGTTGCTCGTGGGGTCATGGTGGGAGCTCCACATCTTGAGAAGTATAAATCGACCAGAGACAGGCGGGTCGAAGCGGATTGTGCATTTGCTCTTCTTCTTTTCGATGTAGAAGCGGGCATGCGGGGAGAGCAGTTGGCCACCACCAACGGCTCGGACGGCATCTTGTGTGGCCGAGGCAGAGGCTTCCCAAGCTGCTGTAAGGGAAAGGGGAAAGGATGGATTTGAACGATCGTGTTCTCGCTCCCTCTCCCTCTCCCTCTCCCTCTCCCTCTCCCTCTCCCGTTCCCGTTCCCGTTCCCTTTCCCTTTCGCGGCGGCGTGAATATGGAGGGTCAAAGCCAGGACCGCTGGTGTTGGCAGCACTACTGTAGAGGCGCCAGTGGGAGGGATGGTGGTCGTCAAGGTATTCGGGATCGAAGGGGTTGCCACCATCATCAGAGTCGGAGTCGAGTGTTTCGAAAGGGAGGGAGCCGATTCGATTGGGTGCGCGGCGGAGGAAACGATCACCTTCCAACTCGTCGTCTTCGTCGTCGCTGCATTCGGTGGTGACTTGAAAGTCTGGGAGGTTAGAGGCGAACTCTTCAGGCATCTGTGGTGTTCGTGACTCGTAATCGTCGTTGCTGGTGCGGTACGTGTATGCTGGACGGGACCTTGTGGTTGTCGTTCCGTTCTCATGGTGCTGGACCGATATTATTTCGGTTGGAATGGGCTGCAGAACCCTCGAATCCCCTTCGTGATTTGGATCATTCGTCGGCTGTGCATATTGGATCTGATACTGGGCTGTTCGGCTGAGCACTTCGTCTTGATTCATGGCCACAAAGACCATGCCTTCTCTCACGCTGTTGCAAAGTCAGCCACGCTGTCCGTGTCATACGGCAACGCATGGGGGCAACATACGGATGTGAATAGTTGGACGACAAGGGCGCCTTTATGACCAGCTCTTGGAGAGTAAAGACGCTGCCACCCTGATGTCTCAAGACTATATTGCATCGGTTCCCCTTTGTGCAATACACCGAGGTGTCGTCCTTGAGGATATTCTCGGCGGCGTACGACAACTCATTGGAGAACATGCCTCCGTCACAGCTGACAATTTCCATCTTGAGATCCCCCTGCTCGACCTGGCCATACTTTCCATAACGAAAGCCTCGGAAGGCTGGTGCGAGACGGTCAGAATCCAGCTTCCGGCGCTTGTGTCGTCGATTCGAGTCAGGGAGGTCTGTGGGACGGAGTGGAGGAGAAAAGTTGGGTGGCATGAGGGGGGGGGTAAGGCTTGGGTGGTGTTGTAGATCGAGAAGGGCCCGCAGGTGTGAGTTGGCTTCCTCGAGATGTCGATCGAGGTCTTCGAGATTCGAGGGTCTGTTGTTCTCGGCACCTGCGGCTGCCCGCATGCGGTCTGTTCGTCGAGAAGTCGGCCAGCCGTCGTCCATGGGTCGTTCAAAATCGTCGAGGCCGGGGCCGGGTGCTCTGTTCTCAAGGTTCCGGATGCGTTCGGCGCGGCGTGAGGCTGCTGACCAGTGTCGGGACTGTGGGCGGTTGGAAGAAGTTGGCGAGGGACTATCTCGGTCACGATCTCGCTGTGCGTGGGCGAGGGCTCTTAGATGAGGCAGTCGAGGCGGTATAGGCAGCGGTGGAAAGTCGTCGAGAGGTTCTCGAGAATGGCGACGGTGGGAGTTTGATCCCGACCGGCCAGACATTGTGAATGAATTAACAGCGGGACTGGGGGTTTCACTAGTCGGTGACTATGACTATGACTATGACTGTGGTTGGATATGGCTTATGACGTGGGGTTAAAGTGAAGTGAAGCGAAACGTATGGAGATAGCAGCTGATGGTCCCGTCTTTTGTGAGATGAAAGGTGGATAAAATAGCGTTGAGGGTGGTTAAAGCAGCGGTCGTTGATGGTTGTCTCAGGCAGAATATGAGACACAAGACGTAGAGTACGCTCCGCCGTTCAAGGCTGGTTATTCTATCTTACAACCAGGATAGTGAGCGAGTGAGGTGAGGCTCCCAAGGCACAGCCTGATCTTGGTGTCTTCTCGATGGCGATACAACCATGTACAGTACTGTAATGATTACAATAAGAAGCACTAGGGATACTGTGCGAATGACTCGTCTGTGGGGATTTTATGTCAGTCATGGGCCTTTTCTTTACCCTGCCTGTGACTTCATGCCAAATACAAACAGTATGCGTCTTTTTCTCCCTTCCTTGCAGTGCTGCTACTGCTGCCGCCAAGGTCGTCTTCCAGCCCCAGGTCAGGCGCACATGAACCGTGACTCTGAGTGACAGTAGCCATTCTTTGGCGGGGGCGAGCGGAGAGGGCGTGCTCACCATGAACAGTAGCAAGACGCCAGTGAAGACGAAAGCCGATAGCTTGGATAGTTGGTGGTGTTCAGCGGTGAGGTATTTGCCGCAAGTATTCTATTGGGAGTCTGTACGGTCTGTGGTTTGTTAAGAAAAGGACAAATTCGTTTGTGAGGGGCGACAACCGGGGGGCAATGTCAAAGTCTACCTAGGCTGGATAGTGGAAATGGGGTAAAGGCGGTAAAAACCACATCAAGGGAGGCCTATGACTTGATCTGGGTACCGCCTATTGCCTGGGCGGGCAAATGTACTGTGGCTGTAAGCCAGGCTCAATGGAAGCTGTAATCAGTATTCATTGATAGAGCAAATATCAGTTTCTCATAATTATGCACTGTTACGAGTTCCCTTTGTCTCCTGGTGATTTAGAGATCTAGAGAACCACAACCTGTTTGCAACATGGCTAGACTCGCACTAATTTTGTGTTACATTGTACGAGAGTGTCTCGCTGCACTGAATTTCCCCAGCAAACGGCCCCGGCAGTGGAAAGAACATATCTTGATCAAATTTGGCCGGTTTCAGCGCTAATACTATGTGTATTGAGCAAGTTCTGACTTTCTCATAAAATAGCTCCATACCTTTCTTATGAATACTATACACAATTTTGGTTGGTTTACTCTGTTCCGAAGGGCTTTTTCTTTCCTCGCTACCTACCTAGGCAAGTTGTCAGCAGAGTGTGACTCGTATCACCCCCCTGCTGGACGTGATATGTTTGCACAGACGTAGCAATTCATGTTGCTGCTTCATTCGATGATTTCACGTGATATTCAGGGACCTCTGGATACCACCTCTTGATGCACCCGATCTAAGTACCTAGTTCCCGCTTCTCGGGACGAGGGATTCGGGGAGGATACCAATTCAATATGTTACAAAATTCTAGGATTTTCATTCAAATAGGACCTATCTCATGAGACTTGACAGCTACTGAGTAGGGATATTCAAAAGGCACAATAAACGCTCTCTCTTCTCATAGGCACCTTGCTCCCAGAATGGATGTCAGTATCGTCAGTCCCTACCTACGGGTAAGGTACAGGCAATTCCCCAGAGCGCGTTTGAGACTGACCCACCTGGTGGTGCCTACTGTAGTACCTAGTATCCAATGTCGATCTCGCTAACAATCTCTGCCAGCCAATCATGGATTCCAGTGCCAGCTCACTAAGTTCACAGCTCCCTGACCTTGAAAGCCAACATTCAACCAAGTTATGATAGGGCATCTTCAGCCGAGCTTTTTTTAACAAACAGCCTAGCAAACAAAGCATCCATACGTACATACATACCTGGTCGTGACTCTCTCCCAGGTGTATGCCTACGCCGTGAATTAAGAGAGCCTCTGTTGACTGGGAGGAGCTAGATACAACCCAGTAGGCTGGGCTTTACTCGTCACGCGTCTTTGCCTCATCTCATTCATAACAAGGCTTTGCGATATCACTCCACAGCCTTTCAGCCTTGCGCTGCGATAAACGACAACCTCGGAGCTCTGTTTGCCTTCGCATCTCGTCCTCTACATCGTCTCAGCTCTATCTCCGATGGACAACTCAAACCAGGATCAGGGCCAGCCTCAAGCTGTGCCTCAGACTCAACAGATTCCAGTTGCCTCGGCGCAAGAGGGAATCCCTCTTATGGATGCCACCGCCAACATTAACCTCAACGGAAATGGCAACGGCATCTCTCAGCTGCCAGATCATCTCCTCAACCCCATGAACCCTGAGGCGTTGAGCATGTTAGCCAATCCCTCACTCATGGCAGACCCCTCCATGATGGCTATGCAGATGCCCATGGCTGACCCTTCATTCATGCTGCAGCCTGGAATAGGGCTACCAAATGGTCAAAACGGTTTCGATCTTTCAGTCGTTCCCCCTGTTACTGCTACTGCTACTGTCAGCGCCGGTAAGTTTTGCGCGCGCGTGAATCGCATTCCTTCAAGTCAAGACCCCAGCTCTAACATAGGCCAGATGAGGTTGCTCTCTATGATCGTCAAATTCGCCTTTGGGGTATGGCCGCCCAGGCAAAGATTCAAAGCGCAAACATTCTACTCATTACCATCAAGGCTCTCGCCAATGAGATTGCAAAGAACCTTGTCCTTGCTGGTGTTGGCTCTCTCACTCTTCTAGACAGTGCTACCGTCACTGAAGCCGACCGAGGCGCCCAGTTCTTCCTCCCTGAAGGTGAGGATGTCATCGGACAGAACCGCGCTCAAGTCGCCAGCGCCGCCCTCCAGAAACTTAACCCTCGTGTTCGCGTCCATGTCGATACAGAGGGCGTCAAGACTAAAGGGCCAAGCTACTTTGCTGCCTATGACATTGTTATTGCGACTGATCTTGACCCTGAGTCGTTCAATATCATTAACACCGCCACACGCCTGAACTGCAAGGCTTTCTATGCTGCTGGTTGTCATGGTTTCTATGGCTTCATCTTCAGCGACCTTATCGAACATGACTATATCATCCAGCGTGACCTTGGAAACGTACCCACGTGTACCGGCTCAGAGACCCGTACACGCACCATTGTCGATGTTCAGACACGAAAAGAGGGCCCCAAGACAATCGAGTCAGTCACCAAACGCGAGCTCTACTCGACATGGTTCCTCGCCAGCGACCTTGCTGTCCTTCCTGCCGAGTACACCCAGTCCAAGCGACGTCTCAAGAGTGTCACCCCTGCCTTGTCTTGCCTCCGCGCCCTCTGGGAGTTCATGCAGATCCAGAATGGCCGGGTCCCAAGCAATCGCGATGATCTTAAGCTGTTCACGCAGATTGCTACTCAGAAGCACAAGGCTCTTGGTCTCCCTAGCGAAACTCTCCGTCCCGAATTTCTGCGCAGCTTCCTACAGAATCTTGTCAGCGAAATCTCTCCCGTTGCCGCCATTCTTGGTGGACAACTCGCCCAAGACGTCATCAACGTCCTCGGGCAAACCCAGCAGCCTATCCAGAACATGGTTGTCTTTGATGGCACTACCTTGGAGGCGCTTATGTACCCTCTCCACCCAGAGGGCTCGCTCGGGGCACCACAACTCACCGACCACACTGTTCCCAATGGTGGTGCGCCTATGATGCTTGGCGGTGGTATGGATTCCCTCCCTATAGGCATTGACCCAACCGCCATGGGCGCCTTGCCTCACCACAACAACCCCATAATGATTCCCGGTGGCCTTCCCCAGAATGACAACCTTATCACAATGTCTGATGGCTCCCTCGCCGATCCTACACAGCAGTTCAATGCCGCGCAAGTGCCTCAGCAGCCTGCTCAGGGGCAGGCAACACAGGCTACGGCTGAGCAGCCCGCTCAAGAGACGCCATCGAACCCCAGTGCCTCGAAGACAAAGCAGTAGACGCGTCATCTCGCCGACATGCCTCTAGAGAGGGCTTGTCGTAATTATTTGTAAGAATTTGGACAGGACAGGACCTTAGGGTTGGCCATTTCGCTCATGCTTTAATTTGATCCGATATCGAAAGCCATTCTAGAGGCTTTAGCTAAGGGGATGAGGGACTTGGAGATAGATGATACCTTTGTACACTAAATAAGAATCCTACTTGCGCATGACATCTAAGGAGGCCTAAAGGATTCGACGTAGCAATCAGTGTTTGTTTGTATCACCGCCTGGGCCACTACACAAGCTGAAAAGTATCGAGCCCTTGAGACAGGTCACACCATTACGGCGAATCAATATGGTCACTCAACATGGTACAAGAATTTTAGCCATTTGTCTTTATTGAGCTGTCAATCAAGGCATGTAGAGCTAACTAGTATATACGTCGTACATCGACGTTGTCCTGCCATTTTTTGTATCCCTTCCAAAAAAGAAAATCGTGAGTGCAATTGCCTTCTTCTTTGTGTGAGGCGGATATAGGCTAGTGCCACCAGTGGGGCTGCGATCTATGTTTCGATGTGAAGTCGCGTCCAGTTTGCACTTTTCATATAGCAAGTACAAATCCAATGTAGTGGAAAGCCAATGCAGAATATAAGGTTAAAAGAACAAAATGCAGATGATTCTACCCCTGTATGTCCGGGGGCATGCTTGCCCAACGCCGTCGATGCGAATAAGAGAGGGTATTTACCCTCCTCGGAAACGATTAAATCAGTGTATGGTAAGACTGAGTTCTGGGGGTATAAGTTTTGGGTATCGTAGCAGCTGTGCTGCGGTAGTAATAGGGAAGAAGATATGGGACATGCCTTATGAGCTGTCTTCCCTTCCTCTGGTATGGAGTTCTACGAGGAACTCTCGTCAGTGCTGTCAATGGTGATGACGGCTCGCTGACTTTTGATAATTTGTACATCATCAGAAGATTCACCATTACTTGGAGGTTCTTCATTCAAGGATTTCTCGTTGGAAGTAGAGCCTGTGGCTTGGGCATTCCCATTATTGGAAGTGCCGGAACGGACAATCTTAATTCTTCTCGCGACTGCAGTGGCAGATTTCGTCTGTGCGATTTTGGCGGGCTCGGGCTTAACTGTCTTCTTCTCGGCAGTTTTGCTCTTACGCGGTTGCACCGCTCTGGGCTTCCTCTTTGCAGGCTCAGCCTTGGGTACAGGGAGTTCAGCCTCGGTAGTCTTTGGTTTTCTAGGGCGCAGTTGTCTCTTGTACGGGGTTTTGTCTTGGTCGATCACTACGACATCGTCGTCTATCTTGGCCTTCTTAACAAGCTTCTCAGCTGAAGACTCGAGTCCTATAACGTCTCCGTCTGAGTGCGTAACAGAATGCTTGCGCTTATTCGATTTCTGTCCAGTAGACGGAAGGCCAACAGCGATCTCGGCGAATCGAACGCGCTTGTAAGGGCGCACAGGCCGAGTTCGCTCGTCTGCCTTTGACGAAGAGTCATCACCATTCTATCGCGAGTCTTCTCGATCTTGGCCAGGCTCGCCCCTCTCTTTGCCACTTCGCTTGCGGGTTTGGTTTACGCTCCATCCTCGGATCTGGGTCGGCCCAGAGCTGGGCAATGCGGCGGCGGACCCAGTCTCTTTGTGATCGTACGGGATAGTCTTCAGCTCAGGCTTATTCGGCCACGCTCGGTGCGCGGGAACGGGGGCGGGTTGAAGTTTTCGATACTTATTTCCAGCGTCAGACGATCCTGAAGGGGTGGATCGATGCCGATGAACTGAATTGGGAAGACCCTGAGGATTGTCTTGGGGGCTTTGAGCCATGTGCGGAGGCATAGGAGGGGGGTTCGCATACGTTGGAGATAGTACTTGATGGGCGTAGCCTTGATGAGGCGAGGTCATGTAACCTTGCCCAGCAGTCTGCGGGTTTGGCAGAATGCGATCTGTCGCAATGGGCTGAAGAGGTGGTTGCCCATGTGGCTCGGGGCCAGGATAGCCTCGGTGATAAGCCCGAGGAGGACCGGGAGGATAGTAGGAACCGGAGGACCGTAAGCTAGGTTCCAGAAGGGTCTCATCCTGAATGGACTGGTTACGTCCCCGTGAAGGTCGTAGAGGCGGTAGAGGCTCGGTGCTGCCATTGTGAGAAAACGGGATCCTCGCAGAAGGGGGAGCTGGGGATGAGTAGTGAGAAGATACTGGGCCTGGTGCCGGTCCCGGATGAGGGGGTTGCGACCAGTATGCGCGAGAGTAGCTTGGTTCGGGAGCCCCGTAAATGCTCATACGCCGTGGGGAGTATCCCGGATCGATAGGACGGCCAGCGGCCATGTGAGCATCACGATGATCTGGGTTCGGATAACTGTTATGTGACAGGTATCCCCCCTGGTCCTGAACTGGAGGTCCCTGGGGAAGGGGGGGAGGTTGGGGAGGATAGTCTGGATGTCGTACTGACGGGTGTTGTGGCACGGCGTGTTCCTGGATAGGTGGATAGGCCATGGCTTCTTCAGGGTGACCATGCACTGAGCCGCTTGGTTGCATTGGTATCTGTGCGTGGGGCTGGTGCATGTACCCTTGAGGAACCTCGACAGGGTTGGGATTGTATCGAGGATCGATAGGAACTTGGCTTGGGGTGACAGGCGGAAGGTCATTGGTCTGGGCGACTGAGCTTCGAGGATCATGCTGAGGCATTCCATGTGAGGGAATAGGCCCGGGTCCCATGCTGTTTATCATGGTGTCACGGTAGACTGTTGGTTCTTGGGTACCGTAGGGTTCATTCATAGGAGGCGCTTCAGGCACAGAAGCTAGCTCATAGCTCATAGCATCAGATACTGGAGCAGCATCATATACTTGCTCCGTTTCAAGAAACGGAGCAGGCTCATTGGATGTGAGCACAACGTTGCTCAGGGCAGCCAGAACATCGAGGCCAGTAGTGGAACTGGTGTCGGGCTCAGGAGCAGGAGCAGGCTTCGAGTCGGTGAAAACATCACGAATAGCGTCATAGCGAGCCGGCTTGGGCGCAGGCTTAGGGGCCTTGTTCGACCCTTCAGCCTCGAGAAAAGCGCCAGCGTAGGCGAGGACAGCAAGGTCGGTGAATCCGGTTTCAGGCTGAGAAAGCGTTGTGTTCTCTTCTTCGGTCGGTCCCTTGTCAACCTCTGACTCTTGCGGCTCAGATGGCGCTCGACTGACAACAGGTCTAGCATCAAGCTCCTTGGTAGCAGTACCCAAAGATTTGCTTCGCAGCTCCTCTTCGGAACGGGTATATTCAGAGACGGAGATTTCTTCGGGTTCGATCTCATCAAGTTTGCAAAATCGTCTCATTGAAGCTCCAATCTTGGCGCGATATGGATTATCTTCCGAGCGACGGTGGTTGGTAGTCTTGAGGAAAGATCGTGAGGCATGAGCAACCCGACCTGAAGGGTTGGCAATATAAACAACAGGCTTTCCCGGTATGACGTGTGGAGTCTTGACGACCTCAGGAACGGGAGCATTTCGCAAAATTACACCATACCTTGGATGCACACCATACCGTTTTACCACATCCTTATCAAAGTCATCGGGGACCGTGGCTGAAAAGTCATAGCCATTGCACCAATGATCGATGTGAAGACCATTACTGTTAGGAGTATTGAGATACTTGCCACGTTTTGCATGAGTATGGCCCTTGCTGGCATCATTCATGGAGTCCCTGAAGCCAATCTCCCAATCCTCAAACTCAAATGGACGAGGGACGAGAAGACGACTGTTAATTCCCTTCTCTCGCATGGATGGTTTCTGGTTATACATCCGGCAGCCAAACTCGTCTTTCTCCCCCATGTTCTTTGGCAGTGGAGGGCTTCTTTCACGAGCGGGCAATTTACTTTGAGCGCGAGCAATTGCCGCCGGCGTAATGCCGTTGACGAAGGCGGGAGGCTCTGGGGACGCTGGCGTTGAGTCTGACTCAGCTGGTGTACCCTCAGGTGTCGCCTCAGCTTCGGCAGCGGAAGCGAGAAGACCCTTGGCGGGAGCTGGGGCAGCAAGAGGAGCATCGTCAGCGTTACTTCTGGTGTTCTTCTTTGGAGTAGGTTGACCCTCGGGTTGCTCTTGGGCTCTGCGCTTATTGGCACCACGGCCTCGTCCACGACCCTTGGCTGGAGCAGCGGCGGTAGTAACCGCAGCGGTAGCAGCCGCTTCATTATCGCGTCCCTTCTGCCACATAGCAGTGCCGGGGACGCGAGAAGGATAGGGAACGAGATGGCCATCTAGATAGCATTCATAGAGACCAAACTCTTCGTCAAAGTGTTCATCAGTGATGACCTTGTATTCATATTGATCATCTGCAATCTGTATGATATGCGTCAGCCGTTGCGCCCCCAATTGCCGCAATAGGCAGATAGCAAGCTGGGGAATGCAAGTGATGAAATAAGGCAAAGTAAGGATGAAAAGTTGAAGAAAATGTTGACCTACATCGACAGGAAGATCCTTGTCATACAAGGAATTTAGAATTCGAGCACGGTTCTCTTGTGATTCGTAGAACTGTTCATCGATCTCTTCAAAACCGTTCTGTTGGGTGTTGTGTCAGTAAATTGCCAAGAGCCTCATAGAAATCTCGGAAGGGGACAGGGTCACGTCAGAGGGGAAAGCAACATACCATGTACTCTTGTTCGGCTACGTAATTGTCGGCTTGAAATAGATGCTCAGCGAGCTCTATGTCTCTTTCTAGACGACGTTTGTGCTCAGCGAGTTTGGCATCGAGGTTGGCCTGGAGCTCTTGCATGACCGGGACGAATTCCTGAACATGTTTATACTTGTCCGGGTTTTGGAGAGCATCATCAACAGTGCGCTCAGCAAGCTCTTGCAGGGCAGGCTTGAGCGCGTGAGCAACAGCTTGATAATTGGCCTTGAGATGTCTTTGACGCTCATAGGCTGCTTGGACACGCGAATCCGCAAAGTTCTTTGCTCGACCTCTTCGTGAGCCACCGCGGCCTGCCTTTGCAGTAGCCGCCTTGGATAGAGCGGCTGTAGAGCCACCTCTGCCACCACCTCTGCCTCGTCCGCCACGACCTCTTCCACCGCGGCCACGGCCACGGGTGGAAGGTTCCCTTGCGGGAGAATCGTTCTCAGGCATGACGAGTACGATGGATCATGTAGCTAGAGGTGAAGGGAAAAGGCGAACGGTGTTAGTATGGAGGTGAGGTGAAGTAAAGCAAGTAAAGTGAAGTAGCGGGCCCAGATACCAGCTTTTTCTGGAGTTAAAGGTGAGAATGTGCCACGCGCCAGTGACAGGGGGCGGGTACCTAAAAGGCAAGGTACCTAGTGAAGAGAGCGCAGAGGCCGTACGTGACTTTTGGCGCGATGAAAGAGCCTGTTCTTTGCAGAAACGCGGCGAACAAAGGGGGACAAGTAACTGTGTAGGTTGAATGGGAGAGGATATGGGAAATAAGGCGCGCAGTTGTAGAATAAAAGAAGTAGATGATTACGGTTGTTGAAGGTTGCAAGATCTGAATCTGAGCCCAGGTGTAGATGAGCCTGCGAGGTAAGGTTCAGGTACGTATAGATCAGAAGTTTTTGCCAGTCTGCCTGTGACCGCAACTGCAATGCAGCAGAGCCAGCTGTACAGCAGCTGTACCAAAAATTGACTAATCCGTGAGTTTGACAAGTTCAATACCACGTTGACGATGATGGCAAGACGTGATCGGCCGGCGTGTCAAGCGGTTGAGGTCGTGAATATGAAGGAGGTTCTAATGTAATGAATGAGACGGAGAAGCACTTCGAGTCCCTTTTTTTCCAATAATACCAGTCCCCAGCAGCATGACCCAAACGGGTGAATCCAATGCGCCAAACAAGCCAATAAAAGCGGGGGGCATCTGTCTTCCACTGTAAGTGCGCTGCAGGCCGCTGTAGAGTCTGCTAAATGCCCTCAGAAATTATACACCCCTGATCACTGAGATTCGGCCAGCCACCCCCATCGATGACACTCTAAGCCCTTTCAGGCTCTTTCAAGACAGTTTTGAATCCAACGATTGGTCCGGTACCCTTGATTTTCCGTTCACCGCGGCTCCGGACCCCTGTCGATGCGAAAGCATTCTGCAAGGAGCCCAGCACTCCGGATTCTCTCGATATGAGACTTGACTCTGTTGCAGAGTTGGGTTTGTTTCTATTGTGAACAAACATGCCAATTTCTGCGTTGCATAAGCTAACCTGGGCAATGCGAACGGATACTTTGGTCGAAACTTGGCTCGTGAGTGAATTTAATACGTTTTCTATTCAATGCGGAGTACACCATACAACGCAGTGAACATCACAACAGTACTTCGTAAATGGTCAGGGTGTCAGGCTCAGCCCGGACATGGAAATAATCGGATGATGTTCAATATTTGGACCCCTTGGTCCACGGCTCTTTCACTCGATATTGGGTTACTGAATTGCTCGGAAGTATGAGAAAAGTTGTACGTCTACTGCACCCACAAGTATCCGTATGTACGTTTGTAACAGATGTTCATCCTATCGTCCCTTTGCTGTGGAGCCTCACTTTTCCTTAGTGACAGGGCATGGGCACACGCCACCAGTTGTGACACGGTCTTCGGAGTTTCGGATAACCCATGGTGTTGTTATTGCTACCGTGTAGGTATATTATTCTTTGTTCATGTGCGTTTGTCGTTATCCTGACGTGATGCATCTGCTTGTCACTATCAATTCCATATTCGTCGCTTGTGACACTGTCAGCTTGGTACCATGGGTCTCTACCTTCAGCTCACTTCAGACACTACCATTCACTCACTGATCTCCAAACCTGGTGGGACAATTTATTCGCTATAAACGGGACATTGTGGTATATGTCTTCCAGCGACTGTGTAGTGGCATCTTGCGGATGTCGAGCAGTTGATGGAAAATTCACTGGTTATCACCAAGTTACTGAACATCGACCAAACAACGTCATGTTATTGGCCATGAGAACTATGATGAATATGGGGAGCTAAAAAAGACCATAAGGAAGAAAACATAGAATAACAGCAAAACCCTCGTCTTTCTGTATCATTGAGAGTTGACTGTCATCCTCAACTCATTCTTGTCCTTTCATCCTCCACTCACCCTAGACACTTACTCACAATAAACTCACATTCAGCCCCACATTTCCCAGTCTCGCCTTGCGCTGGAGTCAGCCCATGGAAGCTTCCGGGAACTAAAGCAAACGGTGCCGCTGCCTTATCAGCCAATCAAGCGGCCCCCACACAGACTTGGTACACCCAAGAGAAAAAAAAGCCTAAGTCGCCTCAGTTAGGTAGATCGGCCTCTCAACCACGTGCAACCAACCATCTCTCTGGTGACGTGACGTCGCGAACAGAGCCTCAACCTTAGGAACAACCATGGGCAAGAAACGAAAGCTGTCGCATCAGAATGCACCAAATGCGCGTCCAAAGAAGCACCCTCAGCAGAACAAACTCGACCAGAAGAAACCAGCCAATGGCCCCGCGAAGAAGGGTAAAGGCAAGCAACAGATACAGAATGACGAGATGCCTACGATACCCTTTGAGCCTCACCACCGGATACTCCTTGTCGGTGAAGGTGATTTGAGTTTCGCAGCGTCTATCGTTCAAAATCATGGCTGCGCAAATGTCACTGCGACTGTTCTGGAGAAGGATGCCGACGAATTGCTGGCAAAGTACCCCCACGTCGAAGACAACATCGCTGTGATTCGCGGCGACGCTCCTGAGGCCAACAAGGCCGACCAGAGGGACAAGGAGACGTCAAAAAAAGACCAGGAAGATGGTGAAAAGGAAGAGGATAACCAGGGCGAAAATGAGGACTCCAATGGTGAAAGCGACAGCGAGGAAGATGACTACCACGACTACTCAGGCGATCCACCGAAACCCAAACGAAACTTCACTCCCAACAACAAACTCCTCTACAACATCGACGCAACGAAGCTCCCCAACTCCCTCACTCGCACTCGCTTCGACCGAATCATCTTCAACTTCCCCCACGTCGGTGGCAAGTCCACAGATGTGAACCGTCAAGTCCGCCATAACCAATCCCTTCTCGTGTCATTCTTCGAGCGCGCCATCCCCGCACTTGGCCCTGGCGCTGCCATCGTTATCACGCTATTCGAGGGTGAGCCATATACCCTTTGGAATGTTCGTGATCTGGCCCGTCACGCTGGTCTGCAGGTCGAGCGCAGTTTCCGCTTCCAGGCCCGTGCGTATCCAGGGTATAAGCATGCGCGCACGCTGGGCGTTGTGAGGAATGCAAGGGGAGAGGTGAGTGAGAGTGGTTGGAGGGGTGAGGAGAGAGCGTCGAGGAGCTTTGTTTTCAAGAGGAAGGAGGATATTGCTCCGGTGGTAGGGAAGAAGAGGAGGAAGGGTGACGATTCCTCTGACGATGAGGACTGAGATGGTATTAAAAACATGGATATAAACAGCACTTTTGGCGTCTGGTGTCGTTGGTCAGGAAGTTTAAGCAGGCACATAGATATGGTACGAATTTCAATAACACAACATATCGTTGGAATACGGTGGATTGCAAAGGGTATCTTCAAATTTATCATCTGTATTTCCCCACCAGGTATTCCCATAGTTGATGAATACCTCGTTTCCCACACCCAAACGCCGATAATGCACCATAGAACATGGCTCTCAGAAACACCAAGCGGTATGAATTAACATCGAAGGTCAAGATAGCCCCCAACGCCAAGAAATGTCTTTGCTAATCGGCGGTTCGCGTAGCAAGCCCTGTAGAATAATGCGGCCAAAACTGCCCCCTGGACAACCTGTTCAAACAGAGCCCAAAAATGTACAGGCCGTTTGTCGTTTGTATAGTAATGGTACAGTGCGCCTGGTATTGGCCCTTAAACTCCCAAAATGCAAGTGTGATTATACCCCAACCAAGCTCCATTAGTGCTCCTATCCGTAGACTGCGATGCTGGGGGGCCCAGCAGCTCCTGTTTTAAATTTCCCTTCGCTCGTGTCTCAAGCTGACATCTCCTGTGACTCAGGCCCTCGGTTCAGGTGAGATAGCTCATCAGAAGCATCCTGCAGTCCCCTTCCAGCATCTCTACTAGCCACCTCCAGATCTTTTGTATGGTTGGCCTCGTCTTCAAGCCTCTGGGCCTCCTCGTTCTCTCTCATCAATGCCTCTTCCTGCTCACGGAAGGCCTGTTGCTCAGCAGTGACAACACCCTCCATGCTTGACTGCGGAGGTGGCGGTGGAGGAGGTGGTGGGCTGGGCGCATCCATCTCATCCTCTCTTAGCCTCTTCATGTTTGGCCCATCAGGTGGAGAGATTGATACCGAACCTCCAACTTCCGCTTCCCTCTTCCGCTTACGATCTGGGCTTCCCAAAGAACCACTGCCCTCATTGTCCGACACCGTTGCAGCGTCTACACCATCCGCCGAAGTCCCATTAACATTGACCAATGAAGTGCCATCCAATCCACCAGCAACAGAGCCAGCACTACTTGCTGCAGCGCTGGGCCCTTGATCATCCTTCATCTGGGTATCTGCGTTCTCGCCAGTCCTCTGTTTCTGCTGATTGCCGAATTTTTCAACAGCACGGTCCAAAAAGTCCTTAACATACTTCTTCATTTTCCTCGCTTGCTTTTCACTGAGTGGCGTGCTGGGATCGCCAACTCGATTGTTTTTATAATCAGATGAGACAAGCTTCTTAGCTATCTCTTTGCCAAAGCGTTTCAGCTCCTCCTTAGGAAGTTTGTGATGGAATTTGTCGAGGACATGTTTGATATGGGGGAACACCTATCACATTGTTAGTAAGAATGAATGCAGCATCACGATGGAACTTACTGTGTTCTCGTATATCTTCATCTGCTTTTCGACTGGTAGAGATCGCCACTTCTCCTGTTTCACCTCCTTCGGTGGTGTTTCTACCGCCTTTGGGGTCGAGACTGACGTATGTTTAGGTGTCCCCTTTTCAGTAACCTGGTTAATGATGCTTTGGATCGCCAATTGCTCCTTCATAGCCTTAGATGGTGTCTTCACAGCGGGTTCTGTGCTGGGTTGCGTAGGTCGTTGCCAAGTAGTGGCCCCTTGCTTGTTATAAAAGTAGGTGTTACCTGCAGCGTCCTTGGCGGTGAACCATCCTTGAGGAAGGCCAGAGTTAAATGGAGGCCTCCGAGGGCGCCCACCGTTCTGAAAGAATGTGACACTTCTCTGAGGCATGCTGTTTCGAGGGCCTTTCGGTGCGTCAATGGTTTGTGGTGATGCCGTCTTGGAAGATTGTGCTGCCTCCTCTTCTCGACCTGCTCCACGACGCTCCTCAAATGAGTTTGCAGCTGGTGCATTGGGGTCAAATTTACGTCGCCGAATCCGGTACGCCACCTCCAACTTACTCCACTCGTCGAGAAGGTATTTGGATTTTGATGCCACCTCCTCATGCTCAGATCGTGTCAAGCCCTCAATCGTTGCTTCGATCTTGGAGTCCTGGATCTTGTTCCTCGTTAAACGAGGAAATTTGTCGAGGATGTCCAATACTTGAAGGACAACGTTGTGATCCTCGATGAAAGTGTTGAGTGTTGTCTTGAGGATTTGGTAAGCGTGCATCCGCATAACACAATGAATGACGCGCTCCTCGTCACACCGCAGAATACGATCCAGAAGCTTAACCGCAATCCATTTCTCCTTGCACTGCATGAGAGCAGCCATAACCTTTCGTGCATCGTCTTCATTAAGACTGCGCGACGGTATGCTGTTGACATATTCCTCATCATCCTCATCCGGCTTCTTCTTCCGAGGCTTCTTTGCCACGGAAGTGTCCCAACCATCACCTCCGTCGATACCCAGCGCCTCGACAGTTGCTGCAGGCAACTTGGTTGCCCTCTCGGTTTGTGTTTTGCCTCCAATGAATCCCACGCAGTTGGGTTCCCCGCAGTAGCAGGGTTGGGGGTCGGCGCCATATCGGTCAACATTGTAGTTAAACACCAGCTCTTCTCCGGATTGAATTTTGCGCGAAGCAAAGATGCCCATCCGAAGCTTGTCACCAACCACCCACTTGTCAACATAGCAGTTGGGGTTGCAAGAGTGATTGCAGAAGCGACCATAGTTGCCCTTTTTCGTTGCATCCACAAACTCGCTCTTATTCAGTGACATAAAGTAAAAGTGCTTAATACCCTCTTCATCGTACTGAATCATTCGACGACGAAATGTAGGCTCGTTGATAACCTCGCCAATGTACTCAAAAACAAAGTCGTTGGGTTGTAGATCCGAATCAGCGCGCAGTCCAAAACCCTTCTTTTCGGTTTTGATGACGGAAACGTTGGCGTATTGCTTGCGCTGGAACCGCTGATTCTGGCAGCCCCCTGCACAATTTCCAGCCTCAGCGCTACATTCCATTTTTGTCGCTCGGTTGATGCAGTCGGAGTCCTCGCCACAAGCAAGGTTCTCGCCATTGTCTGTGGACAAAGTTAGCATAATGCAATGTTGCAAAAGTCAGTCAGTATAGGCCACATACGCCACTCTTCCCGGCACTCGCAGTCCAAGGCGTCGTTATCTGTAGATCCAAGGTGCTTTGAGCCGTAAAGACAATCGGGAATGAGCTGAAAGAAATTACAAGACTCGGCGGTCATATCGGGGAGGTGATCGAAAAGCACGGGTTCGCGACTGGCGGCCAATTTCTGAGAAGCCTTTCGAGAAAGCTTTGAGGGTCTGTTTGAGCTCGGTGTGTCTGCGCTCCCACTGCGCGACTTGGCACTATCTTGATAGACAGTCGGTGATCGAGAACCTTCATGATTGCCATTCGTGGCAGTACTCTCCTCCTGCTTCAACTGCGCGCCATTTGCGCCCTCCTCAAGCTTGATTTCCTCCATTTTGCTGGTCGTATACTCGTCATCCTCCATCAGTACATCAGGAGCAATAGCACAAAGGCCGAGTTTTGGAGCGTAGGTAGTCTCTGGGTTGATCGCAGTACTTTCCTGTACTGTCGCGAAGCAGGAAGACGTGTCGAGAGGTCAATGCGAACGCGAGGAATGGCTCGTCCCAAGACAGCAAGGAGGGTGGAGTGTGAACGTGGGCGTGGTGGAGCAGGTATATCCTAGGCGCGCATCAACTGCTGTATTATGGGGGATGAAGCAGTGAGAGGCGAGGCGAGAAGACGACGTGTAGAGGTGACTCGATGGAGGCCAAATCCGGGTTTAAGCGGTCACGAGGAAATGCGACGGGGCAAGACAAAGAAGACAGGGCACATCGAGGCCGTGCATCGACGATTATTACAAAGGACGGTGGGAGAGACGAAGCCAATTCGAGTCGAGAATGCTCATTCCGACCAGGTCAAAGGGCCCTTGAAGGCAAATAGCAAGCAGCATGTTCGGTCGGAATTTTATACACCCGAATGTCCGACGCAAAAGACGCAAAAGGCCCGACCGAGGGAGCTGCGCGCGCGACTGACTACTATTCTTCCAGGTGTAGCAGCTCATGCTAAGCCACCTCTGAATGTGAGGCAAATTTTATTATGGTTCGACATTGATTTGTGTCAATTGTCGAGACTTCAAATCTCTGAGCGTCCTCAATGTTGACGACGTATCCAAAATGCGCTTCTGGAGCTTTTGGTAGGTAGTCCCAACCTACTAAGGTAGTGCCTCAGCAGCTAACAACGTGAGACTTGCTTGATCCTCACGCCCAGGCCGACCGGGGCCTGTCATGTTCTGCAAACGAAAGTAATCAGCCACTCTTCAAGTGCTTCGGGAGAGACAGCCAAACCGGTTTCATGTTCACATCAAACAGAGCAAACTTGGAGTCAGCCAAGTCTTTAAATCTGCGGACATCAATTCGGATTGGCGCTGTCACTACCAGCTCCTGTGCCGCCCTCTCGTATTCCTCTGCCACCTCTTTGTATGCAGACTCCTTGCTTTTGGTGGAGGTTGTGGCTCGTGAGTTTGCTTTGACTGCACCATTCTCTGTGGCAATATCATCGATATAATTGAAGCGCGCCACAACGGGTAACACCCAGTATCTTCCTTTATCAGAGCTAAGTGGCATCACTATAACAGTCGCCTCTTCAATTGAAAGGTATTCTTCTAACAAGATCACTGGTGACTCTTTGAATAGCTTGCCACGGTCACGGATCGGGTTCGCGACAACTGGGAACGGGAGGTCAAGAATCTCGAAATCCCGCTCAATGTCTGAACTCTCACATATAGTCCATGAACGAGGCATGGTAAACCTGCCGAGTTTTCTCGATAAATCGTTAACAAATTCCTTTTCGTCGTATTTTTCGACGATCAATGGACCTTGCCCACGATCCTGATCCTATCTTGGTACTCAGCAGGGCGTGCCGATACTTGAAGAGAATGTGTTGAGAAGAGAATTGTGTTAGCCCATATGTGAATTACACCCTTCGCCACAGCCTGTAAGATGCCCTCGTAGGTATCGGGAAACGACCATCCAGCTTGTTCGTATGGGTTAGGGGAATTGTGAGGGCAGATAACATGGACGTTTGGAAATACCTAGGCTCAAATTATAGGCGATATCGGCCCTTGAGTTTATGTACCCTAGAAATATAGAAATACAGTCAGGCCAGCAAAGCCAAAGAAGTGCATTAACCATGCACCTTCTGATTTCTTTGGCTTCTGGATTCCATCGATGATTGGAGGGTAGGCAGGCTCTGGTAGCACGGCTACGCAAGGTACTAAGGTAGTAGGTTGTGATGTTGTAGACATCAAAACTGCAAGATTGACCAAAGATGGGTGATGACGAAATCGCTGGCCAGCAGCTACTGTAAAAGATTGTATCACGTGCCTAATTTTCAATACCACACGCTGCATGGTCGATTGATGAAACGAAGTGTGTGAGTCTTTTCATTAAACATAAAAGAAGAAGATGGATTTATATCGTGGAGGCCTAGATCAAAGATCGTCTCATCGTAACGACCCCATGGGTCATCCCAGGGTACTTACTTAGGTACTTACCTGGGTATTCATGGATGGAGCAGTCTGTATTTCGTGTGAACCGCCGGTATTGATGCCAATTGAATATAGAATTGGCCTATATAAACCGAGTATCTATTGATTTGTCTTCTTTTATACTTTCCCATGCAATTGCTTGATTTGGTTTGCCAATAAGTCTGTGCAGTTAAGATGGCTGGCTCTATTCCTTAGGTATTCCAAATAGGCCCAGTAAGATGTTGCCAGCTCATTGTGCATCAAATGCCTGTTGGCAAGATCTACGCCGTGGCTGGACTTGATTATAAAAGGGAGATGCACTCTCTAGCCCATCGTAGTTTTTATGCCCTATAATCATTTTTTTTAATGTAATAATGGCCCATCACTTAATGTTGAGAATGATACAGCCTTTGGACTTACACGATGAAATGGAGATCTACCCCTCCAATAAACCCCATTGGAAGACTCGACGAACACCTGGCCAGTGCTACACTTGCGAGGGAAAGAAAAAAAAACGACAAGTCGACAACCAAGCCAATGACGAGTCATTCTTCCCTCTAGCACAAACAAAGAGAAAACAAACTGGCGGGATCAAGTCATGGCCTGAAACCACGGTGCCGTCGCCAACTAGCCAATAGGGCTCAACCCATCTCATCAAGTTGCACCAAATAGCCCTTGCCCAACCCTGACGGTAAATAGCTTGACAGCTCTTTGTTAAATACTCGCTGACTTTGCCTTGGATAGACAGAATAGAATAATTAAACCAGGCTGAGCTCGCCGTTGATTGGTGGCCACCCCATCATGGGCATACATGGACATGGACAAATACGGCAGCAGTCGCATACGCGAGAAGCCAATAGAATATCGAGAAATCCATGTTGGTGTGTATCGATGGGCTGAGCCCGTGAGCACGGGACATGAAATATGAGTCTACGCATGTGGAAGAGGCCCTCGATAAGCCCCAACTTCGAGTCAGGCGGCCTCAGCTTCTAGCGGGATTGGTCCCTGAATCCTCTCTAGACCTGTCCTGATGCGTCCCGTCTATTTTTTGTCCGATGAGTGAGTGAGTGGGTGAGCGAGTGCAGCAATAGCAGGGTCACAGTCATTAAAGAAACAGGGACTATGGACAAATTGGAGCACTCCAACTGAGACATTTAGAGGCCTCTCAATGCATTCGATCAATCAATCGGCCTCTGGTTGTCAGCTTGACTTCTCCTACCAACCCAAATTGGCGGCCATGGATAGGAGGATTTCCAGATTCAGGAATCGGCTTGAGTCGTGCAACGCAACACACGCACACGCACACGCACATGTACATACATACATTACCTACATCGCATCGCGTCGCCTCAGGGGATAACGAGATGAAGGTGCTGGATCGCATTGCATCTTGTGCATCGCTTCCTTGGCCACTCCCGTGCCATCATCTCGATGGTATTTGTTACTCCGCAGACAGAATACAACTTGATGAGGTACCTACCTAGGTGTTTGAAGCTCCCGATTGATAGGCAAGGTAGATTTGGTGGCTTCGAATTGGGTAACTCGTCTCATCTCGGCCGCTGTCCTGTCCTGTCTTGTCTTGACAGCCTGCCTTATAGGAGGCATCCAGGGTCTGACACTCACACTGCCATCCATTGTTGTCTCGCCTCCACGGGCCGTCACCAAAAACTTATATTCACCACCACGATTTTTGTTTGTATTAACTTTGCAAAACATAACGTGATCTGGTCTCCGCCCAAACAAACACCCTTCGGCCTCGATATAGTCTCTTTAATGGTACATTTCTCTTAACTGAGAATAACTTGATGGCAGCCAGGTCTGGTTCGGCCTGAGAACAGACTGAGACTTGGTCGATATCGTACTACAAAAGGCAATCTCACTGCATTAGATGAGATATCCTCACAACACCTGAATTTCCTTAGGAGCCAGCAAAACCTTGGCTTCTTTTGACTTTATAGGCTACAACAACGAGAAATTCTATTAACTCGGATTTTGTGTTCCCCCGTCTGGCTAGAAGTTGAAACTCTCGCTTCTTCAGCCAGCTGCTTTCGCACGCACCGCAGGACTCTGAGCCAGTCGCTTCCCTTGGTCGTACCCGACGTCCCCAAGCCAGTCGGTTGGGATCATCGATAGGCTATATCGTGGGTCAGTCAACGTGATATTTACCAGAATTCACAGACACTCACAAAATCAACAGTATTCTCTGTGCCTTGCCATCAGCCCTTCGATGAAGCCATCAAAGCAAACGACCGCAGACGAGAGATTTGCTTTGTAAAGACGATTTCGTACTGAGACGCGTCTATTCTTCGATGGAACTTTGCTTCCACTTGCTTTCGAGACTTGACCAAGACTTATATCGGCTTCTGCCTTCTTGCCTGTATTAAACCCTCATGCCCATTAGTTGTGAGAACATCACACAACATGGAGCCATTCAACGATCGAGAAAAGGCATGTTTCGACACCACATTTCTTTATAATTCTCACTAACTAACCAAACTCAGCGGCATCTTCTGGCCGAGATGATCAAGCATAGCCAAATCGATGTCCAAATCTTAGCGAGTCTTGTCTTGTCTCGCCAGGTCGAGCCCAATTGGATGCAAATGCAGCTTCCGAATGGTAAGCCATACCCCCAGCGTATCTAATTCTCAATGCTCACCCTCGACCATAGGACGCAATATGGATCAATGTATGCAGACTGCTCAGAGCATGGACATTGGACAGCGTGGGACAAAGCGAAAAGCCCCCAAAGAGGAGCCAAACAACAACAATGTCCAGACATACAGTCCCCAACAGCCTCCCCCACTGGCTCAACCTCCTGCAACACAAGGTTCGCTCGCAAACATACAGCGAAAACCGGCTATCCCTCATGAACCCCGCTCACAGCAGTCTGAGAAATCTGAGCAGCCCCCCAAGAAGAAAAAGGGTCGTCCAGCATATGCTGGTAGGGACGTGACTGGTAGCCATCGAGCCTTCCCTCCTCGACTCATTGCTCCTAGGCCTCCTACGCAAATTTCGCGAAATACTTACCCAAATTTCAGACCTATTGCTCCAGCGCGTCACGCTGGTCTCCCGTCACTATCGCAAGACTCATTTCCGACTATTCATAGGGGCATGAGCCGTTCCCTTGCCGTGGAATTCCATAACACACCCAGTCCTTTCAGCTCCCAACAGTCGGCAATAATAACATCAGGGATCGATAAACAGAACCAGCTAGCGAGAGTTCCGAACAGTTTACCTGTAGGAAACAGTGTTTTCTATTCATTTGAGACATTGACTAATATTTACCAGCCTGGAGAGGAAGTGCCTAATCGCACGAGATCACTAAGTGAAACGGTGCCTCGCGTTGAGAAGCAAGAAGCTTCTCAGAACAACCGATCAAGCTCTTTGCAACCGCTGGGGACAATAAATCAAACCAGGCCAGCGGAAGGCCTTGCGCCGGATCAGATGCAGCAGATGAAGATGGGCTCGGGTAAGGGGACCAAAAAGGAACGTTAGGGCCAGGGATAGGTAGGTATTTATGCCCCGAAGACTCTGGAATGAATACGGAGAGAAGGAGTAAGGACTTGTCGACCACCATTGAGATAAGTGTCGATCAGCCTTATATTGATACTGGGCATGGATCCTCAAAAGGATCTCAGAGCGACGAGGACGGTATAGACACGCACACATATGAGAGCAACTGGCTTGTCTCATTTAATTTCCACGGATGTATTAAGACAAGAAGGAAGACTCAAGACGATCGATGTCAGCCCATATTCATGATTATACACGGCTATTTGTAGAACCGAAGCTGAAGCTTGTGTGAACATTTTCAATGATACCTTCCCCTTTGTTTCTCTTGTGAATGCTTTGAATCGCAAACTACATCCCGATAAGACAGAAGAACGATATGAAGAAAGCAAGACGCTTATGTTGATTGCATTAAACTCTTTAGTCCTTCGCTTCGTAACACTCAATCAAGTGTCTCCTTGCCTCGGTACCTAGTATACTCGAGACTTTAGGATCAAAGATAAAAAACAACTGGGTTTCCTAGGTCCTCGCTAAAGACATATTTCTGATTCTTTTAGATAATCCCGAACTCCAATATCCTTCAAAAGCTATTTTGATATCCTCTTTTGTAATTTCTTTTTTACTGCTTGACAATCTTCTCAATAAGATCCACAAGGATGTCAGCATGCTTCTGCTGGAAGATGAGCATAGGTCGTAGACGGACGGCCTCGGCGCCGCTGCCACCGATGTTCACACCCAAAGTCTTTGCCTGGGCCAAGAACTGGTCACGCTTGGGGCTGTCAAAGGCAATGAATGTACCCTGACCTTTTCCACGAAGGTTCTCGATCTGACCAGGGTATTTCTTGCTAAGAGACTCAAGATCCTTAAAAAGGCGATCACCAATTCGCGCGGTGTGGTTGACGAGATCGTTCTTGTTGATTTCGTCGACAATAGCCTTGAAGAGGATGGCACGAGCAGGATCTCCCATCCATGTGTTGAACTGTCGGTAAGGCTTGTTAGGACGAATGGCAGGGTCGCCATAGTAGAAGCCGGCAGCCTGAGCCTTCTTAGAGAAGGTCACAATATCAGGAGGGGTCTCGAGGTTCCAGTGCTCATGAGCCCAGAACTTGCCTGTAGCGCCGACGCCGGTCTGGACCTCGTCCACAATAAGGAGAACGTTGTGCTTCTTGGTCAGAGCGCGCAGCTTGCGGAAGAAGTCAGGCGAAGCATGGTTGTCACCGCCTTCACTCTGGACGGGCTCGACAACAACGGCACAAGGAGGCAGGTGCCAGTTCTTGAGGAGGTGCTCGACTTCATCGAGACTAGCCTGCTCGATCTTCTTGTTCTCCTCCACGTTGTCCTCGAGAGGGTATTTGAGCTTGGGGAAGGTCGCCTGGGGCCAGTCGAAAGCAGGGATGTCGACCTTATGGATAGCCTTGGAACGAGTTGTAGAGAGTGATCCAAAGAGACGGCCGTGGAAGCCAGTCTTGAAAGAGAGGATAGAGAGGTCAGGACTGCCGGGAGCGTGGTTGTTCATGGCGCTATCGAGTTCCTTGGAGGTGAATTCGACCTCAGGGCCACCACGCTCCTGCTGTCGGCGCCACATAAAGGCGGCCTTGTAGGCAGTCTCGTTTGCATCAGAGCCAGCCATGGCAGTGAAGACATTGTCTAGGCCTTTGGGAGCAACAGAAAGAAGACTAGACTTGAGAAGATCGGCCCAGTCGTGAGAGGGGAAAGCTCCGAGAGCAGGTCGGTTCACAATGGCGTTGGCCATCTCGGGGCTGGAAGCGGCCTTGAGTAGGGCAGGGTTGTTGTAACCCACTGCAATTGAGGCAATCTGAGCGAATCTATTTTCTTTGTTAGCTTCGTTTGCCAAAGACTTCATTCTCAGATCTTTCTTACACGTCGAGGAGTACGTTGCCATCAGGGTCAGCAATGTAGTTACCCTTGCTCTTAGTGTAGTCGACAAGCATGTTTGCGCTTCGGGTATCGAAGACTTTGGTGAGCTCGTCCATGTGGTTCTTGGTCTTGGGACCAGGAATAACAGTCTTGACTGTAGGGGCCTCGGGCTCGCCAATGAAGAAGGATTTCTCAGAAACAGCAGCCATTCGCATATTTCGTGAGGTAGCAAAAGAGCGGCAAGCTGCAGCTCGGGCAGCTCGGACAGCAGGCCGGGCGGCCATGCTAGCGCGGAATGCCGACATGACGATAAGATGCGACTGAAGGAGTTCGTGAATGTCTTCTTAAGGTGCTTCGGCCGTGAGGTATGAATTGGTGTCGTAGCTTGCCTGCTAAGAAAAGGGTAAGAAGCCAGCATAAAGAAAACGTGTCGTCATGATAAGCTAACATTGGGTCACGAGGGACAGCCATGATAGAGCCAAACCGATTGGGGCAACTCACTCTTGGTAGAAGCTATCTTTGCAGAAGGATGTCACCGATACCCATGGGAGGAGAGGGGAGGGAAGGGAAGGAATGAACGGAAGCTGTCGTCAGCCCTTTTATAAAGGAAGGTATCGTATCTCCACGGCCAGGCAGGACGTTACTCGGACCCGGGTCTCACCTGCTTCACATCGGGGGGCAGTCATGATATCCTCCACTAGCCTACAATCGAAAACACTAAAATTGGTTCTCTTCCCCGCATTGGTCTTGAGAATTGACCAAGCGGAGTGGAAAGTTGGTGATAGACAGTGGAGGAAAACAGGAAAGAGGGAGGGGTGAAGTTAGTCTAGACATGCTGAAAACTTGCCGTAATAGGTAAGAAGCTGTTCACTGGTGCCCCAGCTCCTCCTTTGTTACTCTCCGCTATCAGTTATCTCTACCTACCTATTCTCTGCTACCTTCATGACTAGCCTCTTACTAAACCGAGTACTGAATCAGTCACTACTATTGGATCTTTATCTGGATGAATTTATTCAGAACTTCCCTGTAGGCGGCACAAATCATATATTTCCAAACCAAGGTCTCACCTTGTCTTGATAATGAGGCCCGTGCCTCACCTTAGACAGCTCACCGAACCCAGACCCAGATCTCGATAATAAACTGCAGTGCCGAAGTGTCAATTGTGCAGGGGGTCAGATACTACCTACGCAAATAGGTACGTCCCGATAGCATGCATTGCCCAACCATCGTTGCAGCCCATCCTACTCTCAAAGAACACCCCGTGGCCGTTTACCAGCCATTACAAATTTACGGATAGGTACTATTTGATAACAGAATCAATTCATCATCTCACGGGTTGACCTTCCTGATTCCAGGGCCCGTTTTCGCTCTCCAAGCCCACTGGAATTATCTCAGGACACTTGGTATAAAACGGATCTCAGATACAGTACATATTTGCGCCAATCTAGTTATTGATTCCGAGCACGGTTCTTCACCGAACTTCACCTCGAGGCATGATTGCTTACCTACTTTGGTGATCATCCTATCGAGTGGGGGGTTGCTTGCTATTTGATATCTCCAATACAGAGTACACGCCCTTAACATGGTAGCCGTCTTTCCCGTTCACACACCGGGCCGGTTCCGATTTCGGAGCCGTCCAAGATCTTAGTTGCAAGATATTGCTTTTAGGGCGTTTGGCATCCAGAAGCCTTCCCGTTCAGGCAGGTTAAGGGAGAACTGAAGGCTCAGGCCCTCCAGGATGGTCTAGACAGTCGAGACTCAACCATCTTCACATAACCATTCAGAATATAAACACAATCACCTGAGCATGAACCTGATTTTGTTTTCTTATCTTCACCAATTTGTTTAGTCAAGTCTAGAAATGATAAGCCGCCATAATTCTCAGTGTCGTTGTAAAGTTTCATGCGGTCCCATTGCAAATCTATAAGTTAAAAGAGACACAGCTCTTCCATTCTTATCAACTATATTCCCCAAACCATGCTGATGCGTCCGACCCTTATGCCGTGAGAAACTCGCTGCCACAAATGCAATGCTAATGTCGTGCCTATGTCATAGAAACAACGCCCATCATGCCCAAAACGCCCGGCTCCTTTGCAAGTTAATCGTCTTGCTCATGCTCTCGCATATACCTGACAAAAGTCTTCTTGTGAGTCTGAGCAGTATGTCAGCATCATAATCCCAACTTCAAGCGATAAGTAGTGAATACTAACCATTCCAGCATACTTGCCATCTTTCAACACGCAGATATATCGGAGACCCAGCTTTGAGAATAGCTCGTACACCAAGTCCATTGGGGATTTGATATCCAGTGCAACAGGTGCCTAAGAATCGTCAGTCATGAGAGAAGAGCATGTCACAGAATAACTTACAGGATCAATAAACGGCGTAAAGTCTGTCGGATCGTGGACTTCATCATCTTCGTCAATGCTGGGAACGCGATCCATAAGACAAAGATTTGTCGCTTCATCCTCCAGTTGATCAAGGGCATATCCAAGATCCGGCGCAGGAATGAGCCCGACCAAGATACCATGTCGCACGATTGGCAATCCTCCATCGAGTTCACCAACCTTGTGCAGAAGCTCGAGCTTGATTCGCAAGCTGGTAGCAGGTACAACCGGTGAGTTCGTAATGTCAATGACTCGTTCCTTTCGAATCCGTGGCACAATGTCAGCCAGATCCTCCGTAAAGATGGGCTTGTGCTTATTGTCCAGGAACGGATATGAGTTCATGCTCGTGAGGAGATCCTGCTCCAGTTAGTCGCTACTTAGCCGCCCAGGTAGGCCTCGGAAACTTACATAAATGCTGTTGGGTTCAATAGCATCGGCCGTCCATTTGGCCACGAGAATGGCGAGTGAGAAAGGCAAGACATAATCGAGACTGCCCGTAAGCTCGAACAAGATTACCGCGAGTGTGACAGACAATCTCGTCACGCCGCACATGGTGGCACCAGCTGCAATGAGACCATACACACCAGGTTGGATGCACGAGCCGTCTCGACTCAAGGCACAGTCCCCCCAAATGCTCCAATCCGGAACACGTAACACAACCCACTGCACAATATGGCCGACTATCCGGCCCATTAAACCCCCAACAACCATGGATGGTACGTAGATTCCGGCAGGAACTTTCTATCGGGCGTGTTAGTTCAAGCCTTGACCAGCTCTGGTCGAAAACTTACAATGCCGAAGGTGATGACAGTCAGGAATCCCTTGATCAAGAGTGCAACAAATAACTCAAATAAGATAGGGGGGATCTCCTCGATAGCCCCAGGGCACAGAGATCGTTCTTCCCAGTCCATGCTTGAACCTTCACAGGGTGATGCCAGATTCAAAAGTAGCTCGGCAACAGGGAGCTTTGTCAGAGCATTCCAATAGCTCATCAGACCAGTTACCAGCGCTACAAGAAATACTTCCAGCAAAGGGTATTTCTTGATCACCTGGATCCTCCTGAAAGATTGAGCCCAATACTTGGAGGCCTTGATGAATAGAGCTCCCAGTGCACCACCAATGACGCCCACAAAGATGAAGCTTCCAAGTTCAAAATACTCCCAGTCGACCAGGTACCTCACTTCGAAGAGAACGATCTTGTGCGTGCCGTATGGGTTGAGGAACTTGAGAGACAGTGCGGCGACAATGCAGCAGAAGAAGGTTCGGAAAAGCGTCTTGGCAGGGAAGAAGTATGAAACCTCTTCCAAGCCAAACAGCACTCCACCCAAGGGAGCGCCAAAGGCAACGGCGACTCCTGCGGCAGCCGCAGCCGAGATGATTTCTCTTCGCTTACCATCATTGCGATCATACTTGGAGAATATTCGACACAAGATATTGCCTACGCAGGCGGCCATGTGGACGTATGGGCCCTCTTTTCCAAGACTCATACCAGACGCAACACTTAGAATCAGAGCTACCATCTTGATAATCAAGGTTCTGGCACCGAGGAAACCGTGCAGAACAAAACCACTCAGTATAACACGAACCTCGGCAACTCCACTGCCAGCTGCCGAATAGTAAATCATAGGGGGGTTCTCTGGCTTGGATTCGGACTCTGGTTGAGGTGTCGACGATTCACTTTGATTCGAATCATCATAGGTTTGGGATGGTTGATCAACAGCCAGGTTCTCGTCTAGTGTCGTCAGCTGATACGCCGAGGGGACAACTGTTTTTGTCCATAGCGCCAGCCAACAGGCAATAAGAGCGAGAGTGAGGACCAAGGCCATGTAAACCGTGAAGCTCCTCCAGATGTCTCCCGAAGGACTTTTCAAGGTACGTGACCAACTTATCCATTCTTCACAGATCTCCTCGGGGCAGCATCTCTGAAACCAATGTCAGTCGTCTTCAATCAAGGGGAAAGGGCCAAAAAGGCATTGCATTAAACCATGTGATCGCAATCGCTACCAACCTTTTTGTTGAGATACCAGGCCGTGCTACAGTAGCCGTCTTTGAAGTCAAAGACAGTAGACTCAGCAATGTCGACTGTGTAGGCCATCAACGCGACAATGAAGCCGCATAGGGCGCTAAGAATCCAGCCCTGGGCGCCGTCAAAGATTATGCGTACCCTGCCCCAAAAGTCCTTGCGACTACGGAGCTCCTTGACTCGGTAGGAATCGGCGATGGCATCGTGTACCCAGTCGGTGCTGGTGAATTGATCGTACCACATACGCTCGTCGGGGAAGATGGAGCCTTTGGACTCAGCCATAGAGGACTCATGACGGTCAGAGAGTGCGTTAACCAGCCTTGAGCTCCATGAGGGATGTCGACTGTGATTTCGAGAGCCATGATAGGCACCTGGGATGCGAAAGGCAATTAGTTACATTCAATATTATATAGGCCATTGGGAACGAACCTATGTAGCTGTGGTCCCGCGATAAGGACCCTTTTTGCTGACGATTGGTGCTTGGCCCGCTGATACGGACGCGCGACCTTGAACCAGTGAGTAAGGGAGTTCGCTCATCGAGTTCGCCTGTAGAGGCATTTCGCTGCAGAGGATTTCGTCGTCGTGTAGTTCTCGGCGAAGGCGGCTCGGAGCCTTCTGCTTCTTGTCCTGCCATGGTAGGTGAATCTCTGGTTGGAGATGATAAAAGGACAGCGAGTGGAGTGGCAGGCGAGCTTCTACGCAAGACAAGTTGGAGCAGGCGCCCGCAGTAGATAAAGGGAGAAACAAGAGATCAGCAGTAAGTGAAACAGAAACTGGGACAAAAGGATGGATGATCTGCCCCCAAATTTCGAGTATCTATCTCAACGCCCGTGCTTGTCTTGCTAGAGCCTTGGTGGTTCGTCGGTTGTCACACCGTCACCTTTTCAGGGTCCAGGTGACCCTCGATGGCGGAAGTGTGGAGGCGCGCCAAGCGTGACAGGACTTTAAACAAGATGGCGGGGGGTGATCAGGTATAATAAAGGCACCTGATGATTGCGACAGTGAAGGGGGGAGAAGAGTACTTAGTACCTTACGTTAAGAGGCTATCGACAACCTATCGAGGCTTGGAACGAGCGAGGGGTGCTATCGTAACTTAAGGTTGTTTTTAGTTGTTATTGGTCTCGTCAAACCGTCAACTACCATATTTGGTAACAAATGCGCCGAGTCTTAAACGTCAGCGTTGAATCAAACTCTCGTGCCCATCTGGATAAGGTACCTAACTTTGGGTTTCACTCTTGGTCCTGACCGAGGTTTTGTTTGTTCTTATCTACAATAAACATCCGTATTTCTCCCCAGAGACAACAAACAAAAAAGGGAGCTTGAAGCTTCGAAGGATGAACTCACAAGGACGGTTTATGCAATCAAGACAGGGGTCTGCCACACGACACGACATGGAGGTACATGAGCGGTCTACGCGTTTACTCCAGACCCAAAAGTACCTGCAACTACCCTCAAGTCCATCGGCATTTCGTCATTGTACTTGAGGGAGTTCCACCAAGTGATTAGGTAGCTGACTCAAGGGACAGTGCCACTTTGTACCGTAAGCGGCTAGCGTTGTGCGCTTCTTGCGCGTGGAACGGTTAAGTGGAAGATACCCTTGAGCCATCTCCAGCAGGTGTCAAGTAACGTACAGTTTTCCGTCATGTTGTTATTATACAGCAGCATAAAATAGAGTCGTTAGGCTGGGCTCTTTGCTTGGTGCCACCCAAAGCTACTGTACATGTGTCATAGCTGAAACAACAAGCCAGCAAATTAATGGAGTGCGACAAGGTGGTTCGACAACGACTCATTCGGGGAGATGATCTTGAGACTGGGATCTAACGAATCATTTCGGGGTTTGTCCGCCAGCTAGCAAGGCAGAGACGATGATGACCTTCAACCGAGGCATTTGTTTGGATCTCAGTACACATTTTGGAGTTGGACTATCTGAGTGAGACATACACAGCCGAAGATCATGTGTATCATGGAATATTGTAAGCTGAGACTGTGTCGCTGTAACTTTATTTTTGATCAGATAATACGGAGTACCTAGGTACAGTAAAGTACGGATACCGTATCTGCTATTCCCGGATGTGGCTGATGGCATCCAACATGAAGCGGTAGGTGTGGCGGACAGTTGGGCTACTCTTATCTTATCTGCTAAAAATTCAGAAAAAGTTGCGACTGCGACGGACTGTTTTCGCAAGTTTGACTAGGTAACCAAACCTTGAACATCCTCCCTCTCCACACACTCATCTTCCTTCACAGCCCGCAAATATGGCTAAGAAGAGAAAGGCCTCAGGGCGTAACAATGCGTCATCAGGCCCTAAAGAGCTTGATCCTTCGGATGCCCGCCTTGGACCTGTCACTACCTACGAAGATGTTGCCGACTCCGAAGACGAGTACTTCATGAATCGGGACCAAATACCACTTGACGACGAACCGAACTCAAAACGTCGAAGAAAGCAGGATGATGATATCGAGCTGTCCGACGAAGAGGTTCTTGGCTACGAGGACTCAGACTCCGAGGAGGACGATGATCAGAACGAGCAACCACGCAAAACCAAAGGTTCAGCATCCAAAGATGCACCCTCTGACGACGAGGTAGGCCGGGACGAGGAAGAAGGTGATTCAGGATGGTGGGGAGCTTCAAGGAACGACTACTATAATGCCGACAATATCGAGACTGAGGCCGATGCTCTCGAGGAAGAAGTGGAGGCAAAGCGACTTCAGCAGAAGAAGCTTTCCAAGATGGCTGAGGAGGATTTCATCTTTGACGGCGATGAATGGTTAGCCGAGGGCCAAGAGGATGGAGAGGGTGAAGAGACAGTCACAGAAGTTCTCAAGGAGGTTGAGATCACTGAAGGCATGAGCCCCGAAGACCGATATACACTTCTCAAGAACCGCTATCCCGAGTTTGAACATCTTGTCAAAGAGTTTCAGGCCCTGCAGCCCGTTTTGATAGGCCTCCAAAAAGCAGCTCAAGGGCTGCCGGGCCAATCGCTTGAGGCCGTCAAGTATTGGGTTGCTGGATGCTACGTCGCTGCCCTTGCAAGCTATTTTGCCATTCTGACATCTCCTGCGAGGGACAATGTTAAGGTGCAGAAGACTATTGATCCTGCCGAGTTACGCGATCACGAGGTCATGGAAACCTTGATGAACTGTCGTGAGGCATGGCAGAAGGTCAAGGATCTCAAGTCTACCAAGAGCACGGACGGCGATGTTCTCTCAGAACTTAACGACGAGGCATTGATGCAGGGCGTGGAAAGCCTTGAGGCTGAGGTGAAGAAGACAAAGAAGAGCAAGAAGACATCGAAGCAAGAAAGGGCTGCTGCTGAGAAACTGGCACGAAAGCTTGAGAAGGTCAAGGCCGGAGAGGCTGCTGTGGCCGATCTCTACGATCTACCCCTTCCTGGCAAGAAATCCAAGAAATCTAAGAAGACAGTGGCTATCGAGCAGGATGAAGACAACTCCGACTTTGGCGAAGAGGATGTTCTTGATGAGCGGACGGCAGCCGAGAAGGCCGCCCGCAAGAAGAGTCTCAAGTTCTACACTTCTCAAATCGTGCAGAAGGCGAACAAGCGCGCCGGCGCTGGGAGGGACGCTGGTGGTGATATGGATATTCCTCATCGTGAACGTCTTCGAGATCGTGCAGCACGTCTCAACGCCGAGGCTGAGCGACGTGGACAGAAGAACTCCAAGCTTGGAGCAGACTTGGACGACAACAGCGACGACGATGACACCACAACAGCCAAGGCTGTTCGCAATGATGAAGATGAGTACTACGACATGGTAGCTCAGAAATCAAAGAAGAACAAGGAGGACAAGGCAGCCCGCTACGCAGCATATGCTGCTGCCAGCAAAGCAGACCGGGTGGTAGAGAAGGAAGAGCTTGGCGAGGACGGCAAGCGCAAGATTACATATGCTATCGAGAAGAACAAGGGTCTAGCACCCAAGCGAAGTAAGGACGTCAGAAACCCCAGAGTCAAGAAACGCAAGCAGTACGAGGCCAAGCAGAAGAAGTTGAAGAGTATGAAGCCTACTTGGCAGGGAGGAGAGCCCAAGGGAGGGTACAAGGGAGAGCTGTCTGGTATCAACACAGCTGTTGTCAAGAGTACCAGACTATAGATTTGAATTTACTAAGAGCCTGGGTAATAGCTCCCAAAGAATATACATGTTTTTGTGATATTTCCATTTTGTTGCTCTAAGTTACATACTTGTACATAATCTTGGGTGCAAGTCCCCGATTATCATTCTCCATGGCGGGTCAACCCTTGCATGGCCCCGCCAAACTCCACGTTGCTTGAACAGCTTCACTCAAGCAAGACAGGCAAACTCTCAACGTCCCTCCTTCAATTAACTACCAGCAGCTCGGCGAAACTTAGTGCAACAAACTTCCGAACCGATGTCTATACAAGCGTAGTACCAATCCAATACATTTCACCGCTCGCGCGAGCTTCGAACCAACAATGACCGACATCGACACCTCCAAGCTCACGTCATCCGCCCAGATCTTCTCGCCAAACAATACCCTCCCCCAGATTCGCGCTATTCACAAGAGCATCCATGTCGCAATCGAAGAGAAGTCTACCCGCCTGCGCACACAGGTCGGGAGCTCGTATCGCGATCTTCTCGGTACGGCGGATACCATCGTGGACATGCGCGATGACAACGACGTCGTTCAAGAGCTTCTAGGCAAGATGGGTGGCCGGTGTGGTAGAGCTGTGATCGGCGCCAAAGTTACGGGTCTCGCGAACTTCATCACGAAAGAGAACAAATCTGCTGCGTCCATTGCGGCGCGGCTAAGGCTCCTCGACGCCTGCGTCCTGGTTGTTGGACGAATACTCAACGGTGGTGGTGGGCTAGGCGACAATGTCAAGAGGGGAGATAGGCTCGTGCTCTCTACAAAGGTCCTCGTTCTGAGTCGACTATTGATAAAGAGTCTTATGGACGATACGGCTGATGCAAGCAGCCGTCGAGCTATCGAAACCGCCAGAATATCTGTCAGCAAGTTGCGACGAAGGTTGCTCAGAAACGTCGAGAAGGTCTTTGAGAGGGCTGGCGATGAGACGGAACGGGAAGATGTCCAGAAAGCACTATGTGCATACAGCTTGGCAACCAGCTCTGGGGCTAAGGACGTGCTACGGCATTTTCTTCACGTGAGGGGAGAGGCCATGGGACTTGCTTTCGAGGTGGAAGAGAACAATCGCAAGAGGACGGCTGAGGATGTTGTTCAAAGCCTGAAGCTATACTCAAGAACTCTCCTTGACGTGCAAGCTTTGGTACCAGGAAGACTGTCCTTGGCTCTGTCCGGGTTGAAAACCCATCCTCTCCTGGCTGACCCCGGCCTTAAGCAGCTCGAAGGGCTGCGATTAGACATATATGAGCGTTGGTGCAATGAAGAGATTCAATACTTCACGCCTTTCGTTAGACATGACGACCTTGACGGAAGCCAAGCTCTGGAGATGCTATTGACATGGTCTGAGAAGGGAGCTGATGTTCTCCTCGATGGGCTCAAGAAGACGCTGGATACTATGTCGGAGTTCAAGTTGATTATGGAACTACGCACAAGGGTTTTGGAACTTTGGATTCGAGATGGTGGAAAGGCCCGAGGCATTGACCATTCAGAAATGCAGGATTCCCTCCGCAATGCTATCAATTCACGCATGCTGGATGTCCTCGATACCAAGGTCAGTAAACTCCGCTTAGTCGGCTCCGAACTCTCTGCGGCTCTTGGACGATGGAAGGATGGCATCACCGATGAGCAAGTGAGCATCTGGAATGACGAGGGCTACGACGAGGCTCTTGCGGGTGGTGCCGCGCCATTTGTGCAAGAGGTCGTGTCTCGACTCTACGGTCGGAACGATGCTGTGTCCAAGGCGGCGCACTGCTATAAGTCATGGTATCATGTCATCGATGATGTCAAGGAGGTTGTTGAGCAGCTTAGGCGACAACGCTGGGACAACGACTATGACGAGATTGAGGATGAGGAAACAATTGAAGCCAGACAGAAACTTCTAAGCAAAGACGATCCGCAAATGCTACAGCAGAGACTCGATATTACACTGGACAAGTCCTTTAAGGAGCTTGAGGACCAGATGCAGAGTCTCTGGGATGAGCGAGCCGAGTCATCGCGAAATGGCAAGGTGGCCATGTACTTCCTCCGTGTTATGCGAGACATCCGATATCAGCTACCAGAACGCCCATCAATCAAGACATTTGGCCTGAAGATTGTCCCATCGCTCCACGAGAAGGTGGCAGTGGCAGTCTCAAAGCCTGCGCTGGAACAGTTCTCTACACAAGGACTTTCACAGCGGGTTGTGGTGGGTCGACCACTATGGGATGGAGCGCCAGCGTTGCCAAACCAGCCCTCGCCGGAGATCTTCCAGTTTCTACGATCATTGTCGCTATCCATGTCTGACGAAGGAGTTGACCTCTGGACCAGGGTAGCTATGTCTTTCCTGAAGAAACACTTGACGAAGCAATTGTGTGAAATGTGGGAGGCGGCAGTGATGGATAGTTTAGCTGAACAGGAAGATATTCCCAAAGAACCAGACTCCAAGGGCGAGAGGCCCGAAAAGGGGGAAGCGAAGGATGAAGACGACGACGATGATACAGGGGATGAGAATGCCGAAGAGACTGATGGAAAGAAGATCAGTTTCGAAGAGTCAGCCAAGACGGAAGAGCATGTCGAGGAGATGAAGCCTGGGCTGAGCCCTGAGCAGAAGACTGATCTCTTCACACAATGGCTCTTTGATATTGCCCTCTTGCGACACTGCGTTGGCAACACGGAAGAACCGCCGGGCAGTTCGTTCCAAAACCTCGAGGACAACGTTTATCAACACTCCAAGTTAGATGACGAAGCAAAACAGCGAATCTCCAAGTCTGCGAACGATTTCTGGCAACGAACTAGCTTGCTGTTTGGACTACTGACATAGGGAACATAAACGGGAATAGCTAATGGCAGACCTTTAATACCATACAACCTTTTGATTTACTTTGTCCAATCAGCCTAGAATAAATTGGTCAACCTAGTCAACCTAGTCAACCTATACAGAACGAGGCTCCCCTGGAGCCTTCACCAACTCTATTAAAATATCGCCATTGTTCAGTTTAGCCAGCCTAGACTGATTGATTTGTCCCCAGTCATATAAATGTATGCAGTCCGGCTTCTCACAACTTGTGTCGCTTCGCACCGCTCGCGAGTTTTGCAAACTCCTCCTGAGGCACTCCTGTCATAAATCTCTCCAACCCAGCAAAGACCTCATGAACATTCTGCGTGTGCATAATGTCCATCTCAGGCTTCCTCATCAACTTCTTGATTCCAATCAAGCTGTCTCCATTGAGATGATCGCCCAGTCTATCGTCAACCTCGCGCAACACCCTAGCCCTGAACTTGACATCATCACCCTCTTCAAAGATAGCATTGACAAACCCACAGCGTTCCAAATCCTCGGATCCAATACGCCGACTCATGAGCAATGCTTCGTTTGCTCTCGCAGGCCCAAGACGTAGTGCCAGGGCTCGTGATGCACCGCCCTCAGCCACAAGGCCAATTGATGAGAAAGGTGTGAGGAGGAATGTTGACGGCGCGCAATAGATGAAGTCGGCAAAGGCAACGAGAGCAGCTGTCAGGCCTACAACAGGTCCATTGAGGCCGATGACGAGAACCTTGGGGTGAGTTGCAAAAGCGTGTGTGATATTCAAGTTTTGGGCGACAAAGCCTTGTAACAAGTGTTTGTGCGATCCATTGCCGTCGCCGGATACTTCTCGGGTGACTCCAACGTCAGCTCCTCTATGAATAGGTAGTCAGCCAAAATTGCACTCTCCGGTTACAAGATCTGCGGTGACAGGCCTTGTAGAAGATATGAGATCCCCACGCTGAAAAGTATCGGCCCTTTGCTAGTATCACTGTAGTAAAAACCTCGTCATGGGTAGCGATTTCTCGCATTTTTTGAGCCAAATCGTAATACTGTGCAGCATTGAAGGCGTTGAGTTTCTTTTCATTGCTGATGGTCAAAATGGCTACACGACCTCGATATTCGAGGTTGAGAGTAGATTCTTCTGCCATTTTGGAGATAAGTTCACGCAAAATCTACTGTGAGGATGGATGAAATGAAACGAGCCAAGGCAAAGTCAGTGAAACAAAGAACAGGCAAATGGTAAGTGAATAATAAAGAAGGAAACATCAGACAAAGTCGTCTTCTTATTCTGCAGGGTAATTACCTAGGTATGTATTAGATAGCTTGATTACCCCAGGATCTCCCTCCTCCCCACCTAGTTGGCCGAGATGCCTCGGCATGGTGGAGGCGGGGAAGTCGCCGTAGGTTAATGTTGAGATTTAACGTAAGGAGTACAGCATATCAGACAAGGGTCTTCTTTTATGATAGTAGTTTTAGGATAGGTAATTGGTAGGTAGTATATTGCTTCTGAACCAGTTCCTGAATAGCTGCGTCAATAATCATCATCCTCCTAAATCTATTCGCAAAACTCCTTTGCCGAAAGCGGCCGGCATGCAATTTCTTTTTAATCATCACCACATCCGGTCATCCATATCGTGACCTCGCCCGTCCCCTCTTCCTTCGCCCTATCGAGCGCCGCTCCCATTGATCGGCGTCGTGCCTATCGGCGTTTTGGGGCAATGTGTCGCTGTTTAGGGAAATTCAGAGGGAGCGTCAGGCGGGCCAGGTTGACCGTGGTTTTCGTCTCCTTATTCGTGACGGGCTTAACGCGGCCGCCAATTTCATGGAAATAAGCATTCATAGTCTTCTGATCGATCTTAAGGTCATCGCGGAGGTTTTGTGTGTCAACCTCGAAGTTATCGATGATACTTGCGAACACACAGCAATGCGTCATCAACAAGTCGACGTGAAATTTGCGCATCTCGCCTCGATCGGAGAATTTGCGGCGAATGCTCTCAATGACAGCCTCGGGTGCGGGGGCCAGGAACTCTCGGAGCTTCTCTCGTGGTGCAATAGCCCGGGTGCCACGAACCTTTCCAGGCTTCGTGTGAAGGTAGAAAAGCAAAACGAAGAAGAAATATCGTAGGACCCGTAGTCGATCCACTGCCTCCTCGTTGCCCGCCACACGATTCACACGGGCCGCAACAAAGCGTGATGGCACTTGGATACCCTCCTTGTGTTGAACCTTTTCTTGCCACTCTCGCACGGGAACCAGCTTGAGGATATCGGCGCCAATTATCTTCTTGGGGTCGTAGACATCTTGAATCTCGGTCGCTTCCATATTGGCAACAGGCACAGGCTTAGCAGCATCCACGACTGCTTGTAGCTCCTCTCTCGATGCCATGGTTGATGTGACCTCTCCGACGGAGTTAAGCATGGCACGGGCTGCCGCGTCAATCTTGGTAGGGGCTTCTCCGGCCTTCTTTTGCGGTGCGATAGCGTTCAAGACGTTCTCCTGAATGGCCTTCTTGGCCTTCTTGGTACCAAAAGTCTGTCCGAGGTCTGTCTTAAGCTGCAGCATGGTCTAAGGATGCTTTGTTAGCAGATTGAACCTCCAGAGTGAATGGCTTTGCCGGATGTATACCTGGTTCTTGTCGCGTTGACCAGAAATAGCAGCTGCGCCCTGCCTTGCCCGAACTGAAGCCCGCATTGTCATCTTCTTTGCCTCGATAACCTCCAGCTTCCCTGTCTTGGGGTCGTAAATGCCGAGGAAGTGGTTCAAGGCGGGCTTTGAACCTCTAGGTTCGTCCGATTTGACTGTGTAGTCCATAGTACGATGCGCATTCGAGTGCAACAGTAAGTCTCTCTCGGCAGCTGATCCGGACTGCTTGGTTTTTGATTTAGCGCCATTGTTAGGCGCATATGAGTGGAATGGAACGTTCTTGGGCACTTGGAATCCAACCACCGTGGCTACATTTGCAAGGTTAGCATCGCAACACGGTCATGGCTGGGGTCGTTGGTTGTTACCTATCACGGGAGGGTAGAACTTGGGTCTGAGGACAGACGAAACGGTCGCTGATGAGGGAGGCGCATCAATGGTGACCTTCTTCTTCTTTGATTTTGAAATGGCCTCTCCGCTCCTCTTGCGTTTGTTCTCGCTTCCCATGCTGTATGGCTTGTGATCGAATGCTGATGTCCTATCACTCTCAGTTGTTGTAGGTAGGGTCTTAGAATTTTTTTTTGGCTCTCAAATGGCAGAAATGAAGGACCCGCCATTTAGCCGGACAAGGAAGGCGGTAAGAGCTACCTCACTTCTGACGGACGTTCCATACCCGAATTGAACCAATCGAACAGGGTTTAGAGGAGTTAGACGAATTATATGAGAGAAACGAAGACTCTTATATTACTTGAATGAATTTTAAAGTAGCTCAATACAAGTTATATTCTGGATCTCTCACTGAATTTCGGGCTGTCTCCTCCATGTCTTCTAAGATCTCCAACCTGCGTACCTTCAATGCAGTTCCTCGACCCACCCGCCCTGAGGACAGCTCCACAGCGCTAACGAAGGGAAGTGACGTCGTACCACCCGAGAACTGAATGCGACAGAGCTGCGCACAATTGGGTGTCAATTTTATTATTCTAGAAGAAGGATAAAATCAAGCGACAGCAAGAGGAATTGAGATTACCTTTTTTTGTAGGACAACTCGGGGCAATACACAAGAACGAACGTTGCAATCGAGAACGAGAAGCTGGCGCACAGCAAAGCTAGCTCACCCAGCTAACACGAGTCACGAGGGCAAAATCGCAACGCGCACAAAATTCAGAGGAATTCCCTGTATTTCTTTGTCTTAGAACTGCCAATCAGGTTCTGAATGCATCGTCTTTGCGAGCATGACTGATGGTCTTTGATCCGAACACCGCCTAGTCCCTGACCGTCCAATTGTCATATTCCCATCCACCATGATATCCATTGCGTGCCCAACAGCCGCTCAAGTGCGGGGTCCGACCACCCTGACGTAGTTCCCAAAGTCAAATCCCAGCTCAGTTCATCGCGGGATATCCCAGGCGCCAGAGTAGCGAGTGCGCAGCTTCGGCCAAAGTATCGTTGGGCGTGTGAAGTCGTAACATCATGAAAGATGAGTCAAGTCAGGTTGAGGTGCGAGGTGTTTATTTGCTGTGAAGACATTAGCAATGGCCACGGCATAGCATAAGCAGCGCAACTTACGATCGAGCCCTCATCTTTCTTCTCTTGCGCTTGAGGCGGCGAACCCGCTTCTTCCTCCATTTGGCTCTCATCTTGATCGACGATGCTGTTGAAAGATGTTAGCGATTGTGGTGCGCATGCGAAATGCCGTAGACAAATAGCGTGGTGGCAAAGAGCTCATGCTCAGTGCCTACCTACAAGCCACTAGCCCATGGCCGGGGTCGGGTCGCGTAAACTTACTCTTTCGTGGATGAGAATCGTGTTGGGATAAGGAACAACTTCTGAAGCTTCGCGGGGAGATTTCCGACCTTTAGGAAGGTCATAGTAGGGTACGCAGCCCCTCACAGCACGTGATCTGGAGGAAGACTTGGGTGGGTGACGAGAGCTGTGCCAATTGAGCAGAGCACTGTGTTGCGCACAGTACAGAGCTGAATCAATATGGAAGGAAGGAACGACTGCAATTGTTGGGTGTACAATACCTAGGTAGGAATTGCCACAGCCGGTGCGCGAACAAAGATAACTCCTCTCAATAATTAATTCTACGGAGTATCAACATTGTGACTGAACTTCATAAATTTGTGATCTTGCTGCACCACTCATTAACCCGGCAAAGCACTTACACGAGCAGATGAAACAGGCTCATCGCCTGTGAGCCTCACGATGGACGAGGACGCAACCCGAGCATCACAAGAATCGCCTGCTGCGTATCTTCATCTGGTCGACAATAGAAGCGATAACCAATCTCAGCGTACGCTCTTGAAGCCCTCACGATTCCACATAATCCCCACCTCTTTAGTGGCCCTTCTAACTACTTACCCAGAGGTGTTTCCGGTGTGGGAACGACAAATATTCAAGGTTGGGCGAGACCCTCGCTCAAAGTGGGTGGATAATTGTGTAAGATGATCAGAGTACTGGCTTACGTTGATAGCACGCTGGCGGTGGATAATGACTTCCAAATGACAGTCTCTCGAAACCACTGCGAAGTCTATGTTGTGGTATACGAGCCTACGGTCAATCACATCTACGTGCGGGATCGAAAGTCTTCCAATGGCACCTTTGTAAACGGCGAACTCATTGGCTCTGGCCCAGAAATCAACTCCGGTTACCTACTACAGAACGGCGATGTAATTGAGATCCGACCCTACTAGAAGTTTACAGTCGTTCAAGATCAGCCTCCTCCTCGCCATGAATTGACAACCCTGCAGCTAGAAGAGTGCAAGGTAAACCTGGCTCCAACATCCATCTACACTTGGGTTTTGAGGCTAATCATCATAGTTGTTTGCCGGCAAGTATCGCATCAGTAATCATTGCCTCGGTCAAGGAGCGGAAGCAGTCGTCTGCCTGGCAAATGACGTCCAATCGAAGAAGCAGTTAGTCTGCAAGTTGATCAATCTCGACAAGATCCAAGGAAAGAATGCTCAAGAGGATATCCGCCGCAAGTTTCAGGAGGCCGACATCTTGCGCCAGCTGCGACATGTGAGTCCGCTCGTATTCCGTATGAGGGTATCGGTATCACTAACTCGGTGCAGCCCAACATTCTCCCCTACGTGGATGCCATCTCGTCACCGCACTCACTGTAGGTCATATCCGACAGTTCAGTAAGAAATGATCTGACAATCACAGTTATACCTTTACAGAACTGGCTTCGGGTGGCGATCTCATGTCGTTCCTCTTGCGCCATGGCACAGTCAAGGAACTAGACTCCCGGATCATTATCCGCCAAGTAGTTCGCGGTCTTGGCTACCTTCACGAGAAAGATATTGTACACCGCGATCTCAAGCCAGAGAATATACTCTTGGCGTACTCCCCTAAGATCGCGTACCATCGAGTTATGCTTTCAGATTTTGGTAACTCTGCCGTGCCGAGACGTAGTAGAATGATTACAAATGCTGGGACGCCAGGATATCAAGCACCGTATGTCATCTGCACTCTGAAATTTTGAAAACAGCTAAGAATTATAGGGAGTTTGTGGCAAGTGGGCAAGCTCATACTTCCGCTGTCGACATTTGGTCCCTGGGCGTTGTTGCACTACTCCTCCTGGCATCCGATCACCACGACACTGAGCTCAATAGGATGGACGAAGAAAGCCTAAAGGAATACCTCACGCAACTATTCGATGCTCTTCCAACAAGACCTTCTTCTGATGGCATCGACTTTGTCTGGAATTGTCTGAAAGTGAACCCCTTGCACAGGATCAGTGCTCAGGAGGCGAGGAAACATGACTGGCTGTGTAGTCCGAAGAAAAATCGGGAATTATTCAAGCGAATGGACGACAGGATACTATCTTCTTGGAAACCCCAGGACAAGCTCAAGCCATTGCCTTGGGTGCTGCCTGATATTGCACCGAGCAGCCCGCCAACACCGACAAGGAGCCCGAGTTCTTCAACCAGTCAGTATTTTACGACAACACCTACACGACTCGACGACACCACCGGGAAGCCCGAAGATCGCGCTGCAGGCATACCAGAAAATTCCGATCCAGGAGACACGACTGACAAAACAACCTCGCCCTTTGTAGTACCACCGCTACCATGCAGGACCCAGACGAGAAAATCTACGGCCAAGTCGAAACAGCCCCAACCACCATGGCAAGACTTTCTCAAGCCCAGTAATCAGGCGCATGCCGGCTTTCCATCCAAACGCAGGAGGGTCCCAAGAACCAAGGCTCATGGCAACCCAGATCTTCCTTTGCCCGGACTAGAAAGGCATTTAAAGTCACCTGCCGATCATCGTCATAGACAAAAAGTTCTTTCTGCTCTCGAGAAGACGAAATCTAAGTTCCTCACAGACAAGATCACTATTCTTCCGAGCACTCCTCTCGATGCTCTCGCCACTGATACGTTGGCGCCACCAGTGAGCCCTAAGAAACGGAAGTGCACGTATGATGTGAGGACCAAAGGGTCAGCTGGGACTGACATGCAACACCCGCACCAGCTTACATTCTACCAAAGACGGTAAAATACTTGGGAGATCTCACGGGATATATTTAGAGCCCTGTCATTAACTTGACATTCGGGTTGAGTCTTTTTGCGGGATCACCATGGGAGAGGAGTGGTTGCAGTCAACGTCTTCACACCAGGGCGCCGTCAACTACACATAGATAGGATGCAAGAGGCAACAGACCTGCCTTACACACACATCTGAGACTAATAGGCATCATGGAATATGACAGCCGATCTCACTGGGAACTTCTAAAATGTTATAAGTGGCAATAGGTCTTTTTGATTGATATGGGAAAGCATGCCTCTTCAAGGCATGGTGATAAATATGGAATTAATACAAATCACCCTTCTCATTTTCCCTTTGCGCTTGATTCTCCAACCTGTACTTACTGGGCGCTCCTTTTAAGCAATCCTGCCATCTTTTGGGCGTATCCGTTTGACCACTCTTTTCGTCTGAGTCTTTAACCTCTGGCCAGTATGGTAGAGCCTGTATGCTTTCAACTTTGCCCTTGTTTTCAAGTCTTTTCAACCACTCTTCTACTACAGCCTCTCGGTCCTCCAATTCTTGGCCTCTAGCGAACGCCCATTCGGCATATCTGTTTTCTGAATTTTTGATCAAACAGCTGTCACCATGGCGTCTGCATCTCTCGCATATAGGTGATCTGTTGCTGCTTCGTGAGCACCGTCCACCTTTGACTGTGCACTGGAGACAACGAAAATCTTTCGCGTTCACGGCGCGAATGCGACGAAACATGTAGTAATGCGTGTAGACGAGGTTCACAGGAAAACCGTCTATGTATTGCGGAGGTTCCGCCTCCTCTTCCATGAGATCGTCCTTAATATCGTGAAGTTCATCAATGCGCCCCTCGAGAGCTTGCATCCGCTCCACGTATTCCTGTTCGGTCTCGCCTTTTGCTTGCTTGAGACCGCGAGCTTTAGCTTCTGTAGCGATTTCATCTTCGATCAGGGCCTGGATTTCTTCCTTGGAAGGCTCTTCATAGTCGGAAGAAGAAAAGTCATCGCTGTGGTCGTCTGAGTCCCATTCCTCCGCTTCCTTCTCTTTCTGTTTGGCTTCTTCTTCAAGTTCCATTTTACGCCGTGCCTCTCGCCTAGCGACATATTTGGCTTCTTTTTTTGCGTCTTTGCGAGTACGTTTATCTCGACGGAGCTTTGCCTTTCGCTGGGAAAAGAGGGATGAGACAGTCGATAGCAAGTCAGGAGGAGCAGCTGGCGGTGCGTTTCCATCGAGCTCCTGAATGACCTCGGCCAGAAGTTCATAGGGATCATAGCTTAATCCAGTCATGATTGTTTGAGCAGGTAGTCGAATGATAAGTAAAGAATATGGCTTGAACTTTTCCTGAGTACATTCAGGTGGTTTTTAAAGCCAGTGAGAGGCACGAGATTGCGGACAGAAAGGACAAAGGTCCACGAGATGTGCTGTTTGCAGGCTTCTGTTCTCCAGTGAACAAAGACTTGGCGAATGCTGATATTGCACAACGGCGGGACGTCGCTGAACAGCTTAGATGCCCACTAACAAGGAGAAAGGCTGTTCACTCATGCAGATGAAGCTTCACTACAGCACAAGACAAAGAAGGTGCAAATCCAGGGCTCAAAATGAAACACCCGGGTATTGTTATTTGTTCTCACTCTTCACCCTTTTCTTTAGGGGTTGATACCTCAAACACCCCTGAGTATCGTGGCACAACCGAAAAGCTCACTCATTCTCAACCCATAATCCGGCTAACACACTACGCCCGATATATGGAAACCCAAATACCGCTCCTATCTTCGACCTGAAACACTGCTATAGCTCCATGTCCTTGGGCGTAGCCAGTCCCAAATCCAAAAATCCAGAGATGCACCTCTGGAATGGCAACAAAGATATCGTAGAAGAAAGAAACTGCTTAAAATAATCCAAAAACGCCGACTTATGAGATGCTCTGCCAGCGATGCGCAAATAACAAAAATCCTGGACGCCGGCTCCATAGAGATCCTGTATTCAATGACTGTCTGCTGGCGTGCTTCTGTGAGCCGCATGCCGAGCTCCATAGCGCCTTAAATCCAAAGCTGGTATGGCAAAATAAGACATGAAATTCTTCGAGATCTCAGAATGGTATGATAAGTATCGTTTTATCAGTCATAACGCTTCGCTATGAGTTTCGGCCTCTCTAGTTTAGGAGGACGCATGCGAGGGAACACTACGTGGTGTCATGTCGCCGCTTCGACGGCGCGCGGCTTGCTGATAAGAATGTAACGTCTTGCTGTTGGCTTCGGCAATCATTTGTTGCTTCTTGCGCACAGCCGCAAGTCGCCCTGTAATCATTTTGATCACTGCAAACTCGTTAGCCCATGTCTTGGGTAAAAGCTCCAACATGACTTACTCCTGCGAACGTGAGCCTCTTCATCGCTGTCAAGCTCACCACCGCTTGTTTCCTTGACAGCATCTCGCTCACCATCCTTACCCATGGACGACTTTCTCGCATCCGAGCCTGATTCTTCGTCATTGTCCAAAACGGCCTCGAGCATCCGAATGGCCGTTATGTACGAGATTTCGCAGCCTGAAAGGTTCTCGTTTGTCACCTCGTCAATTGCGGCAGCACGGCTCATCTCGAGTGCTCGATCGTACATAAGCTTCTCGGCACTTATACCAGGGGTCAGGTAAACCTGCACACCTGCAGAGGAAGCAATAGACTCGGTGCCGTGGTTCGATGGATGGCTGGGATGGTCTTCAGGCAGTTGCTTCTGCGCTTCTGTAAGCTTCAGGCGGACGACCTCCGACTTCTCCAACACTTCATTGAAGCGCTGGCGAACCCACTGAACAACCGCGTTGATGCGTTGAACGACTGTCTGGGCAGCCGCTGCTGACAAGCCGGTGCCGGTCTCTCCTCGACTTTTCTTGGACCACCAGACACTAGCTATGTCCATAGCTCTAGCGAGGAGAGTAAGCGACTTAACATATAAAACTAAAGCTTCTTCTGATAGAGCAACGATTGCTTCCACGGTCAACCCGTCTTCTTCATTGGCTAATTGCTCTGGCTCAAGACCGCCCAAAATGTGATCAGCCGATGGTGCTAAAGGAACAAGCTGCTTGTACTTGACTTCAGCAAATCCATAGACACAGTCGCTTCGTGTGGCAAACTCTTCTATCGCTTGCGCAGCTCGACCGTCTTCGTCGGTACCGTGTGTATTCTTGCCGTCTCCGAGCAGACCGATGGGAGCCTGGGGAGTTGGATAAGCCGGGAAAGCTTGGTACAGCGGCGGAGATGGGCCTTTTGGAGTTCCTCGCAGAGGAGGGACCTTGAAACCAAAGAGCCGCAAGCTGGCGTCTTGGATTGCTTTAGAGATAGCACTCGAGGCCGACCCGGGACTAGCGGAAAGAGCCTTCTCATATGATGATCTCCGATCATGCCGTCCTTGTGTTACCAAAGCGTTGCGAGAGGAAGGAGTGACAATTGCCCCTGATGTCGATGTAGGCGCTCCCTGTTGCGTGTATCGTCGAGTCATAGGCCCTGATCTTTGAGAAGATGGATCACCAAGTCGCTCGTTGGCTGCCAGCTCATCGGCGAGTGCATTGACCTCTACGTGTCGTCTCTCAACTACCACGTATTCTCGCTCCAAGGCAACATCCTGAGCCGCCTTTTCTTCTTCTGTAATCGGCGGATTGCTCAAGCCTCTGGCCCTGCGTGCCTGGTTTAGAAGAGAGGTTGGTGGTGAGGGTGAGACCTTATCCCGACCAGTTCCTCTATCTTGGATACGTTGCTGAACAGGGGCAGTTGCTGCATGGTGGGCTATAGGGCGGCGGATACCTAGACCCTCCCCAATTTCACGAGGCGAGTTACCAGCCGGTCGCTGTCCCTCATGCGATTGCCGAGAGTATCGTCCCTCTCCCGGGCTGGCCGCTTGCGGCGATCTCGGGTGCTGCTCTCGAGGAGATCTCGAAGCAATACCGTCCCGTGGTGATTCATGTCCGGCCTGCCGGGGACTACGGGATGATAACGAAGGCGAACCTCCCTGAAAAGCTGACCTCACCTCCCGAGATTCATGTCTGACTGGCTTCGGAACATCGTCCTCCACTAAACCAGGAATGTCGCCCGTAACGACCTGGTGGGTGAAAAAGTTCTCAAAGCTGAGTCGCTCAACCGGACTTCTCTTGAGTAGGCTTCGAATGAGAGCCTTGAGATCGGAACTGATAGTCACCTCCCTGGGAAACTTGATAACATCCTCGGCCGCTTCAATCTTTCTCAACAATTCAACATGGTTTCTAGCCCGGAACGGAGGTCGACCTGTGCTCATTTCATAGAGGACCGTTCCCACAGACCAAAGATCGGCTTTCGCATCATATCGCTCGTATCGGAGAATTTCTGGGGCCATGTACAGGGGGGACCCACAAAGGGTATCGGCCAGGGAAGTGGAGGGAAGCACACGTGCGAAGCCGAAATCGGCAAGCTTGAGCATAGGTAAAGATGCTAATCCGGCGATAGGGATCAACGAGTCTTGGCTGGCTTGCATCACGGGGCGACTCCTTTGGTCTCTGAAGGATTGCGAGGGTAGTAGTAAGAGATTTTGTGGTTTGACATCTCGATGAACGTAGTTCTTGCTGCGTAGGAACTCGAGGGCACTAGTCAGCTGCTTCAAGAAATGTCGAATGACTACCTCGTGCAAGCCGGAGTTCGGCGCACTTGGATACTTGCGTGCCATATCATGCGTGGCAGGATGTGTGGCGAGCTTCTCTCGCTTCTTGATAAACAGTGATAGATCGCCGAGCTCACAGTATTCCATAATCAAGTTGATGTGGCTGGTGGATTCAAGACAGTCATGGAGGGCGACAATGTGTGGGTGGCGTAATGTCTTGAGTATTTGGATCTCGCTGTAGAGGTTCTCCCTCAGCTTCTTGTTCAGGCGCTCGAGCTCGACGGATTTGATGGCAACAGCAGCCTTGGTTTCCTTTCAACAAGTTTGTTAGCGGTTGCTTTGTATCAAATATGCTATGGGTTGTTATGTGACCTGTGGTACCAGAGGCGGCAGTTCGATAAGCCGCCCAGGTGATGCAGCAGCAACAAGCTAGCAGCGCAACTTGGTGCGATAATGGGGAAGCGAGTCAAAGTGTCAGGATAGGAGCCTGTCGTACCTTATGCCAGCCCAGATACACTTGAGCAAAGCTGCCCTTTCCAATCTCGGAGCCGATGTTGAACTGTCCTACAGCTCGACTGCCCGACTTCCTGGACCCTGAGGAGGTCGAAGACTCCTGCGGGCCCGCCATAGCTTCCTGTTTGTTGTTATCGATGGCAGGAAGATGTCGGACTGTTTTGTAGCCCTAGGGCTTATGGGGTTCGGGGGAGGTGTATCGCAGGCTGGGTCGTCATGTAATCGATGGATGGGAAGCTGTCGCAAGCGCCAACAGGCGGGATGGAAGAGACGAGAAGCGGGCAGAGGCGGATGGCGGTGCTTATCAACTAGGTGGAAGCCGATAAACGAGGAGTAGGAGGCGAGGATGTCCGCTGATGGCTGGCGAACAAGCAAGTGGTCGGTGAGGACGAAGGGACCCCTACGGGCGGACAGCCGAAGCCGGATGGGATAAGACGAGACGAGACGAGACTGCCTGACCTTACCTTAGCTCAGAGGCGAAGGAAGAGGTAGAGAGAGGTAGAGGTAGGTATCCGAAAGGGTGCGCACAGTGGTGTATGGACGAGACTTGACTCGGTGCGCGCCTGCACTGCAATATCGAGCCAAACACAAGAGTTAGTGTATGTGGATGGGTTGGACAAACGATGAGATTCGAGGCCAAGGGCTCGTTTGAGAAGGAAGAGAAAAGAACAAGACAAAAGGGAAAAGACAGACAAACATACAGAAAAAGGACGAACAAGAAGCTACGGGGGATGCGTGTGACAATGAGCGATGGTGACGGCACGAGCAACGGCGATCACGGCCAGGGATTGGTATGATGCAGCGATTCTACTTGCCTCAGAGCGCTACAAGCACAGCCAGAACAGAGCCAGATGGGGCTTGCTGGGATGTTATGCTGGTGCGACAGGGCAGGATAAGGGTAGTGGAGGACAGAGAATGCGACGGGATAGGAATAGCTACTGTACCTACCTGGGTCCTAGATGCTGCCTGGGTTGGGGGAGGCCAGGTGACTAACACGGTACTGAAGGCTGAAGCGAAGCAATGAGAGGCGCTATACGAGCACCAACCCAACCCATGGAACCGTTGACCTGAGTCGAGGACGGCCCCCGTACTCGCTCTTGAGCCTTGAGAGCGTGATCGGAGATAGTCCCCCCAAAGCCGTGGACGCGGATAGGGCGGTAAGGTAAGGAGTGATTCGATCGATGGTTTGATGTTATCGCGAACTCTCCCACGTCGAATGCAATGCCCAATGCTTACTGTTGAGTCTAAGGCTACCTACTGGAGTCTAGAATTATGCAGGTCGATTATTCGTACGTGTTGCTAAATGGGGCGTAGTGTCTTCCTTACTTACTGTAGGTACAGGCAGTCCAGGACGGGTTGGTGGAGGTTGCGTCACACACACAACCTTAGTACTTACTTACTTCCATATGTACCTTACTCTTGGTGCCTTGGTAGATACTGCTATGCAACGAAGTACTAACATAGGCGGCTCTTGTTGAACAGAATATCGCTGTACGAGCGGGGTATAAAGAAAAACTGTGCACGGAGAAAGGAGGCTTGATCAGAGCTTGATCAAGGCGATGAAAAACAAGAAGGAGAGAGAGAGAGAAAGAGTGGAAAAACCAGGCAGAACGTGAATGCGATGAAATATGCGAATGACTGGTACAAACCCAAGCAAGTCAAGGTCGGGATTCTAGAAGGGGAAAATGGGAATGGCTGCGTACCTAGGTACGGGTAGTGACTGGACTGTGGCCTGTAGGGGCGCGTTACTTCAGGGCAAGTCAGGGTGCCTAGGTAGTACGTACTACATAGACACATCCATACCAGGAGTAGGTACTGTAGCTCCAAGCTCCAAGGTAACCCTCAGGTACCTCTTTAGCGTATGAACTGCCGCAGGCGTCAGAGGGCCTGGGGATTCTCCAATCGACAAGGATTATGAATGATGGGGTGTACATGCGACCTGTGTGAGAATCAGCCTCAAACCACAAGTACTTCTGAACTTGGCTCAGAATGACAGCCTCATGAGTGGGTGGGCAACTGAGACACACTCACACTCACGCAGGGGATCATGGAGATCCAGACAAAGGGTGACTCTTACTGTCTGGCTGACGAGATGATAAGAGACAATAATGATTAAAAAGGGTCTGTTTGGCGGGGTGTGACCTGCTGGCTAATCAATCCCATTTGGTTGACCCCGTGATACACCCAAGTCTAACATGACCAGGGATCAAAGACAAGACAGAGCGGGATGAGAAGGGTCGAAACCTGGAAGAGCCAAAGTGACGAATGAAAGAATGATCCAGTGAGTCAGTGAGTCAGTTTACTCACTTCACGTCCCATCAATGGCGAAAACAACCGACAACCGCCGCAGCCTCTTTTCTCCGTCTGTCCCCAACGGAGAATCATGCGGTGCATGATAACGATAACTGAAAGTGCATTGCCTAACTTGGAGAGCTAAACTGTCTTGAGTCAAGTTCAACACCCTAAGTCCTGTCAGCTTTCTGAGTGCCTCGTGAGGAGGTGTTACTGTTGCCTGAACCCATTGATGTGATGCATCTGATCTGAGAATAATACATAATAATGTCTTGCGCTATTTCCAAGTAACTGGAGCAAAACAAAAGCCCCCTTTTCCTAAAACTCAATTTGGTCCAGGCATCCCGTCATCGCAGGTCTCAGATGCCTTGCTGTAGTTAGCGTTGACTTGACTTGACTTTACTTAAGATACCTAGTAGGCATCGATTGGATCTTGCAAGGCACGGATACAGAGAGATACATTCATGGGACTGGGACATGGACATGGATGCCGAGGTCCCCGGCCCCACTGGATATGTTTCCTTTAACGCGTCCAAGTGCTTCGGGAAGCTTTTCCATGAATTGACTCCATAGCTTCTGAAACTTGAAGCTGGGAAGTGGATGAAACATCAGGCCTTGAACAGAGTCAAAATGTTTGGGTTGTTTTATGTCAGCCAAGTTTAAGAATGAATATCCCAATATTAGGAACGCAACTATACATGTATTCTCCAGGTAACTCACCCAGCACACAGCTGTTATCGGCTCTCATTTGGACTAGCCGTGTTTCTCTATTTACGCCATGGCTCGCTGTAGCGCTCTCTGCCACGAGGTGCAACCAGCCCAGTCAGAAACATTGCATGATCGCCGCTGATAGTCTGGAGAAAAAGATAGGACAAACTCCGGATCAGTAAAGTCCTCAACTGAGCACAGGTACCTATGTAAATATTGACCTCCCTTGTTTGGGTATGGTTGAATTAGAGCCAGGCTCGTGCTCATCCATGCTCAGAGATGCATCGCTGAGCTCAGATGGCGAAATATTTGCTATTGATACTGCAATTCGATATTCGTCACGCAAACTGGATGGCGTCAGCGGATGCTCGCTCGCTCGCAATAATAGGGAGTTTTCGTCACCATCCTATTGCGGTTTTATTACTGCTACACAGACATCCATAGCAATAATGGATGGCATTCTCCGTATCGTGGATATCAATCCGCCCGACCAAGCAGTGTTATCATTGTCATGCCCTAGCTGCAGACGCATAAAGCTACAGCAGAGCACCCTGCAAGTTGTTGTTCCCTTTTTGGAAACCAGGCAGGCACACTAGGCCCATTTCCCCGACTTTTTGAGTGGCCTCGCCTAGGACTCTTGAGTTTGGAGAAATGGGTGGGCAACTTCAGAAGCGATGTTTCCGGATATTGACAATGACATTGGACTGGTGAGACATCCATGATAGTAACATGAACAGTAAGGAACACAAGTGCCGCTGATCATTCATTCCCGTCACTGATAAGTACCTAACAGCATCCAATGTAGATACTTATGACGCCAACGCGAGTTGTGATAATTCTGGGGGAAAAAAGGAACACAAATTGAGCCAATAATCACGACAACGAAACAAACACAAATACCGTCATCACTGGTATCCAGGTCGTCATCTCAAGTCCTAGATCAACATCTATCCCCCCTGTTCCTATGTAGACCGACTACTTGAAGGCCGCTAGAATAAACGAGCATGTTGCCTCGCCAGCCTTTTTTTTTTTTTTTTTTTTTTTTTTTTTAAAAAAAAAAAAAAAAAAAAAAAAGAGGGAACCATGCACTGGTCTGAGTTAGCAAAGAAGCAAGAAATAGTGACGCCGATAATATGGTCAAGTCTAGCCTCAACTGATACCCTCTAACAAACCTCAGGCTACCTATCTCTTGGCGTTCCCGATTGCATCTCAATCGAGTTAGCGAAAACCTGGAGAAGCGATGATCTTCTTATCTTTTATGTTGAACCCCGAGTTTTTCTTATCATGGATGGGTTGGACATGTGCCTCTCTGTCTTCTTTCTTTGGCATTGGATGCCAGGAAACCCACCGAGTGTTCATGAATCGATAGAATGCGACTTTGAAATGACTGCTCCGCCCCTCGACCCCCACGATCACTCTGCCTTTTGCGTGCCTGGCTAGGCATTCAACCAACCACACTTCAAACACGTGGATCTACTCAATGATAACTGTTCTCATCCCTCAAACGTTAAAGGAGCCACTCAGAACTTGCTACATGTGCCTCACTGTATGGTGTCGTATATGTGTGTATGTGAGTGTGTTGCAGTTTCCTCAATATGTAACTTGCTCAATGGAGTCGCTCACATTCACCAGGTTTCATGAGTCAATCACTTCTATCAACCGGGTCAACTAACATACGACCGCCCAGACAACGTGAAATACCTTCTCTGCCCATCAAATATGGCCCCATCCCCCACCATTTCCTAAGGTACCGTAGTATCCTTCAAGTAACACGACAAACGCGTTCCTCTCGTCCTGTATCAGGCCTCAAACAGGCACCCAGCAAGCTTGATAACTGGGGAAGTCAACCTTCAAGCCATCCACATCCCATCCCCACATCCAATACCGCGTGCCACGCGTTCAGCAAATACAGTGCATGATGCGTAGATGCCGCTGCGTTGCAGACTTGCTGCACTCTGAGCCCCCGCATGCATCGCATCCAATGTTGTGATACTGCTTCAAGTGGCGCCTAGGGAATCTGTCGAATCGGCGGCTTTGTGTCCGGTCCATCCACCGTTATTCGGAGCCCCATAACGCCGTGTTTCAGGATCCACAGGACGGGAAACACGGATCCGATTCCGGGTTTGTCTGTTGTAGAAATGTTGTCGAATGTTGTTCCCTCAGAATTTCAGATATTTTTCTTTTAAGCAGTATGAGTTATGAAGATGTTTATACTTGTAAAGACGTAATTGGTTTGTCTTATGGTAAATTGATTATAACGAGTCATGAAGTGCATGCGGTGTGTCGGGTGCCTTTATTAGCAGCGTTATACCAGGACAAAAGTCAGTGTGTACAGATACAGTCAGCTATTACCCATGCGCCAATTACCTTCGTTATTAATGGTACCAGACGGATTCTGCAAGATTACTAAGATGTCATGTCTTGCCACTTGGTAGCATTGGTCATATAAGGTAGTATCTATCTGCGTACACTTGTGTCATGATGAAAAGGCGATCTCATAGCTGATCGATCTGCCGCGAGGGATGCTTTTAGGCAAAGATCGCTCGACTCTTGACTCCGTATCCATAGTAGCAGGATAATTTCATGTAGGCAATGAGATAAACGGATTCTTTCAGCAATTTATTCAATCAGGGTATTCGACTTGTTCAAGGCTGCCTAGCCGACGCGGAATCCCAAACGCCTACCAGTGCTGGTCTCTATTTATGCAATTTGCAAATACAATCATCTCGCTATGCTTCCCGGCCACGATACCCGGTACTTATCTAAAATCATAAACGCCTTTTCCCCTTAATTTCCCGTCATGGCCAAATCTCAGGCTCAGGACTCGTAACTCTTGATCAAAGTGGTGTTTAGTGGTCCTTAGCGGGCTCGACAGTGGGAAGCTCCTTGATGGCCTCGGCAATGATCTCGAGACCCTTTCGGAGGTCCTCCTCGGTGATGACGAGAGGAGGGGCGAAGCGGATGATGTCGCCGTGAGTGGGCTTAGCCAAAAGACCCTTGCTCTTGAGGAGCAGGCAGAGGTCCCAGGCAGTTCGGCCGTTGGCGGCGGACTCGTCGATGACAACCGCGTTGAGGAGGCCCTTTCCTCGGATGATCTTGAGAATAGGAGTGTCGAGGGCCTTAAGACCATCACGGAACATGTTGCCCAGCTTCTCGGCCTTGGCAGTAAGGTCCTCCTCTTCCATGATCTCAAGAGCGCGGATAGAGACGGCACATCCCAGAGGGTTACCACCGTAGGTAGAACCGTGGGTACCGGGCTCAACAACCAGCATGACCTCCTTGCTGCTGAGAACGCAGCTCACGGGGTACATACCACCAGAGATCGCCTTTCCGAGGGTGACGAGATCGGGCTTGATGTTGGCCCACTGAGAGCAGAGCATACGTCCAGTTCGGCCGATACCAGTTTGGATCTCGTCGCAAATGAACAGAACATTGTGCTTGGTGCAAAGAGCCTGGACCTGCTCAAGGTAACCCTCATCGGGAACAACGACGCCAGCTTCACCCTGGATGGGCTCGCAGATGAAAGCGGCGGTCTCCTTGCCATGAGCCTCAAGAACCTCCTCAAGATCGGCGATGTTGTTGTACCGAATTGGCTTGCCGGTGCTGGGGTTGAAAGCACCAACATTGGGGACGTAAGGTCCGTAGTTTTCTCTTGACTCAGGGTCGACAGAGAGAGTGATGGCGGTCATCTAGGGCATGTCAATGGCTTGATCTTTGTCATCGCGGATAGTCAATCTTACAGTTCGGCCGTGGAAGTTCTCAGAAACACCAAAGATCCAGGCCTTCTCTTGAGGAACGCCCTTGACCTTGTACGCCCACTTGCGAGCAATCTTGATAGCAGTCTCAACAGCCTCAGCACCAGTGCACATGGGCAGAACCATGTCGTAGCCGAAGACGCTTCGGACCTTTTCGGCCCATTTGGGGAAGACATCGTTGTAGAATGCTCTAGAGCTGAGGGTCAATCGACCAGCCTGTTCAGCGAGAGTCTTGACGAGCTCGGGGTGACAGTGGCCTTGGTTAACAGCGCTGTATGCGGAGAGGAAGTCGTAGTAGTGACGACCCTCGGGGTCCCAGACGTTGATACCCTCGGCGCGGGAGAAGACTACAGGGAGAGGATGGTAGTTGTGAGCGGCGTACTCCTCCTCAATGGCGATTGCCTTCTCGGTAGAGGCGGCGTGGAACCGAGAGACGGCCTTCTCAGCGTGGGGGGACATGGTCGTGTTGGGTGACGTCAAGGAGGTGGTTGGCAATGCAATGTTTAGCAACAAGGGTTGGGAAAAAGCGAGGTTATCGTTATCAAGTTGCCTGTGATGCTATAAAGTCTAATGAAGAAGAGAGAGGAACAACGGAATGTTTTGAGGCGGACATGGCTGCTCTTTATTTAAACTTGGAAAACGGTTGAAACCTGTCGGCAAACGGAGGCTTATTGCGGATAGGAAAGAAACAAGATAGGAATTGTTTGTTAGGTAATTATTACAGCAAAACCAACGTTGTCTCTAGAGTTGTTTGTCAACACTATACCCCTAAGTGCAAGTGGTAGCGACAGAGCGTGGGAGTGTGCGGGCGTGAGGTTGCGAAGTTGGAGGTTGTGAGGGCGCTGATTGGATGAGGGAGCTGGCGGAATCAGGCGGATGACTTGCCGCCCCGTGTTCAGTTGATACAGCGAGTGTCTAGTCTTGTCATGACATGATAGAGGAGGGGTATCGCTTATGGCCAAATATCCATGGATGTAAGAAATTGACACGACAGGAATCTCTCTTGCTTCTCTAAACCTGAGACTCTTCCGATAATAGTATCCCGGAACCAGGGGATTGTTTTATCTGGTCTACGCTGCCTCATTTTAATGCCCGATATCTTCTCATTGGTCATAAGTTGCAACCATCATGAGGAGAAGAGGCTCTGCTCTGTGAGCTTCCATGGTGACAACATAATCTGGGGTGAGGGGGCCACCTGACATGGGTTCAATGCAGGTTTAGACTCAAGAAACAAGCCTATTTCTTCAACGACCAATAAAGAATTCTCTATTACTGACTGTGACCACTTCTACGGAGTAACACATACCTACTGGATCATGTTTTTGGGATACACAACTATCTCTCTGAATATGAAAACAGAGTTGTCTCAGTTCCATTGCTGTCTCCGTCTGCAGTCGCAAAGTCGCAAGAGTTCCACCTGCAACCGAGTTCAAAGTATTTTCTTGCTATTGAGGAACATAAATTCATCCTCACATGACCCCCAGCCTGTCAATTGATCCCGTTTCCCAGTTTGTGCATGTTCGGTCAATTAACCAGATACCGCCTGTTCCGCCAGCTCCGCCCATTTATCAGCGGAACTGTCTTAACTCCGCCTGGGCCGCCGAGACTTTGAGGCGTGTTTGGTATTCTGTTTCATGATACTGTACAGGAATTGGCATGAGGGAGGCAAACAACATTTCTAAATACAGCATTCTTATGTGCAATAGGTTAGCTGTGCATTATGACAAAGAAGGTCAGGGGACAGAATGCTTCTCTATCAATTGACTGGTGCTAGACTATTATTCATGCTTGGCTTGGTTACGAAACTGGCTCGATAATTGAGATCGATGTATTGCAAGGTAAAACTGTTCACAGCATCCATTAGACCTATTTCCTCAATTTATGTCATTTTATTAAATACGTCAATAATTTTTCAAGTTGGTTCGTTAGGTTGTTTGGTGTGGCATCCAACTGTGGCTTGCCGAATGGCACTAACCCTCGGCTGAGCCACCCTCACCCAAGAACCAACCTAATGGGCAAGCTGTCCCCTAACGATGTACTCACTACCTATACCTGACCATACATGACTTAACATAATGTCTACCGCAGCAGTTTCAAAAAGAGTCTTGGACGAGGTTCGAAATAAAAAAAATCGATCCGTGTTTCTGCGTGACATTATCGTCATTAGACTCATTAATGCTTGGTGGATAGCCACCTTTTTTCAGCCAGATGAGTTCTTTCAGTCTCTTGAACCAGCTTGGGACTTGGCTTTTGGGTCCCAGAGCAGTGCATGGTTAACTTGGGTATGTTGTTGCTGTTGTTTTCCATTTTTTTCTCCAATCTATTAGTTCATATCATTGAGGTGGCCGTGTTTGTGTACTCCTTTTTTGCAATATTGATTGCATTGTGGTTGCTAGTTGCTAACACCACTTACACGATAAACTAATCCAGTCAATATACACATCCTTTCAATTCGCTAACTCATCTCAACTCAGGAATGGAAATACCAACTCCGCACTTCTCTCCATCCAGCTCTCTTCGCCGGAGTCTATCTCATCACCAACCTGATCTCCAGCCACATTCTACCTGTAGGGATCCTCCGCGCCACCATCCTCGTTGCAGCTCCTCGAGCTCTTCAAGCCGTCATTGCAGGTCTTGGTGACTGGTACACTTGGCAACTCGCAGTGTCTATCTATGGAGCCAACAGCAATGTTTCCTTCTTTGCCGTAAGTTGTATCCCCATGTGCTTCAACCATTGTCTGACTTGATTTATCAGCTGTTCCTTCAACTCTTCAACCCTTGGCAGTGGTACTGCTCGACGCGTACCTTTTCCAACTCTCTTGAGATGACTCTCACTGTTATGGCACTGTACTACTGGCCATGGGAACTTCAAGGTGCTGCACAGACAACAAAGGACAATCCCAAGCCCACTCCCGTTCTTAAGAGTCTCTGGTCACTTCGTGCCTCTCTCTGTCTTGCAGCTTTAGCTGTGGTTCTTCGACCGACGAATGTCTTAATCTGGGCGACTATTGTTTTCTTCGCTCTCACTCGAATCTCATTACAAGGAACCTCGCCTATCATTCTTTCGACTGTCTTGGTACTCATTCGCGAGGCCGTCCTATGTGGCTCACTAATCCTCGCCACGTCCATCGCCTCGGATCGTCTATACTTTGGCTTCTGGACATTCCCCGCCTATAACTTCCTCAATTTCAATCTCTCCAAAGCTCTCGCTGTCTTCTACGGCCGCAATCCGTGGCATTATTATCTTCTCCAGGGCCTCCCTCTTATCTGCACCACCAGTCTCCCCTTTACTGTTGCTGCTCTCTGCAGGCCCAGTTCATATGCCACATCAACGAACCAGTCCAATACGTTGAAGACATTGGCATACACTGTTTTCACAACTATCGGAGCTCTATCACTTATATCTCATAAAGAAGTTCGCTTCATCTACCCCCTTCTTCCAGCGCTCAGCATCCTGGCCGCTCCGTTTGCTACCTCATTCTTCACATCTCGGCCAAATCCTACCACCAATAACCCTCGGCCAGGGCCTCAAATCCGCAACAAGCACTATCTCCTCGCTGCCCTAGGCGTCAACCTCTTTCTCGCTGGTTATCTTTCCTTCTTCCATCAGCCAGCACCTCTCAATGTTCTGACATATCTTCGCCGTGAGTACGAGCGCATTCATCCCGACTCTGTGCAACTCGCCCAGATCTCTCACTTCTCTGCCACACCAGAGAAGGACGAAGAACTCTTTGCTCTCTTCCTCATGCCCTGCCACACCACCCCCTGGCGCTCACATCTAGTCTATCCTGGTCTGCGAGCTTATGCCCTCACTTGCGAGCCCCCCCTTCATACTGAACCAAACACCCCTGAGCGAGAGAACTATCGTGACGAGGCCGATCGCTTCTACGATACCCCCATCCATTTCCTGACCTCTGAGTTGTTCGGCCCGGACGAGCCCCTTGCGGTTCCTCGCTACATCGTTGGGTTCGAAGGTATCGAACCATGGCTACAAGATTTTATTAAGACCCCCAAAGCGCAATCTCTTGGTGTGACCCAGGTGCGAGCAGTTTGGAAGGGCTTCAATGGTTTATTTAACGAAGACTGGAGACGTTCAGGAAAGATGATTGTGTGGGACACTGGCGTTTATGACAATGCACCCGCAGCAAAGGAACTGTAAATTGGTATCTCTTCCAAACTGGACGAAAGTCTATTGTGTACTAGTATCAAACATGTTGCAAAAAAGGGTCGCCTGTAGTTATGGGGTATAGTCCTTAGCAGTCAACACAACCATTCATGACAATTGTTTGGGGTTCCATATCTTTATAGCGACCTGTACTCCTTGACTATAACTCCTCCACCCGCTCAAACGAAATCAAAAGCTCACCATCACACCAGGCAACATTACATGCATGTAATCGACTTATAAGGGTGGTAGAAGGGGTCTAGAGGGTCCAGTCGATAAACCCATTGCCCGCATATCCACGATGATTTCCATCTCATTCTCCCCAAAGATAAACTGAAAGGAAAAGGCCATCATGCCGGTGATACTACTTCAATCATTCCAAATATTCCCCCCGCCTGAACGCAAACGCTTTTCTTCCCCTATTACTCCCGTTTCGGTGCCTCTGGCTCGGCTTGCGTCTGCTCAGCCTGTACAGGCGATGTCACAAGCGGCTGCTCGGTCGCCTGAGCGGGCTTTCCTTCTGGCCTAGGTTCCTCGGGCTGCTCTGGGACATTCTGTTGTTCCTGCTCCATTGGTAGCGTGGTTACAGGAGCAGCAGTTGAAGGCGAAGTCGGAACGGTATCAACATCAAGCATAGAGATGATCTTTTGAGGTTGCTGCTGCTGCACCTGAGGCTTTTGTGATTCTGCCTGAGTTTTGGTTTCATCTCGTGGTTGAACTGAAGGTTGAGGTTGGTCCTGAACTGGCGGCTGGGCTTGACCTTGTGCTGGAGTTTGGGCCTGGACCTGAATCTGGGCTGGAGGAGCTTGGACTTGAGTATGAATTGGCTGAATAGGCGATTTGGGTTCAGGTTGAACCATTGAAACTGTAGCCGTCTGAGAAACTGGTGCCACTGGAGAAGCAACCGCCGCAGATGGGCCAGAAGGTGAGGCAGTGGTAGAAGGAGCAGAAGGTGCACCAGCAATGGCTGCGAGAGAAGCATGTTGCGTGGGTGGGTTAGATGGCCGCTCATCCCTCCTGATCTCCAAACTCTTTCCACGAGGCGAGAAGCTCGAGGTACCCAACCCAGGACGGTCAGCAGGAGGAGGAGACTTATTCCTCCGTTGTTCCGCACTCTCTTTTGCTTCGCGATACTTGTTCCTGATCCACCCTATGGGACCCTTAGAATCGCCTTCTTTACCTTGGTCGAAGCTACCTTGTGCCTCGCCAAGCATATAAGGTCGGTCCGAGCTCTCACTTTTTCGTGGCCTATGACTGGAACTCGAGATCGATAGGTTGCTGACATCGCCATTGTCATTTTGCCCAAGGGCCAGGCGTGGCGAGGTGAGTCCTGCTGCTGAGCCGTTGTCGGCGTTCTTACTCCTTGACAACCGCCAGCGCTTCTTTCTTTCCTTCTCTGCTTGATCGACGGTGCTGACAGAGTGCTCGTCAAGAATCTGGTCTAGATCAGAACCTTCATTGAAAGACGAGTGCAAAGACGTCGGTGGCGACTTCTTGGACTTTAGTGTGTTGTCAGGGTGGAGGCTCTGGTTCGACGACGCTTGAGATGCTCTGGGGGTATGCTCAGATGAAACATCACTCTTATGTTGTGTAAGAGGGGCTGGGGATGTGAGTGAAGTATCCTGAAGAGTGTGCCCTTGCGGTCGATCATGCAATTCTTGTTGCTCCAATGCCTCTCGGTGTTTGTCTTCGAAAATCGGAGCTGGGTGCTGTTGCGATACGTGTGGCTCGGAATCGTGGTGCTGTGGGTGTTCCATCGGGTTAGGCAGTTCTAACCCAGGGGATGTTGACGCTGCATTGGGATGTGTGTACGTCAATGAGGCAGCAGAACTCTGGGCACTTGGATTCAAGCTGCCAGGTATCCTCTTCTTCTTCAACTTGTTAGGTTGTCTTTTGTCTCCGGTGTCGGCGGTTGGTGTGCTACGAAAGATGTTAGGAAGGTTCCGCTCCTTGGAAGGTGTGGAAGACTCCGGAGGAACTTCAAGTAGCCTCTCATGGCTACGGCCTGTTACTGGAGCCTTGGTCGGAGTAAGGTAACCGCCAGAAGTGAAGTCAGACGACCTCGCCGATTGGGGAGATTGGTCTGTAGTCTCTGTAGGGTTGACCTGGGTCAAAGGCTCGAGGTGGGCGGGAGAACGAGGTCCTGACCCGTCAGGCCTCTGAAAGCGGCCAGCACCAATGGCAGGCGATTTCTTGGATGGTACAGTATTACTCCTGGCGAGACCACCGGTTGTCGGTGTCGCCGTCAAAGCTGGGCTGTTGGGTGTTGAGCTTCCGTCGTTCCTAGAGTTCCGCGATGATACGGATCGGTTTCTTCGAAGCTTGCCGTCTCGTCGCACGCTGTTGGCACCTGCGCTCGCGTTGGACGCCGACCGGCCTAGGCTTGTCTTTCGAGTAGGTTGCGGGGTGAGAGGAGCACTGGGAGTGCCAGACTCCACCTCCTTCTTGGTCTTCTCATCGGCAGCAGTGCCTTGCATACCGATGAGGAAGTGGTCCTGGTTCTCAATCAAGAAAATAATCACGCATTGATTGAGTCTATATTCCTCAGGAGCCATGGCATGTGCTGGATGAGAAAGCATGCCTGGCTGGAAGATGGCTGCCAGGTTCTGTGAGTTCATGCGATTCTCGTCCGCCTTGGCGGCAAAAACCGCAAGAAGATCGAGAATGTAGAGAAGTAGCTGTCGGTTCAGAGGGGGCAGCTCTGTGATGAGTCGCTGGTACTGTACTATAGCTGCCTTCTCGTTGAAGTTTTCGACAAACTGGGGACCCTCTGCGTCACCTACGGCTTGCTTGGTTGCACCTCGGAGGGGGTCGCGGAACTTCTCGTATAGGTCAAGGGGAACGACAGGCTCGGGCAGGTCGTTAAGATATCGTCGCAAAACGTTGGCAGCATCGTGTACGGTGTATCCATCCCAAACGAGACCCTTCCCGTATCTATCAGGTGAGTCGAATATGGTCTTTAGCTCCTTTATTCTCTTTTCCGAACCGCTAAGACGGAAAATTCCTTCGATATGGGTAGCTGGAGGGGAGTGTCAGCACAATTTCCCTCTCTGCCAGGTCAAGGAAACCTACCTTTTTCTTTGAGAAAGACGCCACATTTTGCGACGACAATGGGGACATAGCCGTATATGTAACTCTGTCCATTTTCATCAATGAGAGAGATGGCGACGTTTGCATATGTTATGCTTTGCCGCAAAGGCACACCGAAGATGCCTTGTGATCGGGTCTCTGGAAACACACGAGTTAGAAATCAGACGTAAGAAGTGGGCGATGTGTGCGCGTTGGGTTCGTGATGGTGAGCATTGTGTATGCAACGGGCCTGGCTGTGAGTGCTATTGCCCAAGTTGATCAACGTCGCCCGCCAAGCGCATCGCGACAGGTGATAGCAATGAAACCAAGGTATGTTGTTTGTGACGTTGTGACTCAGGGCTCGATATTGTTGCGCAGGAAGCAGTGAGAGAGGAAGATCATACCCTGTTGTTCCTGGTGCTTTGAAGGTAATTTGAAACCCTTCCACCATGATTTGAGATCGCGCTTGCTGGGCGGGGATGCTGCGTTGTTGATTTGAAGGGCCGGCTGGTTGGCCTGGCCGGGGTTCGAGGCGGCGGACGTCATGGCGAAAGGCTGCGCGGGCCAAAGGTGAAAGCGACGACTTGGAAAGCGAGAAGAATGGAGGACGTGACGAGGGACACTACAGCTGGGCCGGCCCAGTTGCCAGAGCCAGAGTCACGATGGCTAGGCCTTCGCCTCAATCGAAGTCAAGTCGAAGATACGGCGACGAGGTGCGCTGAGCGGTGGCCCGGTGTCGTGTTATGGGACAAAGGCCGGGTTGGGAGAGGTGAGCGGGGAGGAGGTCTCGACCGATACCGATAGGCGACTGCAGGATGAAATGGCGATGCGATGCGAGGCTAAAGATCAGGAGCTAGAAATCAAGGCCTTGAGCTGGGGAGCTCAAGCGAGCGAGAGGGAGTCGAGGGCAACAGGGTGCGCGCCAGTCTGGGATGAGACAGATCGGTCGATGATTGGTAGCGTCAAGGGCGTTAGAGCGGTAGGGCGTCAAGGCGTTAGGCGCTGGCTTGGTTTGAGTTGGTTCAGTTTGGTTCCGTTCGGCTTTAGATGGTTCTCCAACCCTTGGCTTTGAGGCACAGATCTGGCGTAAGCAACAATCGTGAAGGCAAAAGAGTGCGGTGTGTTGGTGATGAGGTAGATAGGTAGGCAGGTAGGTAGGCAGAGAGGCGACAAAAGAAAGAGACGTTCCGAGCGGGTCAAGGCTGTAAATTATCGGTCAAGTCGATGATTGTCGCGTCGTAGCGGTAGAGGAGCAGTTGGTGGCATCAAGAGCGAACGAACGGGAGGGAGTAAGATTAAAGAAACCCAATCCAATTGATGTGAGGCGGGGGACTTGGGGCAGAAAGCCACTATTGTAGGTACCCGTAACGTAGCGGAGTGGTACTCGTCCGGGGGATGACAAGGTACAGGGAATTGAAGGTACTTTGGGCATCCGTTGGAGAGACTTTTGAGGTACAAGAATATCAAGACCAGTCTCAAATAGAAGCTCGAGGTATTCAATATGTGTTTTCGTAATAGAGCTCGGTTGGCATGAAAGTGGTTGAAGGAGCACGGGTATATAGCTTCGTTATGTCATCCAATGGAGTTGATGTTGATTCTATAAGACAAGATTACCTGCCTATGCTTCCAAGTACAACACTGGAAAGTTACTAATTATGTATTCTTGGCCTGATGGTGAGAGGAACAGGCTCTTCTGTCTCTACTTTCGCCTCTCAACGTTGGATGTCGAAACGAGTGGAAGAGGCCTGCTGTGTGTAAGTGGGAGCAAGGGGAGCGAGCCCTGGACAAGCGATACTTGGCGGGTGGGCTTGTTTACACTGAAACAGAGGGTGCCCAATGGAACAATAACAGCTCCGTTAATACGTAAATTAGGGCAACCGATTTGGGACGAAAACGAGTGACCGAACGAACGAACGAGTGTGTGAGTGTGAGCAAGGAACGAACGGGAAGTGGGAAGATGAGCAAGGATGATGATAGAGAGAAGATTGAGGAAGAGGAGGAATACGAGAAATGTGATGTAAGGTGAGATATCCGTATGTAGATAGGTACTATACAATTAGCTTTCAATAGACGATGCAATGGGGCGCATCTCAGCTCAGGCACATACCTCATCCAGCACAGAAAATCTGCATCAGTAAACTTAATTCCTATAGAGGCAACGGAAATACTTGATATCGGGCGTCATTGTCATTCAGTACAGTTACAATGCAGCTTGACTGCCCGCCAACGTGGCACCTGATGCTACCCATCTTCAGCTAAACTAGAAATTCCGTAATAGCAGCAGTTCTCTAATAAAAGATGCCTCGATTGATTGATTGACTGATTGATTATCACCACCGACATGAGGAACGCTGCAAGCGGTTGCTCTTGGTGGAGGCGGCTCGATTGCGTGGTCGACATGGAGTGAGATTTAGTTGCCGGGATCCAAGCTTGGAACACGATCAACTTGATCACATCACCCAATCTGCCCTGTTCTGCCCTACAACGGTAGGAGATCTCTCCACAGTGACGAGGTACTGTCGATCACAACTCTACGGGAGGTGCCTATTTGTAGATGTCTTGTTGTTGAAGACTCAGTTCTTATCACAGTTGAGTCATCCACCCGGGCACTCACTCATTCAGAGCAAAGGCCCTGGACTCTCAGCTGAAACCACTACTGCAGTTGACAACACCAACAAACCATAAACCATGGAAGATAACCCGGCATCAAAGAATCAACAACTGGCCTGACCAGTAATTAAGTTAGTCTGCAACCCTAAACAAGAACAGCTAACCTGAGGTTGGCTGCCTCCACTAAACGCGCTCTAAATATACAGGGCTTTTCATGTTCTCTGTCCGTATCGAGACTCTTTTCATTTCGCTCTGGAGCTAAGGGCCTAGTCTCACTGGTCCACCAACAACTGAGATTGTGTCTGGTCACTCTTGTGTATCTAGACAATGGAATTTGGGTAATAAAACGGACCAGGTTGATGTGTACATCAAAGAGGTACCTATTTTGAGATTTCTACTTGTGATTAATGCATGGATGGCTTTGACATCGACAATCAAGGGACTGGCCTATAATGGATGTTTCCATATTTGGCATGCCTATCTTCGAGGACGTTGACAGAGTGCGACCATCACACGTCAGTTTTTCGCCTCCCTTGAGTCGTCCCTGATATGTCATTCGTCGCCGACTTAAAGTTCCTAATATGTTCAAGTTGACATTAAACAAGTACCTATGTACAGTATGCGGAAGGCCTAATGTCTAATACTTCGAACATACTGTAGACTCAAGATGTTACTGTACACTCTTCATCTTCTTATGTCTATTAACTTCGATCACCTAGTTAAACTTCCAAACATATGTCTCGATGTTTTGACGTCTATCTCACTGCATATCAAGCACTACCTAGGTAGGTATGGTAGCATGCACTGCGCCTCATCCAATCCCGAACCAACTACACTGACGAGGAGCCGTGCTAATCAGTGTTTCATGTTTTTTGCCATCGACTTGAAGATACAGTATAAGAATAGCAATAACGTATACCATGGTCACTTACTCGACTCTTCCTGGTCAGATGGACTGCGAGATAACTACGTGGTGAGCTGTAGATCAGTGGTTCGTGGATCTGCAGAATAGAGGAGGGGCACCTAAGCGGGGAGGTGCTCACATGCACCACATCCTGCGGGATAGCTGTACTTGTACGCCTTCCGAGAACCGACAATAATAGGAATGGCTATTAAACAGGTTGTGAAGTGAAGGTATACGTAAGTAGGCACCTAGGCCTTCTGGCGGTTGAAGAAACTCAACTCCACTGTCATACCTACTAGGTAGGTACTTAGGTAAGCTGCATAGTACTGTACCTAGGTCCCTACGTCAGAGCTCCTACCATAACAGGCACAGCAATACGATAACAAGCACTTACCTAGCGACAGAATACATCACAGAATTATAAAGAAGGGGGGGATGTGAAATATTATATTGTTCTTGTTGACCATGATTTTAAACAATATCACTTTAGTAAATGCTCTGGCCTGGAATTGTGGTGCATTTAAAGCTCAACCAATCTGGGGTAAAACGATAATGCGATCCCGCTGATAAACCCGAGCTCTCTGCTCTGCTTATCTCAAAATTTCTGTCTCCATATCCAAAACCAACAACGTCAATCCACTACGACAAGCCGTATACCATCAATTCCGTCAACCAAATCACCCCCTCTGAAACCGTCGAAATGGATATGTAAGCTTCTACATACGGATATTTGCCATTCAATTACCATGCTAACCAAATATCTCCCAATTGCAGGCTTTCCGCAGCCGAGCAGCGCACCCTTGAGCAGCGCATGCAGAAGCGCCAGGTTAAGGAGTTCATGGGCGTATGTACTCCTCGATGAGTAATTCGACCGATTCAATACTAATGAATTTACTTCATAGGCCTTTGGCGGTCTTGTCGAGCACTGCTTCATGTCCTGCGTTGATGACTTCACCTCCAAGGCTATCTCCACCCGAGAAAGCGGCTGCATCAACCGCTGCGTCCAGAAGTGGATGGCCTCTCAACAGCGCATCAGCGACCGCTTCCAAGAGCACAACGCTCAGCTCACGGCTCAGATGAACAAATAAGCGCAGCATATTCGAGAAAGGCGACGTGTATGAATAGCAACAAGGGACGGAGGGAAACCACACAAAATCTGCTCTATTGGCGTCGGATGTGCTCGGACGGACAGGTGGTCTCCCATGATTTCGAAGGGAGGCAACGTTGTTTATGACAATGATGCAACGCGTGGCAAGACCTTATGGCATTGAAGCTGTATTTGTATATTATTTTTGGGCTGTAGGCATGAGGCTACTTGGCTTAGATCTGGCTCTATGGAATGAATGTTTAACTCATCTTCTGCTCACTTCTCACTTCAATATGGTTGTCCGACTTAACACGGCACTAGGATGCGTCAAAGTTTGCTGTTACACATCGTCTAATTGCTCTTGGTCGTGTCGCATCAAAGAACCAAACAATACTCTCTTATGCCTTTCTGCAATACATACGACCTATCCCAACGCCATTAGCCTAAACTACTGGTAATGTACATCTCATCGATTATCGCTATATTATTCATATTCAATTCTCTGCTTCTTCACTCAGCACATCTCTGATGGCATCCAGCTGAGCCACCGCTTTCTCCTCCAAAAGACTATCATATGCTCCTGCAACAGGCTTCATACCACGCCAGTCCATTTCACGTTGACCCAAGGGCATGAGTCGCTCCTTTAGCAACTTCTTTGTGCTCAGCCAAAAGTCCACGTTCTCTAAGAGGTTTGTGGAATCCCATTCCACGTCAGGGATGTCCCGATTGTTGTTCACACGCAGAGCAGCCAGCACTCGTGTCAGCAGAGCAAGGGAGTGAACCTCTGAAATGGCAACCAGAGTCAGGTAGTGTGGCGACGCCCGAGACTGAGTGCGGCTGGCTCCAGGTGCCTCGAACCGATCCACACTTGCCTCCAGCAGATGAGGGAATTGATTGAGCACGTATGCAACCTCTGGGGCAACAGTGGCACCTAAAGCTGTGAGCAAGTTCAGCATCAAAGGCAGCAGTCCCTTGGCCCAGATGCCGTAGCAGCGTTGCACCACAGGGGAGTCTGAGTAAGGAGAGACGTTAGACTTAAGCATAAACTTGGTCAGATTCGCAGATAGGATGTTGCTTAGGATTCCATCGCACGCCATTTGCTCGGCAACCATCGGGAGGGTGGATAGTTCCAGCAAGAACAACATGCTTAGTTCGCCGTAGATGGGATCGCCTTGGTCTGCCAGTCTATCCGCCCACGAGTAGAGAGAAGAGGCAGCATGGAGAACTTGGTGTTCTGCCATAATGTTGAGGATCTGTGTTTGAGATTGATCCATACCAGGCAGGCTTAGGCAGGCTTGAAGGATGGCTGTCAACAATCCAAGGTCCTCCGGCGACACATTGTTTTCGTTGTCATGTATCAAGCTGACCAGGGTGCGGAAACCTCTGCCCACAACTCGGTCGAAAATGTTCAGCACGGTTTGTGTGACTGTCACTGTAGTTCCTTCGAAGGTTTCTTGAGTTTCAGCTGCTCTCTTGCCACTGGTGTGATAGGCGCGCAAAGTAACGAAAAGCGCCTTCAATAGAGTACGGTAGTATGAGATAGAATCGGGTCCCCAAGGCTCTTCGACCCCATTCATAGTGCCAACAAGAGTCGAGAGAAGTTGGTTGATGTCCTTTACCGGTACTGATGATTTGACGAGGCGCTGGATCAATACCAGCGCGAGACTTGTTCGAGATTCGACGAGCTTTAGGAAGATGTGTTCGGGTCCAGGGATTCCTTGGTTGGCATTCAAGCATTGTTGAGCAACCTGCAGCATTTGCTTCTCAACAGTGTCGTTTTTAGGTAGACATGTTGAAAGCTCCACAAGCAAGAACTCCCAAGCATGGAAAAGGGCCTAGTAGCCTGGTCAGTTGTGTTAAGCGAACGCAAGATATCTTCACTTACAAGCTGGGCGTCAACAAGGGATAGGTTGGTGTTTGCGCGCCCCATCTCCGTCTTGAAGCCATCGTCCTTTCGGCCCTTCCAGCCTGGGTCAAATCGGAGCATCTCATCGGCACGCTCCAGATCATAGTAGTAGCTCTGACCCAGTTCTCGCGGCTCCAACGCGGTTCGCTTAAAGTAACCCACTGGGCAGTCAGAATACTTATTGGAAAAGTTCCGGGCAAAGTTGTTGTGTAAAGACTTGTTGTAACCTCCGACCTCGACTCCATCACGCAAGTAATAGTCTAGATCACCGACAAGGCTCTTTGCCAATATGTCAGAGTTGCCCAGATGTCGCGAGTGGTAAAGCTGCATAGCAAACGTCTCGGCAATGTAGGCGGCCAATCTTGCCTCAAAGCCGGCACGGACAGCGTCGCTCTTGACAGTAATGTTGGACGATTTCAAGTCTCGAACATATGCTCGAAGGCCGTCCAGATAGGCAGTATCCTTCTGAAGTGTGAAAACGGTCCATGGCCAGAAGTTTTGGGCTGAAGCGACAAAGTCCAAAATAACCAGGGCTTCGCTTATTTCAAGCTCCTTCAGTTTCCCGAGCTTGGTGAGCGCATTGGCGAATACGGAGTTGGACGAAACATCGGTCTTCTTTTTGTCCTTCTTCATTGCTTCTCTTGGGGTTTGTCCGGTAAGAAGACAGTTAGACATCCACTGCTGTCGGTTCCTCAGAATAGCCGAGAAGAACTTCCATGTGGCCTTAACCTCGCCTCTTAGTTCAAAAGGCTTGCCCAAGGTTGAGAGGAGGTGGAGGAAAGACTTAGAAATTTGAGGTCCCAAGTAGCCGAGCAGTGACGGGGGTTCACTTGAGGATTTGCCAGCATTGACAACCAAAGACTCGAGAAGCCACATGGTTGGCCGGCGGAAATGGTCAGACGCCGCGCACAGGCGTGCAAGAAGGGTAGAGCTCTTGAAGAGGTATGTCTCAATCGTGCTGGAAGACTGCTCCAGATAATTGGCGACGCGCAGGAGTGTTGCTGAGAGTTCAAGTACTGAACTTAATTGTGCCTGTACCATCTCCACACGTCTTGGGTAGAGGGTACTGTCGGTGGTTGTAAATGCTGTGATGAGGGATGATAGGAGGGGCTGGAATCGCAGTGATCCAGTTGAGGGCGAAACAAAACAATCAACAACATAGGAGGCGGCAGGTCGTAGGCAAGACGTCAAATTCTCGGAGATTGAAGAATCACCGAGACTATAGCTATACAGGATCACCTTTTGCAGGATTGGCACAACATCTCGAAGAACTGAAGACCGACATGTGTCGGACGCAAACCTCCAGGTAGATGTGTTCTCGAAGATGTCCACTCCTGCTTGAGCGATTGCGTAGCTGACCTTTGCTAGGACTTTGTCTGCTGTGCCGAGCCAAGGGTTCAGGTCTGACTTGTTTCTGCCAGTAGTCTGAGTGCCAGCTCGACGTTGCACGGCTGAAGTCATCGCAGTATCAATGAGGTTCGAGAACAGACGGAGACAAGATAACAAAAACTCGAGCCTCTCCTGAACCAGATCGAGACTTCCAACGACCTTGGTGAGCTTACCAGCTCTAGACTCGGAACTCAATAACTCGCATCGAGAAAGATACGACCAAACTCTGCTGGGGTAAATAGGTAGAATCGCGTCCAAGAATTGAATGCATGAGTTGAGAATCGTCACCACAGTATCCTCGCTCTCTGCAAGGTCAACCTGCATGTAGTAATCCATTGTCTCACAGACGACTGTAAAGAGGTCTCTTCCACTGCCCGCATCAATATGCTTCTTTGCCTCAAGGAGAATATCGTTATCCGAAAGGACCAAAGCTCCTGTAGAGCTCTCCTTGGTGGTGTTCAAATAGTCCATGCGGATGAGTGTAGCAAACAAAGAGATAACTTCAGCAGTCTCCTCAGGCTGGAGCATCCCAAGTTCAGACTGATAACCCTCCTTCATCAAGTTGATCTCTAGCCGTCGGCCCAAAAGCGATATTGTTGAATGAGGATATTCCATTGAGACGACTCGGCCTGTGTCTGTAACAAATCGCCCATAGGTGCCTGCTGGTATCCTGTATGCATCATCCTCAAATCGTCTTCCTCGCCACGAAGGAGACAGCGAAATTATGGGGATGTCTTCCAGGAGGCAAAAAGTATTAGTGTTCTCATCTTCTTGGGCAAGCTCATACTCTTGGAAGGATTCAGGGAGGACGAATGTGAGTGTAGGAGTTGCACGGAGGAGGTTGAGAATCATATGACATCGCTCGCTATCATGGAGGCTAGTCGCGCTCGCCAACGTTCGGCAGAGGGTGATAAATGGCAGAAACTCGTATGGGTATCTGTCAAGAGCTTGCTGAAAGAAGAACTCTAGTGCAATTTCGTCATTAAGCATGGATGCAAGAATATCCTGCTTCTCTGAGAGGTTTTCCTTATTTGATATATCCCAGTAATTTCGGCTAGCACTTAGCACGGAAAGAAGCGCGCTCACTGGTTCTGACTGGTAGCCAATGATGGGATATGAAACCTTGAGAAGCTCCAGAAAGACATTGCGGAGGCGAGAACTGAGCAAAGGAGTCATGCTACCCTCTTCCGAGGGGCCTAGGCCTGTTGCCATGTTAGATACGACATCAAAAACACGCCCCTGAGCCGTGACCTGCGAGGCAAGCTGCTCAACCACGACAAGGTCCTTGGAAGAAGTCGCATTCTCGAGAAAGCCGTCGAATTTTGAAGATTCAATAGAGAAGATGCTACCCGCCGAGTTGCGCCTTGCAACTGGTCGGATCACACCTCCTGCCTCGAAGGTCTCTCGTGCGTTCTGCTGCAGCAAGTTGTCTCGTTTCTCTGTTCTGCTCTGATAAGAAACATTCATGCGGTGAAGTAGAAGTGTCCAGGCAAAAATGACGGGTGAAGCACTTTCACAGTCGGCCTCCGCAGCATTCAATATGCTTTTATGTACCTGTTCAAGGACATCGGATGAGAGCAGGTAAGTGTCGTAGGTAGTGTCTGCTTGAGTCGCGTCCTCTTCTCTCTCTGAGAGATAGGTCAATGAACGAGCTGGCTTGAGTAAAATCAAAGACAAGGCAACGGATAGTGTCTTGAGAGGTAAAACCAAGGGCGCAATGCTCTCATGGATCTGGGTGCAGAGTTAGTGCAAGCCGGGCACAATATCAAGTCGTACATACCGGTTGAACAGCATCGAAGAATCTGTAGATTTCCATCAAAGAAAACCACTGGTTGACAGCACTCGATGGTGCAAAATCGTCCCCGAAGCTATCCACAATCTGGAAAACCACAGACAAGGCATGAACAGCTTCAGTCAGAAGCGTTCTCATCCAGTCCAGCTCGACTTCCTCAGTTACCCATTTCTCGTCCGTCACAGCTTTGAGACCTGATTCGATGTTGCTCATCGAGTCTGTTACAATCTGAAGGTAAGTCGGGAGTAGGGGCTCGGCATCCTCTCGTGCGGGCAACTTCAATCGGTAAGTCTTGGCCAGATCGAGATCAACACTGGCGAAGGTTGGTAGTCTTTCGTATAGCTTGATGGAGCTGGCATAGTCCGCAGACATCATAAAGAAACGACGTTCGGTAAGGTATGTGTCGAAAAGTCGTCGCTGCCTCGCCCCAGGCTTCTCAAATTCGGCCCAGATCTCCTCAGCATCCAGCGCAGCCGCTGATCCTAGGTCCAGCAGAAGCCCCGACCCCTGACCGCTATTGAGGCCAGCAGCTTCTTGTAAATTCTTCGCATCTTGTGACGATAGTGGGCCACTGAGATGGCGAGCAGGACGAGACTGGTACTCGACAATGACCACACGCAAAGCTGAGACTAGGTTGATTTTGGCGTTCTTGCTGAGCCATTCGGCGTCTTTCTTGATCGACTCAACATCTGGTCGTCCATCTGAGCTTGCAGGAACATTTATCGGGGCTGTTTTCGTTTCAAAATCTTTTTTGGTGGTTTCATCTGCAGGCGAGAAGGTGCTGGCAGGGTCCTCGAGAAGACGGTGAACGTAGTCGTCGCTCAGAAATTCGATAACGGCAGAGCTAGTAGTTCTCTGGCCAGAGCTATCAGAAAGCGCAGTTGCGATGAGCTTCCAAGAGCTGCGTCATGAGTTAGAGATGAGTTTTGTTTATATAAACAGGTAGCGTAGCAGATAGAGACAACAGCTGCAAATATGGGAAGACAGTCAACTTACAGCAGTACCCGCTCCCCAGTCAGGCATTGTTCTAGGGAGGGGAAATAGATGCGATCGGCCACCGGCGCCATTACAGAGAGCGTCAAAAAGGCGACAGTGGCATGCGATGCATCACCTTGCAATTAGGGTGGATGCGAAAGTTTGATGCTTGTTGACGCGCCTGGTCGCGAATGAATGAGCTTGCTTTGGCAGCCCGGTCAACTTTTTGGACCTAAGCTAAACTAGAGCCTAGGGAGCTTCCATTTAGCCCAGGTTTAGCCGGTCTTTAGTAAACGGCAGTTGATCGGACCTTGGACCAGGCAGGTAATAGAGTTAACACTGTACCAGCTATTGTTATTTTGCTCTTATTGACAGTGCGATATGTTAAATAACACGGTTTTCAAGTCGCATTCACAGCTTCTTTATTCAACTCTATTCGAACCCAGAAGTGACTCACCGTTTACAACATCATTGTTCAATCTCTTCAAAATATAGATCAATTACACGAAGATAAGTTTATGGAGAATATCCTTTCTCAATTTGTCAAAAAGAAAATGGGTTCCTCAGATATTATCGATCACTCGCCACACCAAGCTGATCCCTCCCCTCCGATCCCAACCGCCTCCAATTTAATTCTCATTGACAACTACGACTCTTTCACTTGGAACATTTACCAGTATCTTGTCCTTGCTGGAGCTACAGTGACTGTCTATCGGAATGATAAAGTCACTGTCGATGAAATAATTGCCAAGAAGCCTACTCAAATCATCATCAGTCCTGGTCCCGGTCACCCCGAGACTGATTCTGGAGTGAGCCGAGATGTCATTAGGCACTTTGCAGGCAAGGTTCCTATCTTTGGTGTTTGCATGGGCCTGTAAGTTTTAACCCTCCTCCCAGAGTCAATTCTTCTAACCTCGTTCCAGCCAGTGCATCTTCAACGTCTATGGTGGAGAAGTCAGTTCTGCTGGCGAATGGCTCCATGGCAAGACCTCACCTTTGACCCATGATTCCAAGGGTGTATTCTCTGGCCTTAAGCAGGGTGTTCCGGTCACTCGGTATCATTCTCTTGCAGGTACCCATGTTACCTTGCCCGAGGATCTGGAGGTTTCCTCATGGGTGGCCAAGCCTGATGGCTCACCTGGTGTCATCCAAGGTGTCCGTCACAAGAAATACACAATTGAAGGTGTCCAATTTCACCCTGAGAGTATTCTGACTGAAGGCGGACGAGCCATGATCACAAATTTCCTTCGCATGCAAGGAGGTACATGGGAAGAGAACACTCAATTCCAGAAGTCTGGGTCTGCCAACAGCGACGACTCGACTGTCCCCAAACCCAAGAAGAACAACATCCTGCAGCGAATCTATGCAAACCGAAAGGCTGCCGTGGACGCTCAAAAACAGATTCCTTCTCAACGATTTGAGGACCTACAAGTTGCCTACGATCTCAATGCTGCGCCTCCCCAGATCCCATTTGTCAACCGATTGCGACAGTCTCCTTTTGACGTTGCCCTGATGGCTGAAATTAAGCGTGGTTCTCCCTCTAAAGGTATATTTGCGCTTGACATTTCTGCTCCTGCACAGGCTCGAAAGTACGCTCTGGCGGGTGCAAGTGTCATTTCAGTGCTTACCGAGCCTGAGTGGTTCAAGGGTAGCATTGAGGACTTGAGAGCCGTTCGACAAGTTTTGGATGGCATGCCCAACCGACCCGCAATTTTGCGAAAGGAGTTCATCTTTGATGAATATCAAATCCTTGAGGCACGATTGGCTGGTGCTGATACTGTTCTCCTCATTGTGAAAATGCTGGAGACCAAGCTTCTGGAACAGCTCTACAACTACTCTCTCCAACTGGGAATGGAACCGCTTGTTGAGGTTCAGAATGCTGAGGAGATGACAACAGCTGTCAAGCTGGGTGCCAAGGTTATTGGTGTCAACAACCGTAACCTTGAGAGCTTTGAGGTGGATCTCAACACCACTGGCCGGCTACGCAGCATGGTGCCTGAAAGCACAATCATCTGCGCCCTTAGCGGCATCAACACTCATGATGATGTTCTGATGAACAAGAGGGACGGTGTCAATGCTGTTCTTGTTGGTGAGGCCATCATGAGAGCACCCGACGCCAGTGTTTTCATCAGCCAACTATGCTCTGGCTCGGAACCTCCTGCTAAGAGTGAACTTGCATCGTCTTTATACGTAAAGATTTGCGGTACTCGAAGTGTTGAGGCTGCGCTGAAGGCTGCCGAATCAGGAGCGGACTTTATAGGCATATGTCTTGTTCCTAGTGCCAAGCGATGCATCTCACACGAGACTGCTCTCGCAATCTCAGAAGCAGTGCACGCATACCCCAGCACTGGAAGGTCTGAGACCCAAGTGGCAGCAGTAGATAACAAGGCCAAGGACTTCTTTGAGGCTGCTGCTCAAAGACTTCGTAGCCCCCGACCTCAACTTGTCGGTATCTTCCAGAACCAGCCCCTGAGCGAGGTACTGGAGAAGCAGAAGCAATATGACCTTGACCTAGTCCAGCTCCACGGCGATGAGCCTCTGGAATGGGCAAGCCTCATTCCTGTACCTGTTGTCCGATGTTTCAAGCCTGGTCAAGTTGGCATTGGCCGTCGAGGTTACCACACAATCCCTCTTCTTGACTCTGGTTCTGGTTCCGGCAAACTTCTGAACGTTGCCAATGTCCAGGCTGTTCTGGAGAGCGATCCTGAGCTCCGTGTCTTCCTGGCTGGCGGTCTCAGCCATGACAATGTGGCCGAGTCTGTCAAGGCCCTGGGTCCTCTTGCTGGCCGAGTGATTGGTGTCGATGTGAGCAGTGGTGTGGAGGAGGATGGGAAACAGAGCCTTGACAAGATCACAGCTTTCATCAAGGCTGCTAAGGAAATCCGATAGAAGATAGTACAAACGATCACTCATTCAGTTTCGGAGAAAAAGAACGTGCACACGAGTTTAAATTGAAGTCACCATGTTAGTTCTACTACCAGTCGTGGATCTCCTCGTTGGTTTGTTCGATCCGAACTTTTCCTCCATCCCCGCTCACACAACACATTATCATACAGTTTATGACACTCCTTTTCTCGTGGTCTCAACCGCCATTCAATGTGCATCGAGACACCTGATCTCGCGCATACCACCACATTCTTAGCACTCTTATCCTTCATCATAAGTCCAAACCATGAGCTTTATCACCTAGCACTTCTTCTTCTCTTCTAACATCCTCAACCTTCTTCATATTCTCTTTATTTTTCTTCCCAATTCAATTCAGTCTATTCCTTTTCACTTCGAGCTTCTTTTCCTCGTACACATATACTTCGCATTCCAAATCCCATCTTTCCACTTGAGCATCGTCTCATTGACTCAAGGGCAGATCACAGCAGCAATGCCTGCCCAGATTTTCAAAGGTCGTGTCCTCGCTGCCGCGGGTCCTCTTCCGGGCCAACTAACAGTGGATAATCTAAAGAAATGGACGTCGCTTCGAAAAGGCGTCTTCATCGACGATTTTGATGATAGTGTCACCCACCTCCTCTGCACCAAGGAGCAATTTGACAAAAGAGTTCCCAAAAGTACGTCAGCTTTCGCTCTCACTCTGATAGTCGCTTACAGTCTAGTAGTTAAACAAGCATTGAAGCTTGGCAAGGGCATGCACATTGTCCATTGCGACTGGTTCGAGTTTTCGACGGTCGAGAACAAGAAATTGCCCGAAGCAGACTTTTCCATGAGAAACATCATCGCAAAGGAAAACACGATCAAGAGAGAAAAGGCCCGGATCGAGAAGGGGGAAAGAAACGCCGAGAAATTCGTCAACACAAGTATAAAACTCTCAGCTTTTCGTGGTTCATTGAAACTGACACCCTCATAGATCACTTCCACCTCTATCGAGATCGACTCAACTTTGTCTACCAAGTCGAGCTTACACGAGATGATGAGTTCGCCGGAGAGATTGGGCAGAAGTACTCCCTTTGTGTACATCCTCAATTCATCCTTGTACGCCTTGTTACTAACAATGCGCAGTTGTGGGAGTCCAACGCCAAGCCTCACTTGTACCGATTCACAGTCAAATTCCTCAAGCAAAAGGGTAGTTCTCAGCCATTGTATCATCGTCCGAGCCCTCACGAGGGCAAGTGGAGGGCTGAAATGAACCTCTTCATGGATTTCTTCAAGAAAAAGACCGGAATTGATTGGGAGGATCGAGTGAGTCTGGCCCAGACAATGCCCAGTTCGTACTTCCAGTACGATCCTCCGGTATGGCGATATTCCAATATTAACACTTGACGACAAAAATGTACTGACAAGAGACAGTCCAGTGGGAGGCCCATCGGGCGGCGTCTGAGGCATAATATTGATTATTGCCGAGAGATAAATGCTAAAATTCGTGGATTGCCATGGCCTCCTGTCGAGGAAAAATCCAAGAGTGATTCGGCAGAGGAAGAATCCGATGCTGGACCAAAAGTCTTCGAAGATGAGGAGGAGGCAATGGCATCACCTCCCAGTTTCGAGCACGTTCCAGGGAAAGGATTGGACGCTGGGCCAAAGGTCTCTGGGTATATCAAGGAAGTGACCTCATCTCCTGGATTTGAACAAGTCCATGATAACCCATATATTGCTGCTTCAAACCCGAAATCACCTCCTGAGCCTGGAAATTCTCCACAAGAAGACAAAATGTCGAATGTCTCAATGCAGGTCAGTGCAACTGAGGCCCACGTCAATGAGCTTGAAAGAGAACTCAACCCGCTTCCCGGGGGAATGGAGGTAGAGCCTGAGAGTACTATTACTACTCCAGCCTCATCAGCTCATGAGAAGTACATGTCGGAGGCGGGGCCCGAGGGCAGCGCCATGAAATCTGGTCATGTTGGCAAGATGGAGATCTCTTTGGAATTCGAGGCCCGGGAACCTTTCTGATTGGGGTTCATCTCGAGGAGCTCACGGAGACTACACGTTGCTTTCTTTTTGGGTCTGAAAAGCGTGCCAAAGCAAGGCACGAGTTTCTGTGTCTCCGGTTTGGCATTTGGGCTTTCTATCAATCGGAGTGATCTTACAAAGCTTGGCTGGAACGGCATATGGGCGGGCTTTTATGGGAAACCCAGCAGATATGGAGATTATGAAGAAGATTGGAATGATTAAAACAAAGACTACACAGAAATACAAATACTGTCTTTTCAAGTCTTTGTATGTATATATCCGAGGGGGTGTCCTTGCCAGTCTTCTTGATCATGAAAACCTCAACTTAGGGAAAACGAACACTACGAATAAACACGCAACAGTGAGGAGGAAGATATATCCGTATAGAAGCATCCTTCCCATCCAACCCTTCCCCTCTGTCATCCTCTTCAACATACCCATCCGACCCCTTGCCGCGTCCATGCTCTGCTCCGTCTTATCCATACCCTCACCCGCACGTTCTACCACCTCCTTATCTGCCTCAAGGGTATTAGAGAATCGTTGCGAGCTTTCCTTTAGGGCACCAGCCATCTTCAGAATTGATCCAGATATGAATTCCTGCTCGGCACGATCACGGTCAAGGAGTGCTTCGGCTGTTGCTGTTGAGGTCTGGGGGGTGGGTTTGCTGCGATTAGCGAAGAGGGCGGCGCGGGCGGTTGTGTGGGCGGATGGTGATGGCGATGAATATTCTCCTCGTGGTCGGAGGTTCTGTGTCGTTTGTGTGGGTTGTGTGGTTTGTTGATGTGGTGGAGTAGAGGTTTCTGGAGGTGCTGTTGATGCTGGCGCTGGCGCTGGCGCTGGCGCTGTTGTTACTGGTATTGTATTTGTCCCTGGTGGTTCTGAATCGGCACCATCGTCTTGTTCTGAGCTTTCGGTGGGTTGGCCTGTTGATATAGAATCAACCATACTATCGCTCGGCGTAGGTATTATCTCGGACAGGATGTCTTCTCCATCAGTGCTGCCATCGTCTTCATTCTCATCGATTGCCACCTGTCCTGATATCAGCTTCAATCCTTCGCTCCATCTTAGAGCCCAAGACGTACCTGTCTAAAGCCGTCTAATCGATCAAATAGTAGGTCTAGGAGCTCTCTTTTTCCATTCAAATCTTTTTGTACTTCAGCCCGTCGACCTGGGGCTTTAATCGCCAGCGCATCGTGTTCCAGTTTCGTCAATAAGTTTCGTGCATATTCGAGGTTCTATGAGTTGGTTTTAGGATGCATGTATATCATCGATCTCGGTAGATGAACTCTTACGGAAGCCACTCTTGTTCTCTCAAACTCGCTCGATCGTAGCCTTTGTTCGCGGTCGCTGTCTGTGTGCACAACGGTCTTTTGCAATCGTAGGAGGAGATTTCCGAGCTCTGCTGATGACGTATCAATTGCGCTTCTGTTGAGCCAAGGGCGCACCATGATTTGATTTTGGTACCGGTCGATATCTTGGATCTGTTCTGGCTCTGGCCCTGTTCTTTGGTGTTTCTTTCAGTGACGTGTGAGGACAAGGAAGCTCAAGCTCAGCGGGTCCTATGTGGCTCGAGCATGGATGTAAGCCACGTCGCAACTTGCACCACTTCATTCATTCTTCAACCTGACTCTGAACGGAGGTTTAATTTCACTATAATTTTGTTTATGATGCATTTCTAGTATTCTAGTGTATCGCTTAACCTACTTTTGAAAATGATATTGTTGGTTCAGTTATAGTCAAGTTGGCAATGGAAAGGCAAGCAGGCCTACGGATCCAAAATCATCATCGTTGAATAACGTCAATGTCGTTCATTAATTGCTTCCAAAATCTAGGTAGAGATAAAATATCAGCAAGAGAGGCGATGGCCACTATACGAGTCACACACACACACATATTAGAAACATAGTCAAATGACACAAGTCGAGCGAGTATATAAATCTCATCTCTTAATCAATGTGGAATACCCTATACCATGTAAAGCGGCAGTAGGTCAACGAAGTGTCCCATCTCAGTCCCCAAAACCAAACGCCCTACACCGTATGTAAATCCCGACTGAACATATATCGCTTGTAAAGAGTCTCTTTGAACATGTGTCATGTTCTCCCATTATTTGTTTGTTGTCGATAGACAGAACTCCAGAGCAGCAACCTTCGGACAAAAGTTGGTAGACCGCCAAGTTGCTGGAAACACAGAGCCAACGACTTCTTTAGCAACAGATGGCTTCGAAAGGGTAGCCGCTGAGTCTCATTGGGCCCCCATAGAGCAGACCTAGTCCCTAGGTTCACTTCTCTTGTCCTCCTCATCTTTCTCATCTTTCTGCTCCTTGTCCTCCTTTTCCAAAGCATTGCGCAGTCTCTCTTCTTGTCGCTTCCAATGACCGCCTTCTTCATAATCGGCACTGATTTTCAATGCTTTTCGTAGTCGCTCGCTCTCTTTGATCTTAGCATCGGCCATCTCGTGAACCTGGTGCTGCTTGAATGTCTTTCTAGGCCCACCTCGTCTCACAGAGTTCATCTCGGCAATGAGTTTTTGCCGAAGCTCGTCGCATCGCCTGTCAATCTCATCTTCATCCACCCTAGATCTGTTAGCACAATACGTTGTGTAATTGGCATTTGGGTAATCGTACTCTTCCTCTTCAAGCTTGTCTCTGAGGTCGAAGACCTTAACCTCAACTTCGCGCTTGCGATCATGTTCCAAGATCCCCTTATCTGGCTGCCGTTGTTTGTGTCGCAAGCTATCGAGGTCCTTGGGATAGGGAGCGCCGTAGTCGCGAGGCTTGATGTGAGCTAGGTTACGCTGGACGTAACCCGAGGTGCCACTGCCACGGGGAGTATTGAGGCCAACGTTGTCGGACATTATGGTATGATAGGTAAAGGTTATTGTGTTTTAAAAATGGCTAGGAGCCGGAATTAAAAACTTGCGCGTAATGTCAATGTTATGGAACAATCGAGGTTTCCATTGGTACGAATGCGACTGCGACAGGTGGATCTTGGTGTTGTAGGACCTTCTCTGCCGCTACCGCGTCTGCTAAAGCTTCACCGCCTACTACTCTTGGCTGATAAGATAAGCAGCCTCGACCCCTCCACGATGGAGGGGCATGGAATATTTCGACAATTTGTAAGTGAGTCAACGCTTGAACAAAAGTTGACAGAGCAACCTTTATTAGATTCTTTTCTCATTCTCGAAATCTACCGTTCCCAGTCTGTTGCAACTCTGGAATCCCACACCTCTCAATTCTGACACTGTCGCAATCACTCAGGATGCCACATATTCCCCCTTCAGCTGAAGCTGACAACCAAGGCGATGCGCCTGAGCTCGTCTTCCCCCCAGTCACCAAAGATCACATCCAAAACTGCTCCTATGATTCTTGGTTTCCTAGTTATAGAAGTTCTTGTCTCAAGTCCCGTATCATACCACTTCCGCCATCATTTATCGAGTATCTTCATGAAGATGGTATAGTTCTCGCAGATGACGACGAGAACCGAGATGAGCCCGACGAAGAGTGGCATGCATCATCCAACACATCCGCAAAGCCACAAGCTCGAGACCCTGAATCATCAGACGAGGAGGAAGATGGACCTGAAATACTGCCTCCTAACCAGAGGTTCCCAGAGACGCATAATCTCATCAAAGAGAAGATCGCAGAATTAGGAGGCTCAGTTGCACCAAAATTAAATTGGTCGTCACCAAAGGATGCTAAGTGGATATCACCTCACCAGAACACACTCAAATGTACGACTCCAAACGACATCTACCTTCTCCTCAAGTCATCATCTTTTGTTTCTCACGACCTCGACCATGCCTTCGATGACTGCACTTTGGCACCCTCATCTAAGCCATACACGCCCATCCTTGTTCTAAGGCCGTTTTTCACTCCTCATGTGGCCCTGGAATTCCGATGTTTTGTCAAGCACAGGACACTCATTGGTATCACACAGCGGGATCTCAACCACTATGCTTTCTTGGAGCAAATTCGACCTCATCTCTGGCGCAAGATTAAGACCTTCTTTCGAGAGAAATTGAGGCTCACATTTCCTGATGCCAGCTTCGTCTTTGATGTCTACATTCCAGAGAACTCGTTTGAAAAGGATGGACTCGGAAAGGTTAGGTTGATGGACATCAACCCCTGGGCCCCTCGAACAGACAGTCTCCTTTTTGGCTGGCAAGAGCTCCTTGAAATGGATGTTCCTAAGCCCCTATATGGAACATCAAGCAACGAGGCGGGCGCAGATGTCAGTGGCGATGATACAGTTACAGAAGGCGAGGATGAGGATGAGGATGAGGGTATCGAGTATCGGCTAGAAGTGGGCCCTGAGTTTAGAATCATAGAAAAGGATGACCCGGCAGCTTTTAACTTTAGTAGTCCGCAATACTCAGCGCACAAGCTGCCAAAGGAGGTTGTAGATGCAAGTATGGCTGGTCAAGGGGGTTTGATGGAGTTTGCGATGCAATGGAAGGAGATTACTGAAGGAAGAGGAGATGGTATCTGGGAGCAGGCTGCTGGAGCTGGGAGATAGATTTAAATGCTGTTGAATACATATTAGCGAAGAGTGATCAGTTGCTGGGCGTGCATTTTTGTTGTGTATAAGCCAAGACACGATACAATAGGTATTAAGCGGGGATTCCTATCTGCAGCTGCAGCGGTAGTATGAATCGATAGATCACTGGCGAAATGAGAATAAAAGCATGAATAATGGCAAATTCAGAAGAGATGATTCCATCTTCGTTTCATTGTCCTCAGGATGAACAAGATGAGCTCTTGGGTTTGGTTTGAAATGGGATGAACGACCACTTTTTTAACATTCATGACGGATTAAAACAACGATCAACCCAACAACGAATCACGGAGTCACAAAACACTGAGCCATTCTTCATGGAAACGATAAACCGAGCCAGTAGAGTCACTGTGCTCTATACGCGCCAATATTTCCAATTGATCACGAAAAATCCACGATTTCACAATCTCGCGTACCGTGCCGAAACAAAGATTGAACGGAGTGAAAGAAACGCGTCAGTAACTGTGGGTCGCCTAGCCAACTCTACCACCACCGGTTAGCTCAACCCCCTGCTCTTTTTCTTCTCCTCTCATCTTCCTTTTTGTCACCCTCTACGTTCCCCCCTGTCAACAACTTCGCACACTGTCAGAGCTACTGCCGTTGATCAGATCTTCCCTCCTCTCTAAAGACACGCCCAGCCGTCGGTCTGAAAGCTTTTGTATAAGCCGACCATATTGTATCATCGTCAACTTCACTTCGACCACAGCTCGCTTTCCTCTTCAAAATGACCAAGATGAAGGTTGAGCGGACTACGCGCCGACACACTCCGATCCCCCCCCCTACTCGATCTTCAAATCGTATTCGTAAGCAGAGACAACCCAAGGAGTTCAATGAGTCTGAGCCGGGCGACCAGGCGGTTGCTTCGTCTTCTCAGCCTTCTTCCTCTAAGTCTTCTTCTTTCCAAGTTACTTCTCCCCAACCTCCTGCTTCCGAGGAGGACCCTACCAGGAGCTTCACTTCGTCTGTGCCCTCCAACGAGAACAACTTCAGTAGCTTCAGTAGCAATGAGGAAGATGCTGAAACCCAGATGCTGCCCTCTCTTGCATCGACTGACCTGCTCAACACCGCCAATCAACATGAACTTGCAAACACCGTCGTCCAAAACAGCTGCGATTCTATTCATCGTCCTCCAGGAGTTCCAAGTGATGTGCCGCCTCCCTATCCGCGACATCTCATGTCCGGAAGCGACCAACTCAGTGTCACAGCTGGCCAGGTGGCCCACGATCTGTACGGGAACAGGATCGTTATTGACAGCACTCTCAGTATAAGGCTCTCCAATGAGACGGCATTGAGAAGCGTCCGACAGCGTCGTCCTGACATGGATCTCAACATGGAACGCCGTAGCAATGTTGAGGCCTTCCTTGCGCATCTCACTGGAGTTCAGGTTGAGCGGGCTTGCAAGAACTGCTCCAAAGGGCACGGTCCCTGGTCCGAATGTATCATCTACGATGGTACCATGTGCGGTAGCTGCACCAACTGTTGGTTCAACGCCAGCGGTTCACGATGCACTTTCCATGGTAAGTTAATTTCCTGCCTTCGCTTGATTGTCATTTGGCTTGATGGCTACGACGACATTATGAACTAATATTACTACGATCCTCAGAAAACAACCAGAACTCCATTTACGCACCAGCCCCTCTATACAACCCGCATTCTGCTGGCATGCCTTCACAGCCTGTTCAGTTTCCCCGTTTGGACCCTCGACCCCAGGTTCTTCCCCAGATTGTTCCCCAAGGCAACCCCACCGTCTCTCTTCAGGGAGAGGCAGCTGCTCGTCTCTACCCGACGCCCCCTGGTCAACTCCAGTCCACGCATAGCTTCCTTCATTCACTTGGTGTCCGTCCCGGCGAGTAGAACTTGCCTGAATCGACCACCAACATGATCCGCGATGCCATGGCAAACGCCATGAATATGAACTATGAGGAACGACTGTTTGCAAGAATTGAGTCTGCTGCCGAAGAGCTCGCTATGCGTGTTGGGGAACTCCGCGAGTTCGTTGCAACAGCCCAGGGTGAGGCCATGGTGACTGAGCAGTCAGAGGTAGCTCCTCTGATCATTTCCTCTCAGGAACTATCTCCCGAGGACACCACTTCTCAGGACACTTCCTCGCAGGATTCGGTTTCACAAATTTCTTCTCAAGAGAACTCTTCTGATGGAAGTGCTGAGGGGCACTCCTCGGAGTAATGGTCTCACTATCGAACCGCTCTTGTGCTCAGAATTGCCGACTGAAGCATGAGGCTGTCGTTGTTGAGCCAGGCTTAACATCTTGGCTGACCACAGGCAATGCGCCCAATACATGGGACTTAAGAAGAGGAAGAAAATTACTCGAGGAAAGCGGAAGAGTGTAAGTCTGCGCATGGCTTTTCATAATGTACCTGCCCGCTAACTGAGCCGCAGTACACCTAACTCTATCCCAACTTGGAATTTGGCCAGGGAGAAATCTACTTGCTCGCTGTGTAAGATCAGATGAGTTTGTCGCTTGTTTCGTGGAACTCTGTCCTGAGTTTATGATTGGAATACACATCACATCTAAACTGGATGAGAAGACTCTATGCCAGTCAACAGGTTCGCATTTACGAGCCATACACATTATATTCAGAGCGATACCATGCACCATATCCTTTTGCGATATCTTCTCACTTTTCAGCATCGCCGGCTGATTTCATTTGGGCCTCTTGTCGCCACTCATCTACATTTATGCTGGTGAGCCGAACCATTTTCATCATGAGCACTGGTGTATGATCATGCATTCACCAAACAACAGCAAGAAAAAGAACATGGTTTCGCTAGCGAAGCTAGCATTATCTGGATGAACGCAGGCTTCGACATGTTCTTGGAGGCTAAGAGATTTGGGTTGGATCTGGACCGATATTGAACTACTGTCTGTATTAGGATCAATCTCAAGCGAGCTCGTTCTAGACTCTGGGGGATTATATCACCGAGATCGAAGAATAGAGATGGATGGCCTTAGTGTACAATACCCCGACCAGAATTAGAAGCTGTCTTGTACGACATTGTAAACCCATCGAGATAAAAACGAACTGCTCAGTACATGCACTTGTTACGTGAACTTCAACAGAAGCCTCTTGATTTAGACTTAATGGAGTGTTAACTGTGTTTAATCTGTTCGAGGTGTCTTCTTTTTAGTGTCTTTGGCGGCGTATCCTTTACTAAAATAGGTACCTTGGGTAGGGAGGACAAGTCACAAGACTTTTGTCTCTGATGTGTGAGACATGTGAGGGAAAGTGAGTGATGACACACAAACCCATTTTTCTGTATGGCAACTCATCTCATCTGGATGTGCTTCCACTAGGAAACGTGCTTGGGTAGCGCGCATCGATAACTTCGCGTTTGTACGAGAACGGCCAGTATGAGGGTTTAACACCAAAAGAAAAGTGAGTCAGAATGTAAGCCAAAGGAACAATCAAGAAAGACAGATGCGCAATGGGGCGAAGAGCGGTGAGTTTGTTTCAGAGGCCATAGATATAGACGTGCCAAAGCATTCATTACTTTACGATATACTTTATAGATGAAAATTAAATGAGAACACACCACATCCAAACAAGTAACGAGTAAACAATGCTAACGCGGGGTGGGAGAGGAACCAGGCAGGCATGTAGTGGTAGGAAAAGAGTTTCGTAATTAAACAAAGTAGATGACCACCATCCTCCGTCGCCCGTACTGTTTAGATGCAAATAATGACCCCTTCTTCCTGCCTCGTCCATCACGCTCTTGGACGGGCAGGCAAATCATATCTTCCCGACGTCATGGGCGGCCATGACCACTGGCCTTCGCGGCTTCATCGTTTGTGGTCTACCGGTCTGAAAATCCTTCTCCCTCAAAAAAGACGTACGTTTTTGTGATACAAGGCAACTCCCATCCTTCCTTCAACCGGCGGCAAAATCCTTACAAAGAAACGGAACCAAGGTCGACCTGGGCGCAGCCAAAACTAGGTAGTTGTATATCTGGCGTAATAGGCGAACCGGACCATCAGTAACCATCGTCGACCGAAGGAGTTGCGCAGTTGACATGCGCCTCCACTCCTCTGGTATGACGAGTACAAGAAAAAATCGTGAGCCATGTCCCCGTGGCCCATCTAAGCAGTGTCGTTATTAAGATCGAGGGTATTCGTGTTTTGTGACAGCAAGAAAAAAGAATCATTTAGATAAGACCACAGAGACGGAGGTTCTCTTGGATGATGATATCTGCGAATTATTAGTACAATCATCTGTTCACCAAAACACATGACAACTTACCATTAACAGCCGCCATCACGAAACGGATCTGAGTAGTATCTGTAGCGCAGGTGAAATGCGTGTAGATCTGCTTGGTCTCATGTTGGTTCAAGCTGACGAAACGGTTAAGGATGTAGTCGCAGGCCGCGGCGTAGTCGTCACCACCCTCGTAGTCAGGGAAGTAGTTCTTCATGGGGCTGACAGGCAGCTTCTCCTTGAACCGATCAATCTTGTTGAGGAAAAGAATGATCGATGTCTTGATGAACCACCTTGAGTTGCAGATTGAATCGAAGAGAGTAAGAGCCTCCTGCATTCGGTTGACGGTCTCATCTTCGAACAGCAGCTGGTCGTACTCGGAGATGGCGACCAGGAAAAGGATGGTGGTGACATTCTCGAAGCAGTGAATCCACTTCTTTCGCTCAGATCTTTGACCTCCGACGTCGAACATTCGATATGTGAGGTCGCCGATAATGAATGTGGTCTCGGTGATACCAGTTGTCTTGACACGGGATCGGAGAACATCCTGGTCGTTGGGCATGTAATCAGGAGCAGCGATACGCGCAATGTTGTCGAAGTAGCTACTGGGGGTTAGCTCAGTTGAAAGGGATGGTATCGGATGCACATACTATCGGGCGGAATCGTTGAGCTGGTACTCGCGCGATCGTTTGAAACACTCCTGCACGCCACGGTCCTTCCACAAAGCCTCAATGGCGCTGCCAACCTCGGGAGGAAGGACATCTCCTTCGATCTGAGCGGGTTGCATGAAGATAGTCTGGACGTGGTACTCCATTCGCTGGTCCTCCAGAGGCAGCTCAAGAGACTCCATAGCCTCGAGGATGACGCGCATTGACTGGACGGTGTTGCTGAAGATGATCTCCTTGAAGGATTCTCGCTCATCGCGTGAGTAGCCACCCTCATGGATGAGCTTCATCTGCTTGAGAATAGTAGACTTTCCGGATTCACCGGCACCTGTTAGGACGTTAGAAAGTGGGCACGATTGAAAGGAACGGCCGTCGCGATTTGATGCCGTTGGAAAATCGCGTGCGACCGGCGAAATTCGCGAACGTACCGAGCAAAAGCATCTTGATCTCGTTTCGCTGCATCATCTTGTCGCGCTTGAGCTGGTTCTCAATCTCCTCGTTCCGGGCCTTGCCCTCCTTCTCCTCTGTGCTCATTCCGCAACCCATCGTGACGGTAGTGTTGCTTTCCTTTTGAAAGAGTTATTTGAAATTCTGAAACTGATTAAACACGGTCGACGACGCGGTATTTACGTGAGTTGTCGTGATCGCAAGATGATGGATATGGTCTGAAGCCGTCGACGTTAGTGATTAATAACGCTCGTAGTCGTAGCTATAACGAAAGACAAGACAAGACAAGACAGATGGTTCGAGCTCAAAGCGATCTCGACTTGTCAAGGTATAGAGTTGAGAAGAGAAAAGAGATGAGATGGAAAATGCAGGCGAAAGCGAAGGCGAAGACGATGTAAGGTTGAGGTAAGGTAAAGGTGGAGTGAAGGAAGAGAAAAGGAGATGCAGAAGCAGCTTTTGGCGTAGCGTAGTAACCAGGGACTGGGACTAAGACTACGTGCGACTGGGGGAGGAGAGGCTGCAATTTGGGGCACGACACACGAGTCGTGCCAACAGAGGCCAAAGGCCCAGCCCAGGGCGGAATCTCTCGCGCCTCCCCTGGCTCGAGCTGGCTGCTGGTCCAGGGGGTGAGGAGCCCCTAAGGTTGGAGCTTTTTAGGTAGCCTGGGGGGTGAAGACTGGGGACCAGGGGGCGTGTAGTGGGACCGCTCCCTAGTTCTGATCTCTGCGCAGTTCTGGGATTGAGCTGATCAAGTGAAGATGGAGAGGGATGGACAGTGTGTTGAAGAGAAATGAACTCACCAGAGTATCTAATCTTGAGACGCTGAATGTATAAATAACGGCAGAGTCGATTGACGACGAAGTGGTACTGCGACAAAGTGTTATCTTAAACTTCACTGGTGATGATGCGCCGATGCTGGCTGCGAAAGGTAGAAGGCTGGCGCGTATGCGGATATGACAGAACTGAACGGACGGGAATGAGGATGAGAACGAGAATGGATCTAACACCCCTGGCTCAGCAAATACAGGAGAGTTGACCCTAAATAAACGGATGGAAGCCGGAAGGGGTCACAAAGTAGTAAGAGCAGAGGGGAACTGTGGTTTTAGAAAGGAGAGAATGAGCTGAGACGCAGAAGCAGAATTAAGACGGCGGCTGGTGAGAGAGCCCGAGTTTGGACGCAAATGGGAGAAGGAAAAAAAGGATGCGGCCGGGGACACCGCGAGCCAACCAAGACATCTGATTGGTGAGAATGGAGAAAGAGGCGTGCACTGAGCCAGCCAGATGGGAACTGGTCTGCCACTGGAAGCGAAAGAAGAGAAAAAGAAAATGAGATGAAAGGAGCCATCCCTGTCAGGTACTGCTCCTTTGGCAGTGACCCACGCTGTATAGTTGGTACCCTTCTGACAAACCTTACCTACTAGAGTTGGTTAGTACCTAGGATCCTGCTACCGCTTTAGCGCCGGACACTTTCATTTGCATTAGGACGGGATCCATGGATCTCGTTTATTGCCCGGGTAGGTACAGTATCAGTTGATAGAGGATAGTTTTTATTCTAAAGCCTAACCATTATTATTATAGATGGATTATTAGGGTGCTCAGGCTTCCGAACAAAGATTCACAAGAAGACTTCACCGTGATACAGCCCAATGGATATCTGGCCACTCCAGAACAGCAATCGCTCAAAACAAATGAACAATAACACTCAACTTGTACCTGAACGAAACCTAAGTCAGGGAGTTTGGGGACCCCGGCGGCCATCCTGGAGGTTATCAAAGCGGACCTCAGGGACGGACCCTCTCTGATGCACTCCATTTTCATCACCATCAGGGCACTTCTAGGGAGACTTGGGAGCATCGAAGTTACGCCAGTTCGCTAGCAAGGCCCGGGTTGGCTCTTTGCCATGATCCCTTACCTCGGTATTCTCACTGAAAGAGAAAACCTGCACTCTGCAATTCTGGGGAGAGTCACCTTGGAAATATACGCAAGTCACTGCTTGCATCCAAGTATACAGTGTGCCATTCCTCAGCGCAGCCTTGAGCTCGGAGGCCCCCCACTTCTGTATCACTTGAGAGATCCAGCTTCCCATGTCGTGGGTGGTTGATCCATTGGTTGGTTGCCCAGCAAAGCTCTCGCCCGTATCCGTAACGAGAGCAAAAGCCCTGCACTTTAAATGCATAGTGATGATTCTCACATCTGCTGTGACGGCGTTGCAGGGCGGACAACAGGAAGCATTTATCAGCAGCTGCAGGGTGCCGTTTTCTCTGTCTCGAGGCAACGAACGGCTGTCCTAAAACAAACGAATCTCTTGCAAGGACCAATTCAAAGAAAGACTAGGAGTCCGGGACCACGGTGAGGTGGAGCAATGGTGCCATTTGCTTGGCTATGGGTATCCATGGGAGATGGGCATGGCATGGTTTCCAGAGCGAGCGGGCGGGCACTGACAAGCCCGCATCTTCAGCTAATGAAGCGAAGTCTTGTCGTTGCGCAAATGGAAAAAGCACCCGCAAGCTAAAGTGACCTGCTCTTATTCCAGTCGTTCGTTACTTTCCCCGTTGCCATGGCCGGTTGCAGAACAGCTTGCTTAGCTTTCGAAGGCTGTGGATCTTGGTCAATTCAGACATGGGCATCACCTTCTGGGGTATAGCGTTCTTTCGGACGGGATGATCACGAAAGCCAAAGTGCAGATGGTCAAATGATCCGAGCAGAGACTATTAGTGGAGGTCTAGAAGACCGTAGTAGAGCATATTATTGATAATGATGTCAATTTCTTTCATGGTTCGAGAAGCCAATCGGTCACGGCCGAAAAGTTGCTTTTTGATGGTTTGTTTGCAGAAGATAATCAAAGACATTCGTCACATATCGCTTTTGGGTTCAGTAAAAGGTACATGGCTGGGGCTAGCTCGCATGAGGAGAAGAAGCCGATCTGTGGGCGGCAGTGGAATAAGGGGTAGAGAGCAGTTATGAACGAACTGTGGAGTTGTTACAGTTCTTTGATGCACGACGAATAAGGCTGGTCTGGCTGGGTTGAAGGAGATGACTAACTGCATGACATTGAAGCTCGGGCTGCTACAGTTGAAACAGCCTTTTGACGGTTTGACCCAGTCTCGATGTTTGATGTTTGAGCTTGATAAAGCCGTAGCGCCGTACTCCGCAGAGCCGTAGAGTCAGAGTAATCATTTCGGCTGTGATCCGAGTTTCATTCTACCTGCAGCGTGAACATGGCCAATCGCTCAGCCCAATTCAGGAATTCTGATCCGAAACACCACATCGACTGACTTTCTCCCTCAAGTGCGCTGAAGTACTATAACTTCCCTGACCTTAATACGGCGTTAAAACGACAATCTTCGACTGTGGCCGTTCTGCGGAGTCAGTATGGATATATCCTGTGCGAGGTTGCGATTGGCTATTTGTTGCTGTTACAACTTATGGTTGACGCAAGACTCTGAGTTGCTGGGGGCTCCCATGTCGCGATGGTACCTTACATCATGATCCATTTATTTTCGTTTTCAATGCAACTGCCAGTACGTACTCTGTATTGAGTACTGTATCAAGTACATATCAACAAACATCCATGAAGTTAATTGTAGTCGATGTTTCATCCTTGGCTCTCAGTCATTACTTGCTTTGATAGTCCTATCAAACAAGGCTCCACCCATAAACACCAACATCCATCCAAGCTATGTACCTCCCAGGTAAAGTAGGTAGGCATATACCTACATCAGCATCAACTCCTCTCAGCACAAGACAACATCGGCTCATTGCATCTAAACGCTTCCGTCCCGCTCCCGCAGTCAATCGGCATTTCCTGATTATTCCATTATCGTCCACGCCCAACTTTGTCTGCCGTGTCCTGACATAATCTCCTCCGCATTACGGATACCGTCCTCATTCTTCTGTGCACTTAACTCTGGATATTGACGTTTCAGTCGTTTACAGCATCTTGACTGAACATTTCCGCCGAGGCACTGGCCACTGGATAGCACGTACTGCTACTCTGCCAAGCTCCTCGTCTCCTGACCGGGGGTCTTCCAGGTAGTCAGTTATGGGGGGATCGCCTGAGGAGTGCCAGGGTCTCTCAATCACTAGCAGTGCTGTTCGGCAGAAGCCATCTAGAAAAGGAACCTCCATTTTTTTTCCCGTAATGTCCGTGCTGCCATCCTTGTTTCGTTGCTTTTTCACATCGGAGCGTTTGCGATCACGAACTGCAGTCTTATTCAAGACTCTCTGGTCTGACTAACAGCTATCGATCGTGCTATTCTTTCTGTCGAAGCTTGTTTTTTTTTTTTTTTTTTTTTTTTTTTATATATATAGAAACGGCTATGTTTAATTATCTTCTCTTATGGACAAACGCATAGCTGGGAAACACTATACGCGGCTGGCAGCAGGAACATGGTACACTAGCACCATACCACACCTTGCGCCTCTATGTGCCATCGGAGTTAACCATCATTCTCCATTTAACGGTCGAGGCGTCACTGGAAACAGGAATACTTACTCCATGGGATAAAACACGGTCCCTAAATGGGTGGGACACCAGCGAATTTTGGTGTAAGCCAGAACCGTGTATTCCCCCCCTCCCCCCCGAGGATACCATACATGCAGATTCTCGGTTCCGTAATCAGATCTGTCGTTACCTAGTGAGTGGGAAGTGTCGCTGCGACGTCCCGTCGATCCGTGAGGGAGCCGCGCGAGACAGGGGACTTGAGCATAACGGTTCGGTCCGGTCAGCGATATCAACCAAACGACAACAAAGACAAGACACTTAGACCGTTTGGTGTTATTCATTGACTGACTGACTGACTGACTGGCAGCTTGACTATCGTTATCGACAAAGGCTGAGCAAATAATCCTGGAATAGTTACAAATTCGATTATACCTGCCCGGTTAAGCATTACCGTATAGTCCCCAAGCCCCTGTGAAGAGGCTTGTCTGTAATATGACAATATCGTTGTGACTGACTCAAGTGTCGCGGACAGCTGCTAGTTACATACAGTAGCCTTTCGCCGCTTATGGGGTAAAACGACTCGCAATCCAATCAACGTCACAGATCTTCACAGGGAGATATCCTCGAGCACACCCTTTACTACCAATATGTACTGTAATTGGCAGTTAAAGGCGATTCCATGTTGGCCCACCCGTTCCTTCGGTGGTTGGCTGACGATGCTCTTCCATGTTGGCGATCAGACCTCTCCAAGTCTGCGATTCCCTGCAAACTTAGATCACCTGCACTCACAATCCAAGATATTGGTCATTCAGGTCAGTGTCTGTAAAATAACGTTATCCGGTCTGCATTGGCCAAAACCTAAATATATTTTAAAGCACACGATTTTCGGAATTGTTTCAAGATTGTTCTTTTCTCGGGGGAGTGATTCATTGATTCTATTCGCTAAGATCCAAGTCTCAGATCTTGGACTACCTACGTACATATCAAATAACTGGCTATCCTTGCTCCAAGCTTCCGAGTTCCAGAAATATGGTGCTGGGAGTATATACGAATGCCATCATGATGATCCTCATCTACGGTTCACGGGCGCTTTGCTGCGTCCGTTTTTACCAATGAACCTCCTGCGGTCATCCGGATACCGTAGGCTGGAGGTATGTATAATATTCCGAATATCGAACTGAAGTCATCCTTGCTAGCGAAGAGAGCTCTCGGACCCCAAATCTCGCGTGGGCTTTTGATGAAATAAAGCAATTTCACAAGACGACGGTCGTTTAGCGAAGTGGAGCTCATCACTAACTACGGAGTAGACGGGGCCATTTTCTCAAACAGGGCGACCACATGGCAGACTTGTTCCGCTTTTGATCTACTGTTGATGGATGCTTATGCATATCATCTACAGTATGACCTGTGTAATTATAATGGCATCATCTCCTAGCAATCAGCCGAGGCGAGAAACACAGTTACGAGTGCCTCTGCTATCGATTCGATGCAACACTACATCTCAAAGTTACTTACTGCTTTTGGTATCGTTGACCTACCAAGACTTATTCATCAAATCCATAAAGGACATGGCTGGTTGACCCAGACCTTTTAACAAAGAGATGTCGCTGAGTTTTACAATTAGAAGCATATATGTCTTATTCTTCGGTTTCACTTCCAAAAGGCTGATGAAACTTAGATGACAAGTCAATTTCTGGGCTAACAGTTTTCACCAGAAGAACCAACATCTCGCAGTACTAGTGCCGAAACGATGACATCCTTAAGCTACATAGTTCAACTGATGCCAGAGTTACAACTTCATTCCCAAGAGACAAAACTCGATCGCAAACCCGTCAAACCCTCTCACAGATCGTTTGAAGGTGAATCCGACTCTCAGTCGAATATGAACCCGAAACTCAACTAGTTAGCGGGAAGAGAGAAAGTTCTAGCTCCAATCTCTTGGGCAATTACATCACAAGCTGTGTTCCGCGAATCATTTTACATAGGTACCTACCAACAGCAACATGAAAACGGTGCTCAATCTACTACAGAAGGATGAAACTTGCATCAACAAAAACGGCTGAGGCGGTTGACTTACTTGGCTTGAGATGTCAAGTACAACCTAAATTCTAGCAAAGATGAGACTATGATCACCCCCAACCGAGCCACTACACGACTTCCAAAGCCATGTTCTGCCCATTCAGCTTGGCGAGCACTTCTTAACCAAACCAATACAAAGTAGCCGTCTCAATATCAAGTCAACGCAACTTAATTAGACATCGAACACGGCGCAGATGCCGGCATCAGGAATGGCAATGGTCAAGCTTGAAAGTCAGTTGCAAGGCCAACACTTCCCAAACTACTAAAGCAGGCCGGCTTATTCTGAGGTCTGTAACAGAAAGTCAACTCCTGACGAACTGCCACTACCACGTACAGTATTTTGCAGAGTTGTTTTAAGTTTCGGTCTTGCCAAACGCACTTGCGTTATTGGCGTTTTACTTCAAGGTCTTGCTTGTGGCTGAAACCTTTAATACACATTCGTCTGTCATGGTTAAGGCTTTACATGGCTTGCAGCAGAGACCCAGTTCATCTACGGATGTATTCCGGTGATGGTAGAGATCGGATTGTCATCGGGCATGGAGGTTTCGTGTATGCAGTTACTTGTTTGAAATGGGAGACAAGATCAGAGCAGAGCATCTTTTATATCTTATAGACTGTGTCGTAAGAAGTCTGTACCCCATGTGATTGAACGTCTGCATCTAGAAAGCACTATTTCTGTCCTGATCAACCCCATGAACAAATATAAGTCCAGGTCAAGATCTCATTCAAAATTTATTTCCAACATGGATACAGCAGTCTCTCGGCGTCCAACTACATTAAACTCGAACATCAAATCTACGATTAAGGTTAGTAGGGAGGTACTCAACGTTTCGGTGGCGAAGTTCCTCCTCTAAACACCCTTGTGTGGCTTGGGCAATCGAGATAGGATAGTAGCTAAATTCATCGAATCTAGATCTCTGTCGCCATCAAACCCCTCCTTCTCAGTTCCAGTACCCTACAGAGGCCTCACGGCTAGCAGAAATGGCAGAGGAAAAGAAATGGCAGGGAAATCATTAATATATGAAAGTCTAAACCCGCCTTGGCACTGTAGCTTGGCGGCGCCACTAATTGACAACACCTGCAGATCGCCAACTCAACACCAAGCCCACATCAACTTCAACTTTCACACCGACTGAGCCCAGAACAACGGGAAAGGCGAAAACAAGCCTATTTTCTGGGAAGAAAAACCTGCAGCTATTAGAACTGAGATAGGATTCAAAAATGTCTATTCCTATGCACCGACTGGGCGGTCGCGGTACGTCAGCACCTAAAGCATGGGCATTATTGTTTGCGCCGGAATGGGAAACGCGACGGTTCAGAGTGTGACAGTTGGAAACGAGGCTTTAAACACTAACAATTCGACCTTTTAGCCTTTGCCCACGGCGATGACGATATCGAACAAGAGTACGACCGATTGAGAGACTTGGCGCGAGCTGAGGCTGAGAAGCGCAACGATTGCTTTGCCCGCGTACGTTCCATTCAGTTCATGCCTATCGAGGCGTTCATATACATAGTCAACACAATGTAGCTGACTTTACTTGTAGTCGCGACAGGCATATGAAGATGGCGATGGTGCTGGAGCAAAGGAGCTCTCCAACCAGGGGAAGGCGCACGCTGCGCGCATGGATGACTACAACCAGCAAGCCGCCGACTTCATCTTCCGTGAGAACAACGCCTCTGGCCGCGTAGAGGCAGACTCGGTCGATCTTCACGGTCTCTATGTCGAAGAGGCTGAGCGAATTCTAGAGGAGCGCATTCGATCCGACCAGTCCAGTGGCCAGACACATCTCTATGCTATCGTCGGCAAGGGACATCACTCCGCTGGTGGTGTACAAAAGCTCAAGCCCAAGGTCGAGGAGCTATGCCAGGAGCTTGGACTCCGATACCAAACCGATGAGGAGAACACTGGAAGAATAATCATCAACCTCCAAGGCGGCGAGCCAGTTCCTCCCTCACACTCTGGTGGTCACGGCGGCCACCATGGTGGACAGCAACAACATCACCAACCTCAGCCCGACCAGCAGGAACAGCAGAACGACGGAGTTGGACAGTTCGTGGAGAAGCAGCTTCCCTGGATCCTGCAGAAGTTGGAGAAGGCCTGCTGTGTGGTCATGTAAGGTTTGGATACATTCTTTTGGGTTGCCATTTGTGGGGAGCATCTCTGGACTACTTGTTTGACGCGTTTATACCCTCATTGTGTAGGGTTGGGAAGATTTCTGACTCTGTATAAATCCGTGCTTATGATTGTTATATCTGTTCAAGCATTTTGGAAACGCCAGATGATTTAGATGAGAGACGTTCACGTTTAGAATTGAAGTGTTTGAAAAATTATTATCTTATTGTTTATTGGCTATCGACATAGGAAATGCACATCGTATGTAAATGAAGGCTCCTCTATACCCAATCCCTACTCAAAGATGAATGCTGCAAACGCTTTGTTATTTACCCCGAGTGTTTCCCGCCATGCCTCCTCTTGTATACTTTGTTCATGCTTCGGGAGAAGTCTTCATGTTCATTGCTTGGCTCTCGGTGTGCTGAGGAGCCTTGGGAAGGGTGAATCCAACAGCCTCGCAGATGATTGCAACCATCATCTCCATAATGACAGCAGCACCGAGATACAACCAGGTATCCTGCTTGTGGCCGCCGAGAATTAGAGCACAGGCGTAGCCAAGTCGGACGATCATGAAGGGCAAAGAAGAACCGATAGCGATGAGAAGTCGGCGCTCGCCATGAGCGATATAGGACTGGTTTATGAGGGCGAGGACGAACTGCCCAACAACCAGGACAAGAACAACAATCATAAGAATGATTCCAACTTTGCTCAGAGTGCTGTAATGGATCTTGGGAGTAGCGCCGTTGAGAGTGTAGTTGGAATTAGCACTACCAACTGAGATGAGAATAATGGCAACGAGCATCAGCAATTGAATGGCACGCTGATGGACGACCTGGACCCCAGTACCACCCGACCGTTTGATAGATTCGAAGCAACGGCCAAGTAGGCCTAGGTTGATAAGTATCAATGGGCCAAGGCCGAGGCCGTTGAGTGTGATCCAGCCAATATAGAGACTTGTGTTGTTAGGGTCATTGACAGTACCGAGAAGCAGGCCAGAGCCGATTATACGGGCTAATGAGAGGATGATGATGTAGAACCAGCCGGCGTTGCGGGAGAAGCCATGTATCTTGCAGAGGAAGAGGGCACCGAAGAGGAGAAAGGTATAGATGACAATCTCAGCGATGGCGATGTCGTCATGCGTGTTTAATGAGCCAGCCATTTTGAGCAGCCTTTTCGTGAATGTATAAGTGTGAAGGGTGTTGAGGATTGAAAGCGTTGTTCGGAGAAACTCAACTGGTAAGTCGAGTTGGTATTGGTGAGTGTAGGATTAATAGATCAATAGAAGAGACAATTGTATTGTTGTTCTCACCTATCTGGAGCCTTTTCAAACTCTGAGACACAGACATCTTTATATACGTATTGACGTCGACTTACACTCCCAAGTCGACCATAGGAGACGCTGCGTAGTCGGCACCACGGCATGGTCATCGCCTCAGACCAACTCCACCAACGATCGACATCTCGAACGGCTTACCGGAAAGAGAAGAAATCCTCTACCCATGTTCAAGATAAACAAGCGCTAAATCATAACCTTATGGCCGTGTGGCTTTCTCAAACTACGGCCCGGCACCATCCCCGACTGAACGAGTAGAATGCGAAATGAGAATGCGACATTGGACGAAGGCTGAGTTCCCTCGTCGAATTGGATGCCATATCAGGTTTAGCGTGGGATCTACAAGAAGGGAGATGCAGGTGGCTGTACAGATACGCAATGCTACTTTACCTTATAGGGCTGTCTATTCGAGTGCCGTGATCCGTAAACTCGACCGCGAACGAGTTAACCGAGTCCCAATATGTCAATTTGTGACGCTTCATCTGCAGGTAAGACTGTGGCTTGTTCTAGATAGTACCTTCTGTCAAATGGTATCTTGGATGGCTCATTTTGAGAACGTCTTTGAACTACATGTATCCATCTGGGTTCGGCTTTGCCGCCCTCAGAGTCCGCTGTGTCGAATAAGAGGCTGTAGTGCAACACTCTAAGTCTCTAACAAAGGGTCTCGAAACTATACATCAACTCTTTCCTGATTTATAACCTAAAACAAGACGGTGACTTGGCTTGTGTCCGGGTTGAAAGGGGGAACAGAATTGGCATAGGCACCTACGTAGGGATAATGCTACTAGTTGTGCGTGCAAGACCTACCTCATCTTACGATTATATCATCCTAAGGTCTTCATTATCATGTATTTTGGATATCGAGTAGTGAAACTTTTCGTTTTAGGTAGAATCAACATGTCTTACTATCGCACCTATGAGAAATTCATCTGAAGAGATTTGTGGTTTTTTTCTTTGACCCCGAGGATTGGCTTCAATGGAACTCAGTAATAAAGGGTCTCTGCAAGTGCCGAACTCATAAGTCTCAAACCCCACACAAAACGATGGAACCCTCCAAATGACGTCGAGTCTCAAAATTCTCCAGTCGACAACGTCAACCTCACTGACCAGAATTGCAGAAGCCTCATAGCCACGTGCCACACACTGTTGCAAACGCATATACCAATTTGTGAGGATTGAATCACTAGCACCTAGCCGAGGATGCCTGTAGGTCCTCCACACCTACCGACTTACCCCATCAACTAACACCACCACTGCCCAGCTCATCATTGTCTCTGGGCTGCCCACCTCGGGCAAGTCGACACGATCAAAGCAACTATATGACTACCTCTCCAAACGCATCGTCGACACAAAGTACCGTCTACATCTCATCTCTGACGAGTCCCTCTCTATATCCCGCGCCGTCTACGATCTATCAAGTCTCCCCGCGCATGCCCGATCTGCGAATGCCTCTGAAAAAGATGCTCGTGCTGCGATCTACGGCGCTGTAAAGCGCGTGCTTAGCGACAAGGATATTGTGATTCTTGACGGGTTGAACTATATCAAGGGTTGGCGGTACCAATTACACTGCGAATCTAAAGCGGTGCGCACACCAAGCTGTATATTACAGATTGGTTGCTCGACAGACAAGGCAAGAGAAGTCAACGAGGTCAGGATACGGAAGAGGGAGGCCAGTTCAACCAAGTCAGCGGATCCAGAAGATACGAAACCCCCAGCTACAGATTCCGGCGATGCGCCTGTCGGCTCTACAGAGCCCTACGAGCCAGGAAACTGGGATAACTTGGTCTTTCGATATGAAGAGCCAAACCCCATGACCCGATGGGATAGCCCTCTCTTCACCCTTATCTGGGAGGATGACGAGGCACAAGCCGAAAAGGTCTTCTCCGACCTCTGGGACGCAATAGCAGGCGAAGCCCGCAAAGCTGTGCGACCGAACCAAGCAACCATACAGCGTGGTCGTGAAGAGAGCGGCGACTATCTATATCTTCTAGACCGTGAGACATCAGACGTTGTGAAGCGAATAGTCGAGGCGCAACGCGAGAGTGACGATGTTGACCAAGTGCGGATACCATCTGGCTCCGAAGATCTTACGATACATCTACCAGCTGGTAAGAAGATTGGCTTGCCACAGTTGCAGAGATTAAGGAGGGCGTTTATGGGACTGAACAGAGGCGGTATTGGTTTGGAGGCCGTGGGCGATATGAAGTCCTCTAGGTTAAGAGATACATTCGTGACGTATCTTAACGATGCGTTTGAGAATGATGAGTAATGCATTTCTCTATAGAATACCTACGAAGACCCTTTGTCTCGAGATCATGTCATAGCAATCACTCACTGAGACACTGAGATTGAGAAACTGGCACCATGCCGTGATCAGGTTGAGGTGTATCCATCCAAGATCATGCAGGAGCGTTCAAGTGATAAAATAAGGGTGCGAGTTGTATCAATGGCTTTCACTGATCGCGTTTGGGAACCTGCTATCTTCAATCACGAGTTCATCATCCCAACAGAGCTTGTTATTGGCTGCCGTATCTGGGACTTTAGGGTAGCCCATGAGCATTTGGAAGCTAGCAACACAACGATTCTCTATATTTTCTTGAGCATGCTCCTTATTTTGATGCCTAAAAACTCAACAGCCTCGGCGAGGCCGCCGGGCGGGGGGGGGGGGGGGGGGGC